>JAMAGZ010000032.1:67820-274252 GCA_023626575.1 Penicillium sp. PF1803
GATGGAAAAGAGGAGACTGGATCTTACAGTAGTAAGGAAGAAACCCCCACACCTGGCATTATGATACGTCAGGCCCCTCCATGTGCCCCGTCCCTGTTTAGTTTATGTTTAGTTTATGTTTAGTTTGGTGACGGCGTGATGTGCACTTGGAACTAGATCGGAGCCTCCTGGCCAGTCGGGTCGGCCTTGTTTGAAGAGCACCATGGTGCTTGAGCAATCCCCAAATGGAATCTCTGCTCCTTATGGGTCCCCTATGGATCCATCCTTGGGGCTAGGGCCGAGGAGAAAGAGGGTAAAAAGACCTCTCCAGCATCCATGAAATGACAGCGTGACTCAGATCAAACACACATACGTACCTCCAGGTTCCAGCCTGATGCTTATTGCTCGCCTCACGCGGCGCGAATCAGCTGCTCCAAGTATCTCTCCGAGGGTATCCGGCCACCCCGTTGCACGACTTGGTTCGGCCTGTTTGACTTGTCATTGTTGGTCTCGAGAGATGTTTCCCGAATTGCCATTTTGCCAGGCTGCAGTTCACGAGGGGCATTGCGCGCACGGACGGCTGACGCGAGCTTGACGATTATTCGAAGCTAAATGTTGTATGTGCCTAGATCGTGCCTAGCGCCTGAGTCTCCTTCGCCGAGATCCAGGCCATAGGGTGACCCGTCCTGTCGAAGCGCCAAAATCCAAAACGAAGTATTCCATATTCCATACTACTGGGAATGAACAACGAGAGAGGACAAAGATCCCTCCCTAAACGGACTGGTCACCCCCCATCTTACCCATCTTACTCCACTAATACACCCCCAAGACAATGGAAGTGGAGTTACAGGACGTTCAATACAGCCTATACCTTTGCCCTAGTCAGTGATGACCTGACCCCTTAGAGCTGAAGCCGACCGATCATGTGGCTTGCCGCCTATGATACTCCCCGGAGGCGAACTGAGGCGTTTTTTATTGCGGGGAATCCCTGAGCGTATCACAGCGGTTCCGCAGGCACAGTCTCACTAGACCAGGAATGTGGGAATGCAGTCGTGGTGCTTTGCTTTGTGGGTATGTATCCATTTTTTGACTGGAGCTAGTGATGCTCACTTGACCATCTGGTGATCAACTTGATTTTTGCTCTGGGTTTGTTGCCTGGGTCCCAACGGGGTCATATCGCTGCCCGTATCCAGTCGAAGAAGCATATTAAGGTAGCCATTTCGCCGAGCTGTCAATTTCATAGTTCAAACTATTTCCTTCTCCTTGTTTTTACTTTTTCTTGTCTTTCTCGACCGATACCAAAAGTAGTAATCGTCAAGTTTAAATTTTTCTATAAAGACCCAGAAAGCCCACGCTCGTCATCATAGACTTGCACAACTACCGCATGGAAAAAGTATGACAGCCTTCTCTCTGGTGACGCTTCCAATCGTCGTCCTACTTGTCGTCGTACGATATCACAAAGAGATTTGCAATTGGATTTCGACAGCTGCGAAAAACAACCGGTTCTCGAAAAATGGATTTGCCCATAGTCCCTCCGAGGTCAAACGCATGGCACCATACCCAGCACAGCCCATCAAGGGCAGAGAACGATATCGAGTCATGATGGACATTCGCAAATTAGATGTTCAAAATTGGCTTACACTCGACAAAAACTACATGGAGGAGCATTCCGTGCGAGACGACCTACTTCGTGAGAAACGAGACAAGGTTCTACAATGCTTGCCCGAGTCGGCACACGCCTGTCAGGAGGCGCTGGAAGAAGTGTCCGAATTTCTCTGCGAACGATATCCCAACATGTTTCAAAAATTGGTGCAAGGCGGACGAACGTCCATCCAAAATCGCATGACAGGAGACAAATTCGAAATTGGTGGCTCAGACTCTGGCGGTGAAGGTATTGACGCGCTTGAGGCGGCTGTACGACTTACAATGGAGGATCTCAGCATCCTCATGATGAACGAAGATGGCGAGTACTATCTGTATGGGTCCTATTTTTCTTTTTTTTCCCTGTCTATCCATTTTTCTGGATTTTTTTCCCCTATCAGTCTCACTGACTCTTTTTTTCAGCGCCGCCAGCGCAAGTCTTTTTCCTACGGGATGGACGGTCCAAGAGCGTATCGGGTGGACGATCTCCCGTTTGCACGAACCCGTTCCTCTGTGGCATCAGCATGTTGCCAATTCTGTGAGCAAGTGAGTGGACCGCGAAAATGCGCTCACAAGCAGTGCATAGTTACCTTCGTATCTGCGCAAGTTCTAATCTTGAGTAGGTTTCTGGCGCGGCTGACGCCAAATTCCCCAATGGAGCGGTCAAACTACTTTGTTGAGATTAAACGGCCCGACGAGAATCTTATCGAGATTCTTTATCGGCCCAAGGGATTGTGTGAGAAGGATCTGTCCGATCCTTCTCCCGAGGAGATTATTATTCGCCGAGAGAGACAGACTTTCCGTCGTTTGCCAAAAACGGGGACTATTCTTTTCGGCGTCAAGACATACCTCACTACACTTGATCAGCTCCCAATGCAGGAGCTAGAAAATCTCGCAAAGGAAATGAGGAGCTGGCCTGAATACGTGGGCGAGTACAAGGGCAAAGATGTCTGGGGTGCCAAAGTACTGGAGTTTTACAAAAGTCGAGTTGGTCAGATGGATGAGAAGATTGAGGTATGATTTGTTGAGTTCTTGACGTGATGACGAACTGTGTTGCTTTTTCTTGCCTTCTTTTCTCCCGTCTTAGCACTTGACTTTTTTTTCTCCCTTCTGCGATGCATACTGTCTGGATTGTTTTCTTTTTTATTTTCATTTTCCCCTTCATGCGATTCATGCGAAACAAAATGGGCCGGCTGTCTGAATACTTTTTTTTATTCCAAAAGCTGTTTTCCGCTTTGAGTGTTTTGATTTTGGGCATGATTTAACCAGTGCAAACCCCCAGTGATACCTTTTCCGACAATATGTCGAGATATGTCATATAGAGATCGGAATTGAACAGATTGAAGAGTCATAATTGATTGATTTCTAGTTAAATAAGACAAAATGTCACCAGTAATCAACACGGACTGAAAACTAGATGCAGTCATGGTAAAGAAAGGGCAAGTAAGCCGAGGTCTATAAGAAATGTGCAAGTGAAAGGAGATTCCGGGCATATCAAAAGCCCATAGCAAGATAAGGTAATTTAAGAGAGGGTATAGGCGAAATTCAGATCTTCGAGAGTGGTGGCTTATCTTGCTTCAACCGGACAACGCCCTAAAAAGAAACGGTTAGCCATCAGGCACAAGTAGAAGGGAGAAAAAAGTAATCCACATACCTCTTGGGTACAAGTGGCAATCAAAGTCCCATCCTGTGACCATATCTTCTGAATAGCCAGTCCACGACCTTCGCCAGCCCACGGGCTCTCCATCTCAATCAACATCCACTCGTCGGCTCGGAAAGCGCGCGGGTTGTGGAAATAAATCGAATGGTCCAAACTGACCATCATACCAACCTCCTTCTCGGCCTTATTTTTACCTTGAGTAGCGTTATCCAGGGCGCCTTGCAGTCTACGACGCAAGTCGGCCGCCTCCTCCTCCTTTAGCTCTTTCAATGCTTTAGTGATATCCTCATCATCGAGATCAGAGGGATTCTTCAATGCCTTGAGTAGCCTTTGGAGTTCTGCTGGTGATGAGAATCGGGGAATATCATGAACTCGGGACACTGTGCCGATGAAGTAGCTGTCGGTCACATAGGCAAGTGCCGACAAATGGGCCTGGAAACCGCCCTCCTCGGAGATGTGGCCCCGTGTTCTAACAAAGCGTCGCACTTTCTTATCCTCGGGATTGGGGGAATTGCCTAGACTCAATCAGTCAAAGAAATCACACGTGGATCCTCAAGAGCAACCTACGGTTGACGATGCCCGCCTTTCTTGACTCGAATGGCCCACCGCCTGCATTATTCAAAGCCTGCACGGTCCCGGGCAACGCATCGTCGGGCAGAGGTGCTTTTGGCATAGATGCTTGGTGTGTGATGGTCTTTTCTCCACCACTGCCAACCCTACTAAAGCTGAGGGTCGTGGTGAAAATGGGGCGTCCCCGTTGTCGCGCCTGCACGGTACGAGTTATGAAGCTTCGTCCGTCGCGCACTCGCTCCACGTGGTATAGAATCGGGATTTCGGAGTCACCGGCCAGGACGAAGTAGCAATGCATGCTGTGAACTGCAAAATCGGAGGGAACGGTTCGCATGGCAGCAGATAGGGACTGGGCGATGGCGGCGCCGCCGTAGATGCCGCGGGCTCCGGGAGGGTGCCATAGCGGTCGCGTGTTTGTGAATACGTCCTACAGATAATTGAAACAAATCGGAATTAGCCTTGTCTAGGGTGGGCTGTGAGGAGGAAGGAGTTCTTACTGGGCCGAGGTCCACCACAGGCGTCAAGTCGAGGACATTCTCGATAGGGGCCTTTGAATGGTCCTGTGGCGGGGGATCAAGGAGCGTCACGCGTTTTGCCATGTTGTCGCACTTCAAGAACAGCGTCGCGAGTCCTACAACGTTAAATAGGGTGGAGAGTCGCAAGTACAGAGTTGATGGCTTTGCCGCTCGGATGGCGGCGGTTTCCAGCACTTTTAAAATGCGGTCGGGCTTAGGCAGGAATCCGAGCCGAGGTTCAACGCGGTCTGCAAGTCGCGAGCCTTCTTGACTTGAATTATGCTTCATTATTATGTCACATGGATTACGCTAACAAATTGGCTAGCTAATTATGGACAAATCAAATTAAAATAACTCGAAACAATTCCATATCTCCAACATCCATATCGTGGATCATGTTTCATCACGTCGTAGTTCGACTCAAGCTGCTCCAAGTGGTTGATGGCGGGGGAATCAAATGGGGATCCCAAGTCTTGGGGGTTGGATCGAGGCCAGGGACGCTCTCGAGCCGATAGGTTGTGTTAATTTGACTGGGATTTGGAGAAGGGGCACCAGAACCCTGTTCTTGTAACAATCGAAGTAGTTGACGACGCTGCATCTCTTCCTGGCTTAAGAGGGGGGTGCCATCTTCAGCCCGATGGCCTTGACTGGGCCCATATTCATGATAGATCAAAAAAGCCGCGAGACCATAGATTATAATAAAAGCGCTTGGAAGTCCAATACCGATCACTCGAATCGCATTCAACGGGAAAAGGTTGCGACTGAGAATGTTGAATAGCACGTTGAATAGTGAGACCAGGTTCACTACCAGGAAGGGTCTAGCAACGATGTTAGTGAGTCTGAGCTATGAGCCATGAATCAGATTGAAGCGACCGACATAAACAACGATCGAAGAAGGAATAGTTTGCGCTTGCGTTGAAAATAAGCGATCGCGATCGAGCCAATATAGGATGACCCGATGAAGAACAAGGCAAATACGAGCGAAGCGGTCCTATCAATATGCAGTTCCTCGCTGTGATCGCCAAATACAACTGCTAGTATTAAGTAGCTGTAGAAAGAGCATTAATTGTTAGCAAAGTCCAAAGCATCGACAGTAGAGCATCCTGAAGCAAGGTGCGTACTAACCCCAATAACAACAGGGCCGAGGATAATGCTGTCACGAGTCTCCATGGTCTAGAGACCCGATTCGCACTCGAAATTGGTCCAAATTCAACCCATCTATCTGATTCAGCCGAAAGAGCTTGCATGGTGGAGGCCTGTCATCGCATCTCACGCAGGCAAAGGTAGTCAATGGGCTGTTGGCGCTAAACCACGGACAAATATAAAATCACAAATTCATAACAGAATTCTACCAGATGCGTAGTCTTTCGTACAGAGGCTGTCACAAATTAAATCACAGTACAAAGGGGACCAAACGAGTGAATAAGGTGGGTTCATGAAGAAGGTAAGAAATCGCGAGGCCAGGCACCGAGCTGAAAACAAGGGCGAAGGCTGGAGAAGAAGAACCCCGCGTCAGAGCCGCAGAGAAACTTGACAACCCTGAGAAACCTGAGGAAACCTAAAGGGGCACAGCTTGCAGATTTTAGGCTCTCGGCTGGACCACTTAAATCTACAGAGTAATCCTAGTCTTCTGATGGACAGGGGCCAATCATATCCATGCAGTTCTTAGCTGGCGGCGGGCGGACTGCCTCGATGTGCGCCTGATCCGTGCTGAGCATCTCTCCAGTGGGTACCTAGGAAATACCAATTGGTCTGGGCCGTGCTCTCAAAAAACGCCTGGCATGCTGGCGCAGTCCATTTCGATATCAACTCTTTTGCTAACAACTATATGGACAAGTGATCTTGAAAGTCCATCGTGCAGCCCCACTTCATCCAGCCGCCCCCTCGTGCTCGGCGCCACTAAGGATGGTCCGACATGGTTTCTACCAATAGGTTCTTGGTGATAAGATGCAGGTCAAAAGAGTCAGGAACTCGAAATCTAATCATTGCCAACCCAACAAATTGTCAGCGTGATAACTTCAGCAACGGAGTGGGGCAAACTGACTGTACTTCATTGTCATCCTCGCCTGTGATTTGCCCCCCGGCGGATTTAACCAGCGACTTAAGACTGTTTCTGTATATCAGCCCATTTCCATGAATATATATCGCGTGAAGCTGACCGGTCGATGTCGGTTTGAGTAATGCCGTCTCTTAAGACAACCTAGTTGGATGCGTTACAAACGAACACTCTCGATTGTTCCCAGCAATAGAAGAGCGGCACCTACCTTATGGAGAGGCATTTTGGTATCCGTAACCTTGTGTTGGAGGTACGACCTAGAGGTTTTTGAATTTCTTGTGAGTATTTCACGATTGACTTGAAGGGCTCGAACCTAATCCAACGCCGGGACAATATGCCGCCCTCCAACACCAGTCATGATGATATCATATTCAGAGGCCTTTTGGGACTATTTAGATCTGACTACTTGGTAGTAGGCATGATAAGATTCGTACTCACCATCAATTACGGACATCCTCTATCGTCTATATTGAAGTAAGGCACTTCTTTCATGAAGAGACTACTGGATTGGTGTACCTTCGATTCGCTAGGTTGCGTCGGGCCGTGTGCCGGGCACCCCGTAACTAGAATATATATTGACACCAATCCTTGAAAAAATCCTCCTCAAAAAGCTACAGATAACCTTATGAATCCCTAAGGTTCTTAGATTCGAGTTCAATTCTTAATTTCATGAGTGATTATCATCATTTCTTAGCAGACAGATGAATGATCAGTTTATTCAAGCTACTATCGCTGACCCATTTTTTTTTTACGATCGCGAGGGGTAACGAAACTTGAAAGGTTTTCTGGAATTATTTTGTACATGCAGATTGACCAACAAGAGAAACTGGGCATTAATGCAGGCAATTTCAAGACATCACCAGTGGACGTAGCATGGGTAGGTAATTGATGGAAGTGAGGTCGATAGGCACGAGGCAGGAGCAGAACTAGAGACCGCAAGAAAACAAAAAAAAAAAACTCGGAAGGTGGAAGATTAAGAGGGATATTGCCTTTCAGATGCCGCAATGCTAGATGTTGAGATATCCTCGAGCTCAGTCTGCTATATACGAAGTAATAATTTCTTATGTCAACATACTTCCACGAAGACATTACCACATCATTAATCAGGGCTCCATAACGGCGTAATCGGCGTTTTTCGCCGTGCCAAGAAATTCTGTGACAAGCCAGGCTTAGCCCCATGCACGAAATCATTCGGTAAGCAGGCGTAAGCAAGTTGTGTTTCGCAACACTAGCTCGATTTTGGTCTCTTTCGGGCAGATTAACTTTATAATCGACGGAATATGAGACATCGTCCTGAGCGAGACTGCAGTAGAGTTGGCAGGCGGCGTTGAGCGGTGAATCGATGACAAGAGATCTCATCGACAGGCAATTTAAGATGCTTGGCATCGGGTGGATCAAGGTCAGCAATTACACCAATAGACACCCAGAAGAAGAGGGGAATACAAATCCGATTGCTAGGGGTTTAGAACAATATCGGCAGCTAACCATTTCAAGGGCTAACGTTTACTCAGGGTTCAGTTACACGTGCTGACAGGTCCATTAGTCGGTAGTTTGTAAGGCGCTAATTATTAGACCCAAGTGAAACTCTGCAGGTGCCAGGCTTCAGACGGGAGTTCCCGGTGGATCCGACATCTTGAAAATGCTACGGATGTATAATCTCCGGTGGCTTATTCAAGCTCATTGAAGGATTTGGAGGCAAAAACCTACTCGTTCGCGGCGTGAGGATGCGTTAGAGCATTCGACTCTACGAATTTTGTGTAAACCGAAAGGCACAGCTCATACTGATACAAAAATATCTTATGGAAAAGAGCAAGCGAAGTAAACTCCGAATGAAGGTCCAGGTCATTAAGAAATATGAATGATAGCCCTCTATCATCCTGCACATTTTAAGCTCTGCCGTTAGCAAAACTCGCCAATGGGAATTGTTGTTCGAACTATCCACATTCCCAAAACAGAAGCTCCGTAAACGCCATGTACTTTGTCACCGATGCTGTAGTGTACTTGCATTGCCGAGTCTGACATGTGTGATAGTTTGCATACTGCAACGGCCACTGTGGGCCAAGACAATTTGGAGGGGGCAATCATCGCCATACTAGATCTTGGGCGAGAGTAAGCGGACTCAAGATTAGCAAACCCTTTGTCAAGATTATCCATCTATCAATCTATCAATGAGTGAAGCACAAGTCATCATAATTCACATGGATTGCGTCGAATATAAAAGGAGGCCGTTCCTCGCATTCCCAGTACTTTTATCCAGACACAAGACAAGATCCTAAGTCCACTCAAGATCCCCTCTCTTTCTCCGGTATTCCAATCAATACTTCAAGATGTACTTCTCCAAGATCATCCAGACTGCCCTACTGTTGGCAATGTCTGTTCCCGCTCAGGCATGGAACAGACTCGACAAGGAGAACGCGGTCAGTCACCGAGTACTGAGATTGCTCCATCTAGAATCAGGACTAATCAAGATTCCAGGCTCTCTTGGTCATCGATCACCAGGTCGGTCTGGCCCAGCTAGTTCGTGACTTTGGCACCAACGACTTCCGCAACAACATGCTGGCCCACTCTTCCATCGGAAACATCTTTGATCTGCCTACTATCCTGACCTCCTCCTCCGACGGTGGCCCCAACGGTCTCCTGCTCAAGGAGATCACCGAGATGCACCCCAACGCTACCTTCATCCGTCGCCAGGGTGAGGTCAACGCCTGGGACAACGCGGACTTCCGCAAGGCTGTCAAGGCCCTTGGAAAGAAGCAGCTGATCATTGGTGGTATCGTGACTGAAGTTTGTAAGTTAATTTGCTCTTCCTCGTGTGAAATACCGGCTCTAATAACATCATGGTTAGGCACCGCATTCCTTGCTCTGTCGCTCATTGATGAGGGATACGAGGTCTTCGCCAACACCGATGCCAGTGGAACTTTCGATGTCAAGCTTGCTGAGGATGCTAACCGCCGCATGGAGAAGGCTGGTGTCACTCTGATGGGCTTCTTCGCTATTGTCTGTGATCTCATGCGCGACTGGCGCGCCAAGCCTGGTCTCACCGAGATCCTCCCCGTCCTTGACCAGTAAGTTTTGCCATAAAAGCCTGGAACTACCTAGTCTACGGACTTGACTGACCCACCAAAGGTACCAATTTGCTTACGGTCTGGTTGCCCGCCACCACGCCGGTTCCATTGTGAACGGAACCCTGGCCGACGTTGAGAAGACTTTGATCTAAGTCCACAATCAAGGCTAGTGTATGCACTCGGCTCGGGCTGAGTGCGCCGATCAAGTCAATTCGACAATCAAAGCAGTGAAGGATATGGAGCAATAAACGGAGGAACCAAGACAGGAGAATTGGATGGATCATTGGATGGATCATTGGACGGAAAACGGAGAGATTGTTAGAAAAGTCAAAGAGATGTGTTGATGTATGAGTATAGCTTTGCCAATCAATCACTATACCTCTTGTGATGTGGATTCTCTCAGTTAACTAACCTCAATGGCTTGATAACCAGTTCAGGAACTCCGATTTGTTTGGACAATTGTGCGGCGTAAAGAATTCCTTCAACTGGCGCAAAACAAAAATCATTTCTCATGGACTCCATCCTGAACTGGTGAAGATAAGACTGGCAACGCCTGAAGCCTGAGGTTCTTGGGTTGATTATTTAATGACAAAGGAAAGCTAGGCTTTATAAGGTAGGCCCAACCTGATGGTCCTAGCCTCGCGGCACAAGGATTATAACGATACGTGCAGGATATACATACGTCAGCCCTCAGTACCGCCAATCAGATCAAATCAAGCATTCAGAACAACAAGAAATGCCGTTATCTCGATGCAGATCCCTCACTCGACTTCGATTCTCCTTTTAAACAAACCAAGCTACAAAGTCTCGGGAGCATATATACATACATGCTTGCTGGTCAGGGATCTTTATTTAGTCAGGGTATCGCATTTCCCTCTATAGAAAATTGCATGTGCTGAACAACACGAGGATTTCTGCTTCAGCTGATGATTATTTGTTATCTAGTTAGTTAGTTATCGCTTTTTTCCCCTCGCTGACAAACAAACAGCCATGCAGGTGCCGCCTTAGGCTTAGGCAAGCAAAGCAATAACCAAGTTATACCCCGCTCGAGAGCACAATGCAACCTTCCCAATTGAAAAAGGCGAAATCGAAAAGGGGGAGGTCTTATCGTTATCCAGGGGGATCCCGACGGCTTACCGGACCTGGTTTAATTACATGATCGGGAATGAAAGACAAGTGGAGATGATGGAGAGCTTTCCTTGTTTATCAATAAAACGAGAGTCACTTCCCCTCAATTCAGTCTTCTCAGCTATTGTAGCAAGGTATTTAGTTCTGCAATTCACATCGCTGCCTTTTGTCTTCCCAGTTTGAAGGCTTGACCAAGCTTTTGCGGGCTAAGATGGTGCGATATTCGAAGGTCTCCGCTATGGCGGCAGCTTTGTTGCTTCCCTACGCCTCGGCACAGTTCGTATCCGCCCCGTCTGACTTGATCACCAAGAAGGGACATGCGGGGATCAATGTACGATACAAGGAAGTCCCGGCTGGGATTTGTGAGCAAGATCCCAATGTCAAGAGCTACTCTGGTTATGCAGATGTCGGTGAGAGTGAGCATATTTTCTGGTAAGAAGTTCTCTCATCAAATTGTGGGATATTCGTGGTGAGCACGCGACCTATTCCGGTCGCATGTTTCTACGGACTCATTGGACCTCACACAAACTGCGGCTCAATTTGCCTGAGATCGCGAGATTGTATCAATTTTGGAGCATTGTGACTAACGATTAAACTATAGGTGGTTCTTTGAAGCAAGAAAGGAAGACCCGAAGAAGGTAAATTTGCATGAAACTATACGAAGCCATAAAAACTAACAATCCACCCAGGCGCCACTCACAGTCTGGATCAATGGCGGACCAGGTTCATCTTCCATGATTGGACTATTCCAAGAACTAGGCCCATGTGGCGTCGATTCCGACGGCAATGCCTACAACAACCCTTATTCATGGTCCAATGCAAGCAACATGGTAAATCGACCCACACTTTGACATAACCAGCCCTCCAGCTAACAGCAACCAGCTCTTCATCGACCAACCAACCACAGTCGGATTTTCATACTCGATTCCAATCCCAGGGTATCAAGATAGCGATGGTAATATTATTCAACTACCTAGCGACACATGTCCCGATTACGCCGAAGAAGTCGGCACTTGCGGCACATACTCCAAATCAGATATTAGTCTCGTTCCAAACTCGACTCAAGGCGCGGCACCGAATATGTGGAAGACGCTGCAGGGCTTCATGGGTGCATTCCCGCATTACTCGCGCAATGGCTTCTCCTTTACGACGGAGAGTTACGGCGGACACTACGGCCCTGTGTTTAACGGTAAGTAACACCTTCTCCTTTACATCATAGGTTCCAATCCCGATCCTCTAATTCAAAATAGAGTACTTCCTCTCACAGAACGCCAAAAAAATTCCCGGTGCAATCGACATCAAACTCGAAAACGTCCTCATCGGCAACGGCTGGTTCGACCCCCTAATCCAATACCAAGCCTACTACAACTTCTCCATCTCCCCCGGAAATACCTACGACTACTCTCCCTACAACGCCACCGTAAAAGCAGAATGGTACAACAACCTCTACGGCCCCGGAAACTGCCTCGACCAAACGAAACAATGCTACGCAACAGGTCGCAACGATATCTGCGCCACGGCGGATAGTTTCTGCGCGAACAAGGTGGAGAACATGCTTGATATTTACTCGGGGAGGGATGAGTATGATATGCGCGAGTTGACACCTGATCCGTTTCCGTACGGGTTTTATGTGGAGTATTTGAATAGTCCGCGGGTGCAGCAGGCGATTGGTGCTTATCAGAATTTTTCGGAGTATTCGTATACGGTGGGGAATGCGTTTTCGAATACGGGCGATGATGATCGTGAGTCGGGTACTATTGAGAATGTGCGGAAGTTGTTGGATGCGGGCGTGCAGGTTATTATGTACTTCGGTGATGCGTGAGTTCCCCTTTTCTCTATCTGCTCTTCACGTTTGATGCGCAGAGACAACTGACATTGGTTGCGTAACACCAGTGACTACAACTGCAACTGGCTAGGTGGCCAAGTCGTCGCCGACGAAATCAACGCCCCAGGCTACAAAGACACCGGCTTCGTGAACATCACCACCTCCGACGGCGTCGTACACGGGCAAGTCCGCCAAAGCGATTTATACAGCTTCGTGCGTATCTACGAGTCCGGCCATGAAGTGCCCTTCTACCAACCCCTCGCCGCACTGGAGTTGTTCGAGCGCGCACTCGCAAGGAAGGATATCGCGACGGGTAAACATACCGTGAAGTCGCATGGTGGGTATAAAACTCATGGAACTCCCACGAGTGAGTACCGGGAGGGTAATGGTACGAGTGTGATGGAGGTGCTTCCTAGTGATGCTACGTATAACACGACGCTGAATGGACCGAACCCGTCGAGCTCGAGTAAGGTGCGGAGGGGTAATGTTCAGGGTCGGTCTCAGAACAAGGCTAAGGCTGTGCGTAAGGTGAGGCGGTCGATGGGCGGAAGACGATTGGTTTGAGTTTGTGAATAGTGATGTGATTTGTATGTATCGGGTTGTGCTCAGATGTTGGAGTGATGATAGAGTACAGAGAGAATTTTGGAGAATGTTTGTGTCAATCAAGGGTTTGGCTTAGGCCGGTCTTATTTATGTAGAAAGTTGATGGCATACAAAATAGATATTTACAAGAAATTGTGTGGAGAGGTGTAACTGTAACCACTCCATCGGTTCTTAGAACCTCAATGCAGATGTAGCTCTTTTCCGAATTGAGCTGTGCCCTGACTCTCGCTTTGGGGGTTTCTCAAGGTCAGTGGCCTCGGGGTATCTGCAATTGTAGGGTCTGAGCTTGGACCGAGCGACGTTTGACATCGACGGGATGTTTGGGTGTTGCGAAGCTCCTATCTGGCTTCGCTGTCCTGCCTGCCTTCATGTCTTTGGAAGACAGGCTTGAATAATCTCAATACCCGGCTAATTATAGCCGCTATGACTTGCTCAAATAATACTAGCAATAGTCATACGTGAATGAGCAGAGCTAGACCGACGTTCCGTCGTATCCGACCCCGCCGACTGAGGCGCAAGCATATTCGAAGACTCGGGTCTAGAGTCCATAGACACATCGCGACGCTCATACTCACGGCGCTGTTTCTCGCCGAGCAGATGCGCAACGGTCTTCTCGACCCAGTCCCAGCCTTCCCATTGTGAGTCTGCCGGTGCTGGTGCCGGACAGGGCTGCCCCGGAATATTCTCAAGATTCGCGCCAGTCTCACTGCCCTGCCAGACCCAGCTACCGTCTGCAGTTCCCTGCATATCACCCGACACATAGGCCATCATCGCTTCGTCCTGCTCAGGATCCACAACCTCGCCGGGTTGGGAGCGGTCGAGGAGGCATCGAAGGAAGAACGCCAGGTACCGGCCACAAGCAGCATTTACAGCACGGTCATCGCCCACGGCGGCACTGGCTTGGACGCAAGCTAATGCTGGGGCGAATTCTTGCCGGAAGAGGAGGAATAAAGCGCAGCGCCAGATATGGGTGCACAGAAGGGTTCCTGCGCTCGAGGCAAACAGGGCTCGCCAGTCCCCTGTGCCCGCGTGACTTCGCATACAACGGGAAACTATATTAGCGGTATCGATTGCTATTGAGACACAGTAGTCAACGGCCGCAGTGCGAACGCCGGATTGGCAGTAGGGAGAGATGTTATGGCGATGGAGGAGAAGGCGGGCGTTTTGGAGGTAAATTATAGGAGCGAGTGACCGGGGGTCGAGGTCGGTGTCTTGTTTGAGTTGGAGGTGAGCTGGGAAGGTCGTACGGCAAATAGTGAAGTGGCGTTCAAAGGTTTCGAGAGTTGCGTAGCTGATGGAAGTGGAGCGGAGGGTACGGGTGAGCTGGCCGATGGAGCGGACGACGTGGATTGTGGCGAGCAATGGGGATGGTGCAGACTGATCTTCAGCAGATTTTCCTTGGGCAAGAGACTGGTCGTCCACAGGGCAGGGTAAGTCAATATCGCAGTCCTGATCGTTGATCAAGACTGGCTTGCCCATCTCCAGAGCCAAAAGTCTAGAGTGAGAGAAAGGTCAGTTCAAGTCCTCCGATTCCATGCGAGCCACGAGATACAAACCGGTCGTAAGTGTATAATCCCCACCAGATGCGTTTGCGCATTTCGCCTTCCAGCTCAGGCCATGGCCCAGACTCGATATGCAGCCCAATCTCTTGCGCCACGCGCACCGCTGACCCGATCCAGACCCAACTGGCAGATTTGGAGTTGACTTCGTAGAGGAAGATACTGGCAAGTAAAGCGGCCCGTACTCGATCTAAGTCAAATTCGTCCTGCCATACATCGATGATCCCACAAGAGATGCGAACGAATTTCTTGCCCTCTTCTTCTCGGTTCGGCTCGGTTGTATGCACCGCACCGCATGCAAAGACTCCGAATAGTACCGCCGCCCATTCGCTTGACATGCCCGTTAAAGACCCTGTTTGATACAATTTCTCATATGCCTCGATAAACTCGGGCCAATGTAGGACCGGTAGAATCGAGTGAATGCATTGGTAATACTGAGAGAGGAGGTGGTCGGCAACTTCTTTCGGGGGCAGCTGTGGCGCCGCATCGGCCGGCACTACAGATTTGGAGCCTTGGTGCTGATGCGGATGAGGGGCTTTCAAAATCCCACAGCCATGCTGACGCAAGTTCGACCGTACCTGGGACAAGTCTTGCGTGATCATCGCCTTGGGTCGCCTGGGGGGTTTGTAGTCGATCTCGGGTAGCTTGATTATGGGTGCGTTTGGCGCTTCCTCAATATCCATCATACCATCTGGTCGAAGCATGCCTGATCGTAGTTGTTGGAGCTGCTGCTTGGTCGTGTGTAGTTGTTTCTCGAGGTCTTGAACCTGCTTGATCGATGACATACGCCGATTCGTCTCCTTGGTGAACAGACAGCGAACCTTGCGGTTGATACACTCTGTGCAATTAGACGTCTCTGTCGCATCACATTTGACCTTGCGCTCGCGACAGGCGTCGCAGCTGGGGTCTTTCCTGCGTTGCCGATAAGCTCTCTTCTGTTGGAGCGGGGTGGGCGTCGACTGCTGAAGTCCAACCGGACTCGTTTGATACATGCCCGGGCCTCCCGACATGGATACCATCGGAGGCGCATCGGGCAGGCCTCCACTCTCTGCAGGAGATCCTGATGCCGAATCATAGAATCGCGCATAGGGTGAAGTTGATGGAGCTGGAGTCGGGCCCGTCGCAGACATCGGCTGAGAAGGTGGCGGTGGAAGTGATCCCTGGACCAACGAGGAGGGTTGTGGTAGTGGGTGCTGAGTCTGTTGGATTGATGGCATCGGCTGCAACAGATGAGCCATTCGCATTCCGCTGTCGGGTCGACTTGGCGGAGCGGAGGGAAGTCCGGCGGCGGGAGGGAATGCGCCTGTCACTGACTGCACCGGAGGAAGCTCATACGAGCCACTCCGGTTCAGGTTGGCGGGTCGAAAGGGCGTCTGCTGCATCGCGAGAAAATGAGCTGTCGACGAGTCTCCACCGCGGCAGCGGGGAGGAAGAGCGCAAAGTAGAAGAAACCGAGTAGATCGTTAGAAACCCGGTAACCACAGATCACAGCCCGGAGAAAAAAAAATAAGATGGGCACGTTTGATTATGGAAGAATTCAAGTATTCCACGGGATAAACCAATCGACCAGTGGATGTAGTAAGTTAGGTTGTGGTGTTGGTAAGGGGATAGTGAAGTCGGCGGGGGGTGGGTTTAATCCAAGCCGTCGCCGCACGAGGATACGACTGGCCGAAGAGAGAACAGACTCGCCACCGGGTCAGTTCATTCGATCGCTTGGAAACTGCCGAGCGCCAATAATCCCACTGGTGGAATGTGAATGATTCGGGGGTCATTCACGGGAAGAAGGCAAATGGGCAGAAGCCATATTGTCGAAAGAGAAAAATCCAGAAGAGTGTCACGATGGGGGCCAGTCGGTGTTGCGGGCCAAAAGAAGCTTGTATGTGAGTCGCGCAGGCGAAAGCGGATTGGTTCTTTGGGGGGGAGCGACAGGAGAGTGCGGAGAATAAACAAGATTCAAGGTAAAAAGCGAGAAGAAAAAGGGTAATGAAAACGAAAAAGAAAAGAAAAGGAAAAAAAAAAAAGGACCCCGATGAGAATAGGCAAGCCAAGGCCGAGGGGAGAGAAAAGGAGCGAATAAGGTCCAGGTCAACAAGAAGGAACCAGGGGATCTGAACGTCAGGGTAGATCGTGGAGATGATAAATGCCGAGGTTGGGGGGAGGAACCCGATCGAATGAAGATGCTGGGAATCACTTGAAGATGTCGACCCAAATAGACGGTAGATGGGATCGAAGGGAGGAGGAGAATAATGCAGGAGACCCGGGGAAGGAATGAGGATCAGAATGCAGCAAATGCCAAAATACCAAATGCCAAATGCTAAATGCTAAATGCAAGATGGGCGATTAGCACTTGTGACAGATTGGCGATTGGTAAATGGGCCAAATGGGCCAAATTGACAAATTGGCAAGACCCGAAACCCAAACTGGAGCCTCTCGGCTGGCAGTTCCGTGGCGATGGGTACAGGATGGGGCTGTACGGAGTATTCCAAAGAAGAAACTGTAGTACAGTACGGAGTACGGAGTAGTAGGTTCAGATAATGAATTTCGGGAACCACCGGGGGAAAAGAAAAGGGGATGAAGTAAGAAGAAAAGAAGAGACAGAGAAAGAAAGAAACTAGGAAATTAAAATAAAAAAAAAAAAAAAAAAAAAAAAAGGTACCAGATCGACGAGCAAAAAGGTGTGGGATTGCGATCACCGTTCCTCACAGGACTCCATCAGGGTCTTCCGTATTGCCTTGGATTATTATGGATAATCTGGATAGACTTAAATTAGCTTGTTGGGTTGCTGGCTGGTCGCGGTTCAGCAGTGGTTCTTGGTTTATTCTTCTTTGGTTGAGTTGGTTTAGGAACGAACCAAGAACCTAAGTTCACTCACGACCCGGAAACTGAATTAAGGAATCTTCAGCCGAGATGACACTTTGCACGGGCGACCGCTAAAACTAGGTCTAGCCCCCTGTTATACGGACTCGAGTATGGAGCACTCTAACATCTCACACATGAGTCGTGTCGAGGTTATCCTCCTGGAAGAGATCTATAGGAGAAAACAGAGTATAGAATCTTGAGATCACTTCATGAAATGACTGTGTATCTCTACTACTATTACCTATTTAAACTAGAACATCCTCTATGAAGCAAATCATTTTAATTCACCTTCCAGAGTAACGGTCAGCTCCTCCTCCTCCTCCTATCACTCTCCTCGTCTGCCCGAGATCAGACCTCTTGCGCCCAAGAGGCATCCCGAGATCGGCAGAGGCAATGTCGATGGATACCTGAAGCAGTTTTTGACCAGCGCTTTGTCTTTTTTTTCTCTTTTCTCTTTCTTTCACTTTCCTTTTTTCCCCCCATTCCTTTTCGGATGGACCAGTGATGGCGGCTGGAGACCATGTCCACCGGGGCCCCACCGTCGGGGAGCCTGGGAATTGGCGAACCTTGTCTCCATTTACATTTGACGGAGGGGAGTCATGGCGTTCCTCGATCCGGAGCGAGGGGAGCACGCCGGTAGGTCAGTCCTTGAACTCGGCAGAGTTGGCGGGTCCCACTTGGAGCCAGCACGAGACCTTGAGAAGTTGAGTCGATCCCTTGGCTATTCAAGTGTACGGAGTACTCACTGTAGAGTAGATTTCAGCTTCACTGCTATGCTATCGCCATTATGGGAGACAATAATCCATCAATTAAGCCGGAGGCTTTATCAGTAACAGCTGAACTCAATGATCATATACAACTTCCTCCTTCGATGCAATGTCTCTCGACTGCTCACCTCATCATAGCAGATCGGGTCCCATCCAAAAGGGCTGGTGCGCCGCGTATCCTGAACGACGTATGGATCGTCAGTGGTGGTTGGGACCGGTCCATCTTCTACGCCAGTCAGAATGTAATCTTACTTTTTTGCCCCTGAGAAGGCAAATTCAAAGTTTCAATGAACATGCCCTGGAGTGCTTGACAGAGTACACAACACATGCTCATACTCGGTACTCCTGACGCAGAAGGGTATCTAAGGATAGCATTAAGCTCCCGGTATCGGGCTTCTAAGCTATGGAGCCCGGCGAAGGGGGACAGAAGCCAAATTATACTTCCGATTCAAATGCTTGCTAGGCCAACCACATCACAGGAAACTTCCGGCACGAACAGGCTTAATCCCTTCTTAACTCTTAAACTTACCTTTATCTCATTTACTGTATGATTTATACCGATCAATCGATTATCTCCTGCTCGCTTCCCCTTTCCAACCTAGATCCATAGACAAGCGCTCAGGCGGAAAAGAACGTAGCAGGAAAATGAAAAAAAGAGGCATACGTAGCCTATGGTATGTGAGATGAAGATCTCGGCGCTCACCGTGCAGTCTCTCTCTTTATCCATTATCCAACCACTCACAACTACAAGACCCAATTTTCTTTTGAATTTTTTTTTTCGGTTTGATGTAGCTTGGATTGTTCCACCGCTCCCGTTTCGTTTCATCTTCTGCACGGTTGCAAGCCCTGATCGACTCGGAAAGTATTCACCGGACCACATGGAAGCCCAGTCCAAGCCCGGATGTCGACCCGGAACAGTGGACACCCCTTCGCCAACTGGCAAGTATTTGCCTTTTTTTTTTTTTGTTTTCTCCCTTCTCTCCCCTATCACCCATCGATGCTAGTGTTTGAACTCAGCGAGTCAGCAACGCTAGAGCACCATCATCTGGCCCTGTCCCCCAATCAGATTGGACTAACTTCATTCAATCCGGACCCCAATTTCGCGTATCAACTGATCTGGGAGCTGCTGACTGGTTGGTCCCGAGTTTTATCCGAAATAAACGTTGTCCGGGTCCCGTTGGGACTCCGCAAAAGGGGAGAGGGATTTTTATGGTTAACGACTCGGTTCACGGGTCATCTACCGAGACACAGAGATTAGAAGGTTTCAAGCATGGTTCCTGAATAAATGATGAATCGATTTAATTCATAATGTTAAATTTTCTCAGTCAATAATACAAACCTCTAAACTAAATATTGCTTCCAATCTACCCTGTACCATGCGGTGTACCGTACATATTAAACTCGTCAACTAAATAGATGACCGTGCGTGCCTTTTCCCACGTTGATGAGGAAGCACAGGCTACCGTGCCTCGTGCCTTGTGCCCTTCCGAAGTTAACGCCAACCTCTCCCTGTCGGCCCTCTCTTTCTCTCTCTGCCTGAAAATCTACGGCCCAAGGGGCTTGCCGCAGATCCACCCTATCTCTGCCATGTATCACGATTGGCCAACGCAAAACAAAACGTCTGATCCCCCCCCCCCCCGAACGGAGAACTTATCCTGCACCAATAGCCGACAGAGAGAGATCCCACGGGTTTGGGAGTAGCCCAGTTGCCCTGTCGACCTGATCACAGGACCTTGCGGTTTCCTGCAACTGGCGTGCATGGCCATGCTGTGCAGCAAGACCCGAGCGATGCTGAATTGCTGATGCCTCAGTTCGACGATGTACACGTGCCAGCTTCAGCCGCCCCTGATCCGATAGGATCATCACTTGCACTTTTCTTTCGTTCGTTTTTCTTCGGCCGAGACGATCAGATAGTCAGGATAGGAAGCTGAGGCTGGACCATTGACATGGAGCAAATAATTGTGGACGATAGGAACTGACAGAGATGCATTGGCCCTGCGTCATTAATCCGTGCCATCTCATTCTTCCATCTCGACGCTCGACGCTCAAAGCCTTGGCGCGCGGGTCCATACCCAATCTCGTCATGCTTACGAGCTCCCAAGCAACAAGCAACCCCAAATCCGAAATCGGAAATCACCCATGTACTGCATCCTAGTCCGAGGTGGTGATAGTGCCGAATCGAAATTACGGCTTCCCCGCACCCATCGACTACGCGATAAGACTTCTCCGGCCCCCCCTCTCTCCCTCTCTCCCTTCTTTTCCGTTGGCATATCCCCATGCGATTACAGAGTGGTACCAGTCGCATGGCCGATGTGCATAGGGGCCTATCCGGCCCGGTGGACCATCGTACGCACCAGTTGCAAAGCTGCATGAGCCGTGTCAATTGCGCCATCCCATCCGCCCCTGGCACGGGACATCAATGCGCGCGCCAACTGTCGTATTTGATCAAGCTAGCCATGCAGTCTGGAGACGAAAATGAAAACTTCCCAGCGAGTGGTTCAGCAGTTCTCCATGTCACATGGATAGAGCTGTGCCCGGCTGCATCCTGCATGCATAACCTTACCTCGAGTTCTCCGTACGGGCGCACTGCTACAGTAGTACCTGTCTGGAGAAAGCAAATTTGGTTGGGCGGTCAAGCCCTCGGTTCGTGCCGTTGCTTGTTGGGGGTGTTCTCCTGCGTTAGTACATCATGACTTGGTTTGCAAGGACAGGGATTACCTCGCTTCCATCTGTACTCCATCTGTTAGATATACAGTATCTACCTACGACACGCATGGACCTCTTATACCACGTTATGGTAGGTAGGAAATAGACCGAGTAAACTCTCATTACCCCCACCTTTTAACCATACACAACGATGAGTTGTCCTTCAACACAGAGACGCCAGCGTTCCATGTACAGTATTTTCGTATCCAGGTGGTCGGGCCCTGGATTGAACCACTAGAACGTCAAAAGCAAGAAGAACCAACCCCCAACCCTGGAACCCAGTCCATGCAAACACTACTGCACACTATCATACTGGACGTCTTGGTGGTTCTAGTAAGCTTAGTGATCCCGCTCAGCTCCCTCGAACCGAAGGCCAAATTCATCACTAGCGAAGCCCTACTCCTGCAAGTCTGGTGCTGAGCTGTTGGTTCGTGGCTCTGTATGTAGCTGAATTCGAGCATCGGCGTCGTCATTTAATTCCAGCCCTGCGCTTCGCATGACCCTCCCCGGAATCATTATGCCTGCATGTGTCTCCATGACTGGCCCGGGGCATCGTGTATCTGACTATCGTAGTGAAGACCCCCACTACCTACTGAATGAACTATGTACCTAAGAATAATGCGCAGCACAGCCAGGCACAAATTTACATCTGGCCCCTAGGCTTAAAATTGAGATCAACCTATGAGCCATACGCGAACAAACTACTGACTCCGTGAGAACCGGCCCCAAACTACAGAAGCAAAAATTCAAAGAGGCAACCTGGCTACTTCTGTACTCTCAAATAACAAATTCAAGCAATATACGGCAAAATTCAGAAGTGCAGCACCGCTAACTAATTAACACTCCGATCTTATGTAGGTACAAAGTAGTGTAGAGCGGCGCCATCAACTTGTCCATACGAAACCTCCAATCCATCCTTCTAGACGCAAGTCTCTCCTTCTCATATGACCATGCAAATACTTAGTGTATTTTCCATTCCACAGGAGTCTATTTTCCCGCCCCACAGCGGGACAACGATCCGAACAGATGAAACCGCCCCGACCAACAACCGAGCCTTTCCGATTTGCCCTGCCCTGCCTAACCGCGTTACCGCACAGAGGGGGAACCAGACGGTCGCGGCCCTTTCCCTTTCAATCTGAGCGGAGGGCTCCGCGGACCAAAATAATAATCCAACGTTATATACAGGACGGGAGTCTCAGATTAAGCGACTGCTTGGCTTTGGTTGATGACGTATATATCGGGCTTTAGTTATTAAGTTAACTAGTTAGTTAGTTAGTTAGTTATTATCCCGACTGAGTAAGCCATCACAGATACATCGCGGATGAGATGGTTTATTGATGGGAATGAAGGGACTTCGTATACACATAGATAGGAGTAGAGTATGGTGTATTCTTTATTTTATTTCTTTTTTCGGTGCATTCCTCGGAGTCCGGATCGGTGGATTCTATCTACCTAACCTAAGGTTTGCGAGGTCCATGTTATTGTCATAGCGTTCCAACTTCCCGGTGTAGCCGCGGCACGGAGAAATTTCGTTGTAACCCAAACTCACCCACGGTAGAGACTGTGCGATAGATTAAATGGAGGATCAAGGAATTTGAAATGTGAAATGTGAAATTCTGTCTTATTGTGTCTGGGTTCTTCACTTGTAGCTAGCTAGACTTACTTGAGTCCTCCTTCACGGCGTAGGTTCGCCGGAACATCTCGTCGACCTCCACGAGATAGTACGTTCCGGGTGCTAGCGCCTCAACACTGCCAACGGGTGTATAAATCTTCTGCTGATATGCCTGCTCACGCAATTCGCACATCTAATTGCAGTCAGTGATTATGTATCTTGTGCTCAATAGGGGCTATCTTACCTCATCATAGAACTTGGGCGAAACTCGCTCGCGGGCTGCGAGACGGGCGTGTAGGTCAATCTTGGATACGATATCGCTCACATCACCTGCAACACATAGACTGAAGAGCGTACTAGCCAGACCACTGCCGAAGCTGTAGACTCCAACACGCCGGCCGAGTAGCTCAGAACTCGGAACGTTGCTGAGCAGACTGATAAGGCCCGAGTATACACCGGCAGTGTACATGTTTCCACACGTAGTCGGTGCTGTCAGGCTTTGCTGGACTCTTCTTGTGAACCTTTCCTTCGAGAGTCCTATGAAGAGTTTCTCGAGTGCTTTATCGCTCAGAGAGTCCTCGTAGGATTGTTCCAGGATGAACGAGGGCACGACATCGGGATTGAAAGATTTGTTCTCCGGGTTCGCGACATAGTCATTGTATAGCAGACGTGCGTATGACTTGGAAACCAACTTGCAGTTAGGTGCATGAAAGACAAAATAGTCAAACTCATCTAGAGGAACACTCGATGAGCCTATCGGCGAGGAATGCCCGTTTGCGACTCCATTCATCATCCCATTCGCCTTGCGAGTAGTCTGCTTCTCTCGATACCGCCGATAACACCCATCCAGTGCCTGGAGATAGCATCTCGAAGAATAATGCCCATCCACAATCGGATACTCGGATTTAAAATCCGGCTTGTAAAAGTCATACGTATGCTGCATATACGACGCACGCAGTGGCTCCAAGGCCAGCGGTGCATCGGGCCCAATAAGCATAGCCACACAACCTGCACCACCGGTAGGTCTTGCCGAGACCGTCTTGTACAATGCAATATCCGAGGCCACGACAATTGCATTCCGTCCATCCCAGGCAGAGGATTCGATCCAGTTCACTGTGTTGAGAAGCGCGCTTGTACCGCCGTAGCAGGCATTGTAGGTATCGGCTCCTTCGATGTCGGAGTTGGAGCCGAAAAGTTGCATGAGGACTGATTTGCAGGACTTGGCTTTGTCGAGCATCGACTCTGTGCCGACTTCGAGGCGGCCGATTGAGGATGGGGGGATGGCGTATTTGCGGAGGAGAGAGGAGACTGTCGTTAGGGCGAGAGAGTATACATCTGGAGGAGTGGTCAGCGATAGTCGATTGCAGGTAGGTCCTCGCGATGAGGAAGCTTGGGAGTGAAATTGGAAGAGTGGACTCACCCTCGCGATCATCACAAAAGCTCATGTTTGTCTGGCCTAGTCCGATCGTATACTTGCCAGTGCTGGCACCGAGGAACTTTTCCAGATCGGATTGAGCCACATACTACCAAGATGTCAGACCAAGGACCATAAAAGTAGTATAGACAGTATGGAAATTCATGATAAACCGTCAACTTACTCTGCTAGGGAAGTAAAGCTCAATAGCTTTGATGCCGACATTCTGGGGAGCCATGACCGAACGCGCTGCAAGATTTGTAGATATCTACCCAACTACCAGTCTGGTGAGAATCACAATCAGATTCGACGTTGGATTTTCCTCTCTATTTATATTCTCAGCAGTACACAGGAAATTTCATACCATTAGCTCATTCTGAGGAACAGTCAACGCATCCCCGTGGAGCAAAGCTCACAGCCCCCATCATCGTTGGTCCAATCTCGCAGCAACTGGGAGAGGAATTGCAGGGACGCCAAAGAGAAATAGGAAATATCCATTCATCCGAAGGAATTCATGCATAGCGTGAAGGAATTGTGGTGCCTGAGTGAGAAGGTGGTGGTGGTAGCATTCGGGGATATACACCGTAGATCGGATCCCTGTATGAAATCCGGTCTAGTCGGGGTTTCTGTGGTCAACACCTCCCCGAAATCCGAAAAACTGGGGCTTTGATTGGAAGATATTGCGAGACAAGACATTGAAGAGGCAGACTTTGGATGGTTCCAGGTCCAATCCAAGGCAGAAGCTGTAGGAATAGATGCTGGAAGAACCGCGTATGGATTCATTTGGCAGAGCAAGTATTGATAGAGGCCGACAAGATTATGCTTCTGTAATCCCAAGCATACATGCCGAGATTAGGATTTGCGGGGGGATTTTTCAGCAAACAATGATCATATTTCAGACATGACTAGGTCGTAAGTTGAAAAGCTCTCCGAGAACGCCGCCCAGTTGAAACATACTCCCACCACGCCAATCTCTTCCTTCACAGTCCCTAGGAGTTGCGATTATTGCTTCTTTTGGGCTTCATATTTCTCAACAATCAGATTCACAATATGCGTGAGTCCCTCCATTTCTTCCTCGACCGTCTGCCCGAGTCCGCTGGGATCGATGCTACATCCAACATAGACGGGCTGTCGCATACGTCTGGCAAGAATCTTGGCCACCCGTGTTGTGTACTCGATGCTAGATGGTGTTGTGTAGAGTGTTGTCGAGATGGTTGCAGTTGGTGATGTTCGCTGGGATAATTAGCAAGGATCTCATGTAATATAGATAACATGACATTCAAGGGCCGAGAGAAAGAAAAATCTGAGAGAAGATCCCGATGTAGGGGTGTGAAACATAAACGATCCAGAAAGGCCAGGCAAATCTTTCCTATGCACAATGATAGTCCAATGAGGTACTTCAACCAGGTCTGGGGGAAAAATGACATGTAGCCACATTCTCGAATGACGTGTATACGCTAGAACGCGACCCTCGACTAGAAAGTCCAAAGAAGCTCACAAAGGGTCCCCAAATGAAATAAAGCACAGTGCAACAAGGGCTCGAAGGCAGAAATGGTACGAGACAGCAGATGAAAGAAAAGATACAAAGAGTGGAGGACTCACGTCAGGCATGGCATACACAAAGCTCCCCATCGGCTTTAAAGACCCTGACGAGTCACCCGGCGTCGACGTAGCAAGATGAACCATGACACAATGACCCAACAAAGTCAAATGAACATGGCCAGTCGTGTGCAGAGCTTTGGGTAGTGGGAAGGAGAGCTCTTGCGGCTTGAGAGTGGGGGAGACCAGCTCCGTCTGGGGAATTGTTGGCGGGGCGGTCGTCGTCATGATGTGTGACCTTTTTTCAAGATCAAGAATTCATATGTAATCAGGATGAGAAATAGAATGATGAAGCTGTTCTGGTGGCGTGTGAGATTCTCGCGTGTCTGTTGTCAAGCTTGGAGAGGTTGAAGATTGAAGGGTCCCCGCTGTGCCGGCAAACGGAGGCGGTCCACCAATCCCACTTCGCTTTGCCCGCCGCACACTACACTCGCCGAGGATCGACACTTTGGCCTGTGCTGTTCGTAGCCCATCTCAGTGGCGTAGAAAGCACTTCGAGGGCGTACATTATTACCACTTAGTGGCACTTACCTGGCTATGGAACATTCAGAGCAGGGTGTTGGCCATGAGGCTGAGGGAGAGGAGACTTGGACTGGAGACTTTGATCCGTTCTCTGATCCCGAAGAGCGACGGGTTCTTTTTGCCTCGTTTGATTCCTTCCGGTGCGTATAATGAATATGACTATCTTGTCTTTCTACTTTTTTTTTCTGGTTATTTGGGCCACAATGGAAATATGAATATACAAGGCCTGCACGTATATCTCAGGACTAACCTTACGACTACAGACAATACCGGCGAACGGCGCATCAAAACACTACACATCGCCGACGGCAAGCGTTCTACGCCTTGCCCTCAGCTCACTGGCAAATGCTCTCCGAGCCACCCTTCTCTATCTTGGACACCCTCAGCAAGGTAGACGATGCCATTGACACCAATGCCGAAATCGCCGACGCCATCCTCGCCGTGGGCCTCGAGTCCTTTGGACTCCCCGCCAACCCAAACAAGGACGACCCCAGCCAGAACTGGCACGAGAAAGCCACCGCGTCCGACGTCAACAAGGCGCACTCGACCATCCGCCAATTCTACCGTGACTGGAGTGCCGAAGGCCGCGCCGAGCGGGCAGTCTGCTACGACCCCGTCCTCCAGGACCTCCATGCCGAGTTTCAGACGCGCCGAGACGCGGGAGACGAGATTCGCGTGCTGGTTCCTGGCGCCGGACTGGGCCGACTCGTCTTTGAGGTCTGTCACGCTGGGTATGCGGCCGAGGGTAACGAGATCTCGTACCACCAGTTGCTAGCCAGCAGCTGGATTCTGAACCATACGGCTGGTCCTGCGGCGCACGCGCTGCACCCTTTTGCTACTCATTTCTCCAACCTGCACTCGCGAGCGCAGCAGTTACGGCAAGTCATGATCCCGGATGTCCACCCCGGCACGGCGATGCAAGAAGCAGCGCAGATGCAGGCGCCCATCGGGTCAATGTCAATGTCAGCGGCAGACTTTGTGGTTCTGTACATGGAACCAAGTAATCGCGAGGCCTTTGACTCGGTGGCAACCGTGTTCTTCATCGACACGGCGCCCAACCTAATCCGATACATTGAGGCGATTCACCATTGTCTCAAGCCCGGGGGTCTCTGGATTAATGTGGGACCACTGCTGTGGCATTTCGAGGACGGACATCCCCGGTCAGATGGCGGGGAGACGGGTGAGGGCAAGAGCAAAGATGCAGATGACTCGGGCATTGGGGAGCCGGGCAATGTGGAGTTGAGTGAGGATGAAGTGCTGTGTTTGGTGGAGCGTTTGGGCTTCCGGATTGAGGCGCGGCCTGCCGATCGCAGGCCGTGCGGCTACATTCAGGATGGGGAGAGCATGCTTCAGAACTGGTATCAGCCATCGCACTGGGTGGCGCGAAAAGTGGCTCAGCAGTAGGCTGACACGAATTGGGAGTAGGTAGTTAACTATGGGACGGAGTTTGGAGTTTGGATTCTGGGTACCTACCTATCTTTGGGGGCCAGATGAGGCGCAGACAAGTCCAGAACGCTCGAAATACACTCAAGAACAGAGCCACATTGTCTAGGCAACATGTTAACCGATAGGAGATAATTCGTACTCCATTCGGCTACTGTAGTTATGGCAGTGGATTATTCGTCTGTTCGTCTTAAGCCCCCAAAAAAGAAGCGCAAATGACAGTGGGCGGCCCCCAGGTTAATTTTACGATGGGGGAAACGGGCAAACAAAGGCGGACCGAGTTCAATCAGCCCAGTGGGATCAGCAGGGTACCGTGGATCCAAAGACAAAGAGAAGTAAATATTATTAGATAGCTCGAGTCTTTACTCTGATGATTTGCAATTCGAATGTGATGGATATGGACTTGTTTAATACAGATTTACATACAAGCTATAGACCTTCTAATATTTTAAACCCTCGATCACATACATATGCCAATCTTCTCCTCCTCGGGGGCCAGTAGTCACGTAGTTCAACTCTTGTCGATACGTTAAATATGGAAAGGAAAGGGCACTGCCCGCAAGGCATTTTAGATCAACACGGGGGGGAGCCCTGTGTCAATAATAATTTCAGCTTCAACTCTCTCTCTCTCTCTTCCACAATATAGTTTGGATTTGACAAACTCTTCTTCCTTCTTCCTTTCGTCTCATGTCTCAGCCGCACTTCCATTATTATCCTTGTCATCTTCCACCCGTCATCCATCCTGCCATTTCCTGACCTAGACTCTATACTGGCTACACTCTATCCAGACCAGTAATCCATACAAATCCACCCGATCTGCTTTTATTATTACCTAGTCATTTCTTGGTGGATTCCTCCGCCTCTTGTTGTTAAGCTTTTCTTTTTTTTCCCGATTCTTTGCTGACAGGCACCACACACTTCCCTTTCTCGTATTCCAACTCAGCCTTGTTCTTCCCTCGCCTCACCTCACCTCCACTCCACTTGCTGCACCACTCCCCCCTCCTCTCTCTTCCTTCTTTCTCTCCTCTAACACGCCCTTTCTCTTTCCTTCTTTCTTCCCCCCCCCCCCTCTCAGCCTTTGGGCGCTCGCCACACATGTCCTCCATGAGCTCCCGACTTGGCAAGTTCACTTTCCGACGCGACAAAAAGCCCCAGAATCCCCCGCCTTCCGCTTCCTCCTCCCCCAACCCCCTCGTCGTGACCCCCTCCAACGGAACTTCGCCTACCTCGCCGCCGTCGCAGCGTAGCTCATCGACCATAAGTCTGCCTGTCAATCAGCCTCCGCAACAAAGTCGTCCTCCAAGCTTCCCCTCAAATCGACCCACCAGTCCCATGGTCCCCGGCCAACTCACTCAGCACCCCGCCCCGCTCAACCCCAATACCAACATGCAGTACGCTGGCCACCAACAGCCTATGAACCCACCACCCGGGTATAGCATGCAACCCCCACAACAACAACTCGGCCACCCGATTCAACAGTCGATGGCCCAGAATCAATATCGCAACCCCGCGGTCGAGATCGAGGGTGCAGCAAATCGTAACAAAGCGCAGCTCATTGTTGGTATCGATTTTGGTACTACCTTCTCTGGTGTCGCATTTGCCTTTGCAACCAACAACGAGGCCCGCGAGGATATCATCACGGAATGGCCGGGCGCGGGTACGCATACAAAACAAAAAGTGAGCAAACAGTAGTCGGGGAGATTCCTTTGTCGCAAAAAAAAGACCCTATATTGACCATGTACCCTTTCTCCTTCGTTCTTCTAGATTCCGACCGTCCTTTACTACGATCAATACCAGAAAGTAGTTGGTTGGGGCCCTGACATCGCTGAGGCGCTTGCGCCGACCGGGTATCCCAAGCCTGGAGTGCAAAAGGTGGAATGGTTCAAGCTTCAGTTGATGCTGTCGGGAAATACATATATCGACCCCATCAACTTGCCTCCACTCCCGCCGGGCAAGTCGGAAATTGATGTCGCGGCCGACTATCTGTTCAAGTTGCGACAGGCGATGCGCGCACAGCTGCAGAAGACGCTGGGTGAGGTGTTTACACGAGAGGAGCGCAACATCCGCTATTATCTGACTGTGCCTGCGATTTGGAATGATGCCGGCAAGGCAGCGACTCGTGCTGCTGCGATTCAGGCTGGTTTCCTGCGCGACGAGAACGACAACCGCCTCACCCTGGTCTCGGAGCCCGAGGCAGCCGCGCTGTTTTGCGCCAAGACCGGTTTGCTGAACCTGAAGATTGGTGACGCCATTCTGATTGTCGATTGCGGTGGTGGTACCGTCGATCTGATTGCATACGAAGTCGAGGAGGAACAGCCATTCAGCGTGGCCGAGTGTACTGCAGGATCTGGAGATTCATGTGGTTCGACCGCTCTGAACCGCAACTTCAGCAACATCTTACGGGCCAAAATTCGCAAGATGAAGCTGCCTGATGGATCCCGTACTGCGGGTAAGGTCTACGCCAAGTGTATTATGGATTTTGAGAACCGTATCAAGGCGGATTTCCGGAACAACGGTCAAAAATGGGCGGTCGATGTTGGTATTGAGGCAGATTTCCCTGATGCGGGCATTGAGGAAGGCTACATGACCTTTACCAATGAGGAGATTCTGCAGTGTTTCGAGCCTGTGGTGAACCGCATTCTCGAGCTGGTTCGCAACCAGATTATTGCCATCCAAGCACAGAACCGATCGCTTCAGGTAGGGTTTTCCCTGTTTCTCTGGTCTTGCTTTGTGCTGTACTAACTTCATTCCTAGAACGTCTTAGTTGTCGGTGGTTTCGGTGCCTCTGAATACCTCTTCCAGCAGATCAAGCTCCACGTCCCACCGCAATATCAGACCAAGGTTGTCCGTCCCATGGACTCTGTTGCTGCCATCGTCAAGGGTGCCGTGACTGCCGGTATCACCGAGCGAGTGATTACCCACCGTGTCGCCCGTCGCCACTATCTAATGGCCACCCTTCAGCCCTTCAAGGAGGGATACCACCCAGAGCAATACCGGGTGCCCAGTCTGGATGGTCGGGACCGTTGCAAGTACACCCGTCAGATCTTCGTACAGAAGGGAGAGCGTGTCAAGATCGGCGAGCCGGTCAAGGTCAGCTTCTTCCGTCAAGTGGCGCCTGGTGCAACTCTCATGTACGAGGACGTGCTGTACGCCTGCGATGAAGATGTCTGCCCTGAATACACCAAGGATCCCCGTAAGTCACCGTCATTCCCCTGTTTTCTTAATTTATTACTTTTGCTGATTACCCCTCTACAGGCATCAAGGAAGTCGTCACCCTCACCTCCGACCTCTCGCGCAAGAACCTCGAAACCGATTTCGAGCGCATGGACACTCCCCAGGGTATCTTCTACCGGGTATACTTTGACATTTACCTCACGCTGGACGGTAGTGAGTTCAGCGCCGAACTGGTTTGCCAAAACGAGGTCATGGGCCGCTGCCGTGCGAAGTTCCGGTAGATGCGATTTGATTTTCCTATTTCCCTAAACTGATATACCCCGGAGTGTGATATACGTGCGAAGAACAGAAAAAATGAGAGAGGAAAGACCGGATCTGTGTGTGGCGGGGACTCCTAAAGACCTCGTCCGTTGGATGAGAAGGATGAGAGGCCAAGATGGAAGGAAAACGAGGCAGAACTGAGAGCTCAAGCTTTTCTTTCGATGCTTTCCCTCGCTGACGCTTGACCGGACCAGCACTACTGGAGAATGGGCGTTGTTCTGTTGTTAATTTGCACCTTGTTCTGATCAGTCATTTTTGAATATCCCTGCCAGGGTCACTTTACCATACTGGCCCCTAGCATTCTTCTTTTTCCGAGATGCCACACTTTGTGTCATCTGATCATCACTTTTTTTTGGTGGCAGATAGCCTGTCTGTGCGCTTTTTCTTGTTTTCCTTTCGATGGGTGCCTTAGATACCTTACTTTTGTCTTCTTCCCCTTTGGTTTACCTGGTTTACCTGGAATGAAATTTATGAACTGTGATCAGATCAAGATGAACATATTACCATACTCATAGTGATATACGTGCTTTCCACTCTTCCCCTTACTACGGTTGACGCAGCACGCATTCCTTCAACTCAAGAAACCCGATAAAAAGGAAGATATATCTCATCCATCATCTCACATTCATCTCTATCTTTTATCGTGTACAAAAAAAAAGTCATAGTCATTACCAACCAATCGAGACATAAGCGGATCCAAGTTTTGAATTAAGTCTCCAAGTTAATACTCCTTCCGAACCGCGCGTACAGCGAAACCTTGAGCTGCTGTAGCTCATCACGCAACTCACCCAGCGAGTCCTCGAGCTTGGACACGTCGGCGTCGATTTGCGCCGTGGAGGTCTCGAGCATGGCCTGGGCGTCTGCGAGGGGGAGTTGGAAGAAGGAGTCGCCGATTTTGTAGCTGTGGGTGAGTTAGTGGAGAGGAATACCAGATATGTGGGATTTGGAAGGTGGGAATTTGGACATGGAGTTGAAGTGGAAGGGGAAGCGTCACTTACGGGACAAGCTCGTCCTCATCCGCGAGTTCGAGTTCTGTGGAGACTTCTTCGAGATCTTCCTTGTCTTTCTGTAATGCGTATTAGAATGGAAATCGCAAATAGACCACAGGGTACCTTCAAGTCCACCTCTACCCAATGGCTTTTACATACCTGCTTCGCCTTCAACTCCTCCTCCAACACCGTCTCCCGCTGATGCAACCGACTAAACCGATTAATCTTCTCCTGGTCCTCGCGACGAACTTCATTATCTTCGCCACCGGCCGTAGCCTCGTCGGCCCGTGAGAGCTGCGCGGTGAATGTATTAGCTGTAAGCTCTGCGCGTGGTCTTTTTACGTGGGGAGGGTGCGGGGAGCTTGGTGGGATGGATGGGTTTGGTGTTGCTACTGGGGTGTTCCTTCCCCGTGGTCTGGGGGTGGACGGAGACGGGGATACCAGCTTACCATGCGTGGTTGAATCATCTTGATGATTTGGATAGAGGAATTGATGTATGAGGGCGTGAGATTGGGAGGGGAGTTGGTCGTTGGTCATTTGGTTTGGGGGTTGACTGTTGCTGGATTTGATGGTGGTCCGTGCGTTGTGTTGGCGGGCGGTGCCTTTGGTGGATGGAGAGAGTATATGGTAGAGTAGGATAGGATAGGAATCAACATGAACTAGGATTATATTATAGGATGTAGTTTGCATACATAGAGTGTTCTCTTGCTAATCCAGAGTCTTTTCGATCGTCTGGAAGAGTGCATTTAGCTTTATACATGCGGTGCTACACATCAGCATCCGAGTCGTGAGCACGAGATGCTGCTTAGAATACAAGAAATGGATATATGGCTCATATGGATACTAGTAAGCTTCTGCTTGCTGGTGCTATTCCTCTAAAATAAGTAGAAATAAGTAGTACTGTACTATAGGATAACCCAGTTTAGACTGGCCTACTTCGGTGACAATGCGAATGTTCCCGGTCGGGTGACATCATCCTCCGTCCAGCTTATCCAGACCCTCAAGAAACTCGGACAGAAAAGACCAAAGTCCAGAGGCTTGAATAGCTTCCAAGACTTTTCCAACCCCCTTTACGATCGATCTTCGGCTTTGCAGGTCTCGCCTTCTTGGTTTGTGACAGCTCCTGTCGTGTGCTGCCTGCAGCTCCCGCTAGTAACGAGCCCGCGTCGGAGAAACGAAACACCTCCGCAGGGCCATCATCCCCAGCCCATCGTCATCCTCGACACCAGACCACCCCTCGTGCGCGCCACCAGAGCTTGCACCTTAACTCCCGTGGGATCCCATCATCTGCATTTCGATCCCGATCTCTTCTCAGCACTTTTTCCCATCCACGTGCTCACTCATATACGAGCCTGCGAGCTCTCACCCGCGCCGGAATCCGATTCAGGACGAGTAAGACCCATCGACACACGCACCCTTCCTACCCTTCGTTTCATATCCTTCGCCATGCGAATACAATCCGGTGGGATTACGCTACTGCTGTCCACAGTGCTGCCCAGTTTAGGTGCGGCACTAGGCTTCAATTGCGCCCACCTCAACGTCGACAAATACAAATACGACTTCAGTCCCTTGGGCGGCGTCCATGAGCTATACCATGTCAACGAGACGGAATCTGTCGTAACAAATACGACCTACGTTCTCAATATTTGCAAAAACCTGGGCAGCAAGGCTTCGGACCGTGGGGATGATGGAAAGTGCGGACATACCAAGCGAAGTACGTCTTGACTCGAGCAATCCCTGTCGCAAGACAGGACATCAATATCAACGGGAGATCATGAAGAACTAATTACCTACACTTTCTAGTCTGCGGCTTCGTGAACCGACACCCGACCGACGGCAACGGCAGCAAGCGCTTCGGCTTCCCGATCGTCGGCCTCGAGCATATGGGCGGGGGCTCGATGGACCCAGAGCTCACGCGACTAGCCACCATCGACCCCGAAACCCAGGGTGTCCGTATCAAGCTTGCCGGTGGTGAATACAGAGGAGACGACGACGAGGGAAAGAAGAAGAATGCAGCGGCCGTGATCGATTTTACATGCGACCCCGACCGGTCTGGACTGGAAGGGCTTGTCACGGAGGAAGACAGTGCGGATGCAGATGATGAGAAGCGCCGGCGGGATGAAGACGGTGATAAAAAGTCCAAGGATCGCAGTCTGCAATTCAAGAGCTTCGAGCTGAGCGAGGATGATACCTATGTCTTGAAGCTTGACTGGCGCACGCGGTATGCCTGTGATGATTACCAGCGTGGGAAGCAGAATAACTCGAATTCCTGGGGTTTCTTCACTTGGATGATCATCATGTAAGATTTCACCTTTCCTCCCCCTTTGCGATCGCAGATTGTTGTTTCGAAGCTCATACTCACAACCCTCTTCATAGTGTCTTCCTTTGCGTCGCCGCCTACCTTATCTTCGGCTCCTGGCTCAACTACAACCGCTACGGCGCCCGTGGCTGGGACCTCCTCCCGCATGGCGATACCCTCCGCGACGTCCCCTACATCTTCAAAGACTGGGTCCGAAGCGTGATCAACACACTGCAAGGGTCCGGGTCGAGAGGCGGGTACAGCGCGGTATAAACGGGGGTTCTCCTATGTTGGCATCGGGTTATTGTGCAGGTTGTCTAGCTTTGGATCTTTTGCATCTGAGAAGCTCGCTGATCGGGCTATATTTTTTTGGGTTTCTCTTGGTCTTCTTGTCACAGTCTTTCAATGGACAGCTTGGGGGGGGGGGGAGGTTCGTACTGTTATGTACCGTAGATTGCTTGCGGGACAGGGCAGATGCTTTGTTTGAAAGCCTGTATTGTTAAAACGGGCACTTGAGCCCTGTCTGTCGGGCGCTGAATTTTTGGCCTTGAATTATAAGGCGGGCTCTTTGGATGCCTGGATATGAATATGAATTATATATGGTTTGGTTTCTTTCCACCATTTCAGCTTGAGAGAATGCACCGAGACCTTGGACAATACTCCATTCATTAGAGAATATTATGCTCCACATCTTTCTAGTCCTGATTGTCTAAGTGTGTTGAACTTGGATGGTTGCAGTGCTTCATTTGTATATCCTGTTTGATCCCGCAGTAAGATAAGTATGCACGAGCATTATAAAGTTACTTCTCCAGTGAAAGCAAAAGTCCTCGAGACATCTTTCAAGCCAATATTTCCGACAGACATAGGAACATGAGACAGGGACATTATTCATTTTTTAGGCGACGTGTACATGGCGAAGAACTTTCAGTTAGGTCGGTCTACAATCTTAGTGTTCGGCCATCGATAATCCACCACCACACTAACAACCTTAATGCCGCTACAAACAACTAGAATTATCGATAGAAACCAATATTGCAAGCTAGACATAGATATCCATCAAATCCATTCTCCCAACATACAAAAAGATAACACAAATCGGACGTAAACGGGGCCAAGCCCTACGGTAAACCTAAATCCGATCTCCCTATAGCCACAGAGACAGAGCACGAAAGCAAGGCAGCAACAAACGCAAGAGTCGGTGGACATCGAAGATCAAAGCTCAAGAACAGCAACGTATACAAGATCATCGGCGAAATAGCCAACCAATCCCCACGCAACAATCCATGATCATCATCCTGTCTCACAGGAATGATGGGTGGGCGAAGCTCGGGGATGGCGTGATCGGGACTAAATCGTTCTCATCGCGGGCTGTAACATCCAACATAACAGGGGGTGGAAGTGAAGAGGGAATGTAGGGTTGAACATGGCACGGTGCAGTAATAATAAGAATAGTGGTTCATAATCGGTCGTTTGGCCTGGGGGTTGAGGGAGAATATATGCCCCCCGCTCCCCCTCTCCCCTGGGTCTTGGGACTGATTCCTCCCATACTTCTTCTTCCCTATCTTTCTCTCCCCCTACTTATGGTTCACTGCCTCATATGGAAAGACTCATGTTTGTGAATGAGATCAACATAGAGGATGGCTGTGGCTACCTCTTGGCAGTTAGACCTTCACGGCAAACTGCTTCAGATACAGGTAGTCTTCCATGTTCTCGTCGACGGCCTTGCGGATACGAGCTGCGGCCTCGGGACCATACTTCTTCGTCCACTCATCATCAAACTCTTCCTCGGTCTTGCGGGCACGTTTCTGTGAGACCATGTTAGCACAAGATCATAACCAATTGTCTCTTCCCATCATCCCCTATGTCTACGCCATGCACAGCCAGTATCATCTACCCCCAGGGGTAAGGTATGCTTACATGAGCTCTCGCGATCAGTGCCTTCGACTCAATCGCATCATTATGGAACCCACGCCACTTCTCGAAGCAGTGACACGCAAAGTCATAATCCTCTTGCGAATCCCACGTCAACAAAGACGGATGATACGGGACCCCAACGCTGTTGCAGAACGCCTCAATCGTCGCTGCCGGAGAATCAAGCATATCATCCGCATCAATGACACAAATCTCATGAACGGTCTCCTTGGCACCACAATTCTCTACCTTGATGCCAGGCCGGGTCGCTACTCGCGGCCCCACGAATCCCTCGCGAACGAGGTAGTCAAAGTGTCGCCGCAGCTCGTCATACCCGGCTTCTCGGGGGTCATAGTTGTGGAACCCGGTGACCTCATCCAAGGGCGGGATGGTACAGCGGTAGTACGAGGGCACACTGAAGTGCGGGTCGCGGATGAGGAAGGCGAAGTGGAATCGCTCCTGGATCTCGCGAGGCATGACCGTTGGGTTGCCTGCTTCGGCGGGTGTGTCGTACGGGTATGGTCGACGTGAAACGCCGTTGGTGGTGCCGTTGGTGATGCCGTTGGTGCCGTGGCAATTGACCTCGTGGACTCCATTGGTAACACCATTGGGGGCATGGCCGTTGGTGACCCCGTTGCTCACCGTGCCATTGGTACCATTCGACGTGCCATTGGCAACGCCGTTGGTCGGCGCGGCGGCATGGCCGTTGGCATGAGTGGTGCCATTTGTAGCACCGTTCACTCCATTGGCCGGGGTTTGATCATCGCCGTTGGTGGTGGTGCCAACGCCGCGCTTGATGCGACGCAGCGAAGGGGCTACACTGGCTGGTTTTCCAGCTGGCGGAAGCAAATAGTGGTCGATATCCTTGATGAAGACTCTCTTGCCCTGCATGCACGGTAAGTATCTCCCTCCACAAGAAAAAAGACGCAAGTTACACATGACGGGAGAGGCATGAGCCATCCCGTCTGTGGTCGTGCTTGAGTATTCGTGTGTATGTATAGAGACATCCGTAAGAGGCAATAAGAATACGGTGGGTGGTAGATAGGGCAGCCATCTCGTGAACGGGGAGGCAGGAAGGATAATAGGAAGTTTGGCTCCTTATATCGATCCTTACGGAGACATTGGGAGCATGTTTCAAGGGGGAATAGCAAGTGAACGCGTCAAGAAGATAAGAAATCAGGGCAGATTTCGCGGGAAGAAGGGTCAGACCTCTGAAGCTTCATGTTCCAGTCTCTCCAACACGGTGAGATATGTTGACTTGCTGAATCCGCTGTCAACACGAGCCTGTTCGTCGTCTTCGAATCGGTCGGAGAGACGCTCCGGACCATAGTAAAAGGCATCGCCAAACGGCTCGTGAACACATTGGATGGTGGCTCGCTGAGTCATGAAGACCTGTAGAGAAGCTGGTTAGTCTGGATACCCTCTCTAGGCTCAACTGGCTCCATTATGACAACATACTCGCTCAAACGCCGTCGAACAGGCACGTGGATGCGTAGCCACGAAGATCGGCTTGGTCGACATTCTTGCAGGAGTATCTAGATATGCACGGATGATCCGATGCTGATGGTTCGTAGGAGGAAGATGAAGAATTAAGAAATTGGACCCTGCCGAGACTTGGACGGGTGCTTGCAGGTTGATCAGAGGATGCGAAAGAAGAGGTTTAAGAGCACACGACAGGAGGGCAAGTGCCAAAATGGTAGATGGCAGTAACCTCGTGTGGAATGTGAGCGGGCCGACACGAATGGACCAGCGTCAACAGGCGACCTTCAACCAGAACGATTCCAGATCTTGTCCGTTCTGTAAATCCCGAGCTAGGCTCGCGCGGCAAAGCCAATTTTTTTTTAGCAGGCAAATATTGATTATTTTTGCCTTGTCGGTGATTTGATCTGCTACTAGGGCGTGGGATTGGGATAGTCTGAGCAAGCAGACAAGATCCCGGGCAGCGTCCAGCAAATAAGAGGGCTTGTAGATGATCTTAATCGAAGGCGCGATGGCGTGAGAAGAAGACCGAAGAAGACCAGGGCAGGACAGCAGGGCTAAAATGCTTTTTTATAGGCGTGTGGATGACATATGCTTTGGCTTTTTTTTAGTCCGCTGGATGGGGATGGTGGAGGGGACAAGGTTGACTGAGACTAATGGCTATTTAACCATTTTAATCCTATCATGATTATCCATTAGGTGAACCCTCCCCCCCCCCTTAACAGAAATTCTGGATCTCCAATGAAAAACTCGAATGAAGAGAAACATAATTGGATTTCTGATTCGACTCCATAATTTTTACGCTCTCGGCCCAGTGAAAATCAGGGCGGTTTCGGGGCCAAACCGGGTTTTTTGGTGTTTCTGGATGAGGAGCCTCGGGCGAAAGCTCGTTTGGTAACTAATTTGCTGTTGTCTAAATGGTACAGCTGAGCACAGTTGGTACATGCTATACTTTACTCGAACAACTCAACATCTCGAGTTGAAAAAAAAAGAAAGAAAGAAATTATCGAGCTTCCGAACTACGTACCAAGGGATAGCTCGTCGAGGTCTGTTAAGCTACCACGGCCCCGTTTCCACTGGATCTTGTCCCCATGAAGGCTTCATAAGATAGCATGTTTCGGATAGTTTCCATTATTTACTGTCTGAAGCGGGGTTCAGATTAGGATCTACGGACGTTGTCATCCGATGTTCAAAGCTGCGCGGTTATAGCCTCTGTTGTTGAACATGCAGAGACGATAATTTTTCGTAGCTCCAACTTGCCTGCAGTAGTTGATAATATTCCAGGAATTTATCCACTCAGTTCACCCAATGTCTCCAAACTTAACTTAGCTCAGTTTCACCATGCAGTAGTAGTCACATCTAGCTATCAGCCTACCACCGGCCTACCTGCAGAATTGATCTCGAGATGGTAGAATAATAATAGAGAGGGGGGTGGGATTTTCCACGAGGGAATCAGAACAGACGCAACGCCTCGCCCCTCTCTCCGCTGCCCCCGCCACAGGAACCTTCCGCTACTTAGTCTTTGCGCCATATCCGCACCGTCGATACTGTCCCACGGTCGGACGGCCCCTCCTAAGATGCACAAATTCACACTTCCGAAGTCTAGAGACCACTAATCCCCGCTATGAACGGGCCAATGGGGAGCTCCGCAGTGGACAGTGGGAGGCATTGATCTTCGTGTCTGGACTGCGCTGACTCGGAACTGCCTGATGGGTGTCCACTGGGTAAATCCACGATGTCTGGGCTTTGCTGCGGGTGGGAAAAGAACGGCTTTCTATTTGCGCAGGGCTGCTGGGATGGAGAAATGAAGGGCTTGATCCATCCTCCTCCGCACCCCTCTCTGTCTCTACTGTAGATGGACAACGGCCCGATGGATGGAGGATGGTCTTTCTCTAGATCCTTTTCTTCGTATTTTTTTTTGTTCTTTTCTTTTCCGTTTGCCTCGTTTTATTCTCCAGCCTCGTAGGACTGTCCTCCAGCTGGAGTAGTATCTGCGTACCTGCCATGCCTCGGACGGGTTGCTCGAGGTCTGATCCCAGGTCATAAAGTCTGATCGTCTCCTTTTTGCTTCATGGCCGGTCGCGCTTGACGTCAAGACCGAGGACAGCCTATCGCCGTACTACTTTGTTCGGTGTTGTGAAGATTGGCAAAGGGAAAGCAGTAGTAATTTGTACTGTGGTACACCGCAGGGCAAGGTACCTGAGCAGGAAAAATACATCCATCGGGAAGGATTATTATTAGTAGTTGTCATACTTTGCGGTCCCGAGAGAAGGTTATCCCGTATGTAGCGAGTACATGGCAGATCGAGGACGCCTCATTGCCTAGGCTGGCGTCAGCGGCACCAGTCAGTCAAATCAAGATCTTACCAACCAGGGTTTCCCTGGATCGCTACTGGTATGGCGGAGTGCCAGGGCCCGCACGCTCCACCGCAGGAACACACGCACGCCTGGAGGATTGGAAGATTCCGCCAATGGCCCAGAGAAGATAACATCGTGTCCTGTCTCGGAGAGTTGAGCAACGTGGGGGAGCGAAACCTTCCTGTCTGGCCCCGAGTGAGATCGTCTTCATGGAGTATTGCACGAAGATGAAGTCTGGCGAGCCAACAAGGCAACAAGGCAGCAAGGCAGCAAGGCAGTCAATCTTTGAGATATCAACATTGTCTTCTGTGACAACAAGCAACGGGTCTGATATGGCAATTAGGGGTAAAGAGAAGATATATTGGCGACCTATCGTAAGATTGATAACAGCAACATTTTGGATGCTTATTCAGACCTTATATGACCTAAAAGTAAGGCATCTTCGAAAAGGAAATGGCTCCGTACAAGTACTCTCATCGCCGTCAATTTAAGCCATGATGAAGACAAGTAGTTGAGGCATGTATGGTAAAGATTTGATCCTATAGATGGGCCGCATGTCATAAAAGGGAAGAATAACAACCGATCCTGAACACCCACGCAGATATTGATTCATTCAAAATGACAAGGGTACAATCCTCTGCATGAAATATTGCTTATGATCGCGTGCGATTGCTTATCTCATAGTTCGATGGATGCTAGGAGGGCCTGAATGTTTGTTGTTTGTAGAACTGGCAATTCTTACACGTGCCGCAAGCTAATTGCCCATGCCACGTACGAGGCGTAAACGTGCTGAATTCAGTAAATGTGCGCAGTCGGCTTGGATAATAGCCCTGGAGCTTGAACTGATACTTGAGAACCGAGTCTCAAAATATTTCATACGGCGAGAAAGGGGGGGGGGATTCAAGTTGAATGTACGGAGTACACATTTCTCCTTGGTGACAGCCACATACATCCCAATTATGCATCACAAGGTGGCCAACTCCTATCTTCAGGAGATCACATTGCCCTCCACCAGCCACCGACAGTATGTTGCAAGTGACAATACCCATAAATACCCATATTCTAATGCAAAAGCCATACATGGCGATATATCAAGAAAGCTAAAAGCCCTATTGAAATACCAGCATACTGTAGTATCATTTGTGTTACAGGTTGATGTCGCACAGCATTGCCGATCTGCCTACAACACCGTGAAATGCCTCCAGTCTCATGAGCGTAAAGCCTCTGAATCCAATGAATTGTTGTTGAAAATAGCAGGCAGTAGTAGTACAAATCATAGAGGGGTGTTGATACCACAATTCTTCCGACCGCTTACTCGGGTATAAGAGCGAGAGAAGCCCCGCTGGTTCATGGAGATTGCACCATATTTCATATGACTTCCAAACAAGAGGCTTCAAAATGACCGAATGGAAGGTGCGTCGGAGTTTAGCTATACTTGAAGAAGCAAAACACTTACAACTTTTCGGCAGAAAATTACCTATACATACAAAACCATCGAGGCTTGGCAACAATATGACAAGCAAGTCCGAGAGTGAGTTGAAGAATTTGATAGTACGACGGTATACTGACTTCAATTCAGCATTATCAAGGAAGATCTTAGCATGGACGATACGATTGGGTCTCCACTAGAAACCTTCCTCCCATCGGCTACTCCCCGTGAGTCTTTGGAAGGTCCCTACGCCTCTGAATTCAATACCTTGACTAACTTGGCGGTTTGTGCCAGGCCATTGACCACTGACAGCATCGAGAGTATAAAAAACTGGAACGAGGATATCGTTGTAAACGAGCCTGCAGATGAATAAATATCTTGCTTTGAATCAAGACTGTGGATATCGCATTTAGCTCTTGACTAGCACAGATCAAAGTTACTTGATCCTCTTGTTCACGTTGATCATCAAGACATTCGTTTGCAACTATATGCAAAGACTATTGGAGTGGCTCCAGCGCCTGTTCACATCGAAATTCCCAATCTCCCGATGCCCATGAATTCGAGATTCTTGTTACCCTGACATAAGTATCACATAATGACTCGATATCGTAATTTGGTAGATAGAGAGCGACCTGTTTATGCCTCATCTATCCTATCTAGCAAAAGAAATATGTGGTTACCTTTCCGGCCGATTTCCGACAGGAGCTTGCCTTAGTCTAATTGTCATTGATGGCATGCACGAGCCAATTCGCTACTAAAGAAGTTTGGGGTCCAGGCCTGTTCGATCACATTAAGTCTTACCATGTCCAATCAGCGTCATTGTTCAGGATCGAATCGCATGATGCTCAAAAACTTGTATGACGGTCATTTCTATCACGTGACCTATCAGGGTGGGACGATCTGGACGTCAGGTGATGCGACTGGCAGCTTCTGGAAGGCGGTGGAACCCGCTCATGGCGTCATGACGGTTGGAGCAGCTTCGGGCAGCCCACCAGCCCAAGTATATTATCGATCGGCATCACCGGCTGTATTGTCATTATCATTTCCCTCTCAACCATCACTTCTTCCTACTCTCATCTCAGCTCCTCTTCATCCCATATCATCCCTTCCTACCATCTCATACCACCCGATATCATAGCACACACCCTCTTTTGTTCAACATGAACGGCGCTCAGTTCACAGATCGGGCCAACAAGGCCTTGCTGGACTCCAGCGCCCTGGCTGAACAATACGCCCACTCCCAGATTTTGCCTATTCATCTGGCAGTCTCCCTCCTCAACCGTTCCATAGACGAGTCCCAAGACCAGCAGCAACCAGCAGGTCACTCCTCACACGATGCTGCATCGACCCCGCTCTTCCGCCAAGTTGTGGAGCGCGCTCATGGCGACCCTCAACTGCTCGACCGGTCACTCATGAAGCTGCTGGTCCGCCTACCAAGTCAGGACCCCCCACCAGAGACTGTTTCGGTCTCCCCACAACTCGCCAAGGTTATTCGGTCGGCAACGGACTTGTCAAAGACGCAAAAGGACAGCTTCGTGGCTATCGACCACCTGATTCAAGCGGTGTCCCAGGACTCGCAGGTTCAGCGTGCTCTGGCCGACGCCAACATCCCCAACCTCAAATTGATCGACTCCGCCATTCAGCAGATCAGAGGTACAAAGCGCGTGGACTCCAAGACCGCCGACGCGGAGAGCGAAAATGAGAACCTGAAGAAATTCACCATTGACATGACGTCTTTGGCTCGCGAGGGCAAGATCGACCCCGTCATCGGACGTGAGGAAGAGATTCGCCGGGTTATCCGCATCTTGAGTCGACGAACGAAGAACAACCCCGTCCTTATCGGTGAACCCGGTGTGGGTAAGACCACTATCGTTGAGGGTCTGGCCCGCCGGATTGTCAACGCCGATGTCCCTGCCAATTTGACCCAGTGCCGACTACTTTCTCTCGATGTCGGCTCTCTCGTAGCTGGCAGCAAGTACCGTGGAGAGTTTGAGGAGCGCATGAAGGGCGTCCTCAAGGAGATCGAAGACTCCAAGGACACCATTGTCCTCTTCGTCGACGAGATTCACCTGCTCATGGGAGCTGGATCCAGCGGCGAGGGTGGCATGGACGCTGCCAATCTCCTCAAGCCCATGCTTGCCCGTGGCCAACTGCACTGCATTGGTGCCACCACCCTCAGCGAATACCGCAAGTACATTGAGAAGGACCAGGCTTTCGAGCGACGTTTCCAGCAAGTCCTTGTCAAGGAGCCTTCTGTCCCGGAGACTATCTCGATTCTCCGTGGATTGAAGGAGAAGTACGAGGTTCACCACGGTGTCAACATTCTTGACGGCGCTATTGTGGCTGCCGCAACACTGGCTGCTCGCTACCTGACAGCACGCCGTCTTCCCGATTCCGCCGTCGACCTGGTTGATGAAGCCGCCGCTGCAGTTCGTGTCACTCGCGAATCTGAGCCCGAGGCTCTGGATACCCTCGAGAGAAAGGCCCGACAGCTCCAAATTGAGATTCACGCCTTGGAACGTGAACAAGACGAAGCTTCCAAGGCTCGTTTGGAAGCTGCGAAGCAAGAGGCGGCCAACGTTGGTGAAGAGCTGCGCCCAATGCGCGAGAAATACGAGAGCGAGAAGCAACGCAGCAAGGAAGTTCAAGATGCCAAGATCAAGCTCGATTCTCTCAAGGTTAAGCGTGATGAGGCTGAGCGCTCCGGTGACACGGTAACGGCAGCCGATCTCGAATACTACGCCATCCCCGAGACCAAGGCACTTATTGAGCGTCTCGAAGCCGACCGCGCGAAGGCCGATGCTGACCGTCGTGCTAACTCGGGTGAAGGTGGTGAAGCCTTGCTCGCAGATGCTGTTGGCCCTGACCAGATCAACGAGATTGTTGCCCGATGGACCGGTATCCCTGTCACTCGTCTCAAGACCACCGAGAAGGATAAGCTGCTCAATATGGAGAAATACCTGAGCAAGGTTGTTGTTGGACAAAAGGAGGCCGTTACCTCCGTCTCCAACGCCATCCGACTCCAGCGCTCGGGTCTGAGCAACCCCAACTCGCCTCCCAGCTTCTTGTTCTGTGGTCCTTCTGGTACTGGTAAAACACTCCTCACCAAGGCCCTCGCCGAATTCCTCTTCGACGACCCCAAGTCGATGATCCGCTTCGACATGTCAGAATACCAGGAGCGACACTCCCTCAGCCGAATGATCGGTGCTCCTCCTGGATACGTTGGCCACGACGCCGGCGGTCAGTTGACTGAGAGTTTGCGCCGCCGCCCCTTCTCTATCCTGCTCTTCGACGAGATCGAGAAGGCCGCTAAGGAAGTTCTCACCGTCCTCCTGCAACTTATGGACGACGGACGCATCACCGATGGCCAAGGCCGCATTGTCGATGCGAAGAACTGCATTGTCGTCATGACCTCCAACCTGGGTGCTGAGTACCTCACCCGCTCCATCGGCCATGACGGTCGCATTGAACCCCAAGTTCGTGAGCAGGTCATGGGCGCACTCCGCGACTATTTCCTTCCCGAGTTCCTCAACCGGATTTCCAGCACGGTCATCTTCAACCGTCTCACCAAGCGGGAGATTCGCAAGATCGTTGATCTACGTCTAGCTGAGGTGCAGAAGCGTCTCGAGAACAACGATCGGAACGTCCTTATCCGCTGCACTGACGAGGTCAAGGATTATCTCGGTGCCGCCGGTTACTCCCCCGCCTACGGCGCTCGTCCTCTGGGCCGCCTCATTGAGCGCGAGGTCCTCAACCGCCTCGCCGTTCTCATCCTGCGCGGCAGTATTCGGGACGGCGAGGAAGCTCGTGTGGTAATGACTGATGGTCGCATTAATGTTCTTCCAAACCACGGAATCAATGAGAGCGAGGATGGAGATTCGGAAATGGTCGACTCGGACGATGCCCTTGCCGAGATGGATGATGACAGCGGCGACATGGACTTATATGACGAGTAAACATGTCATGCTTGCACATTCCCTCAAAAGTTGATTCCTATCACGAATTACGTCAACGAATTTGTTCTTATCCTCTACTACATACCGGCGTGGTGTTGGTGTTCTATTTTTCCTTTTCGCACATTCTGTCCCTCTGTTGATTTCTGTACATGCATGACTGTTTCGAAGCTTGTTCCCTCCCGGCTTATGAGCATGGGTGGTTGATATGGAGTTGTTATTAAAGATAGCATAGCACATTTACAACATTATCAGCACGAATTGCGTCTACCTTTCTTTTGATATGACTTGAGAAGCTGTATTGGTAAAGTCACGTAACAACACCTCCATGTAAGCCGCAACACACTGTCGTCCCAGCCCTTGAAATGGATGTGGACTAAAAAGGAACCTTTCTTTGCTTTCCTCCTTTCTTAAATAACAACGCCTCAATGGTTCATGAGTATGCCACTCGTGCTTCCAATATTGTGTGCAATGACATCAAGGACCAAATCCTTGGTGCCGAGACAAAATACTGACATAAAACGGCAGAGACTCAGACCGCTACGGAGTACTTTGCCTGGATAGCCCTGGGGAAACAGGCGTGGATGCCTTGAATTCTGCTATTAGCACCCCCTCGATCCTCTCCTCCTTTCTCTTATTCCTTGTTCCGCTCTTTGTCTTAGAGATAGCTTCAAAATATGATTTAGTTCTTCCTCCTTCTTGTCGTGTTCGACGATCTTTTCCTGGGACAATAACTTTGTAGATGCGCTGTCCAGTCACCTGTAGAAGGCCTATGCAGAATAAATCTTCATGCCTTTAATCAAGACGAGGCTTGAGTGTTGCTCTCAAGGGCCGGCCAGTGTAGTGTATAGAAGCATACGCCTTGTACTTCATATCTTCCTCGCTGGATTTCATCCAACATGTCAGAAGGGAAAGTCATAATGTAGCTGGTAAGAGTAGATAGCTTACGTTGTTTCGTACAGCGAGACCTCAAACCTGCGAAATACAGCAGCGAAGGCGGTGGAAATTTCGATGTATGATATACTAAATTGATCAGCGATTAGTTTGGTTACCTGCAACATGGAATTTCAGTTCACTCACTTTGAGGCAGGACACATTCTCCGTCCCTTCGAAAATGGAACGAGGGATCTCTCAAGCCGAGGATCATCGACTTCCCACCGCTCAGGGGAGAATTTTTCAGGGTTTGGAAAGACAGTCGGATCCATGTGAACATAAAAGGACGAGGTGGCAACAATGGTCTAAAGAAACATAAGCGGTTATTTTTATGGTGACAATAGTCAGATCTCCAATGCACATACCCCAGGCGGGACAGGGTATCCATCTATATCAGCACCGTTGCCTGTGACCACACGAGGCATACCGGAAATGACGCCGTGTGTGCAGCGAAGGCTTTCCTTGACTACACCTTTCTAATCAAAGTTCAGTGACTTGGCAGACATAGCATTTCGTTCTGGTCGACGTAATACTTACCAGATAGGGAAGCTTTCGGAGCACTTCATAGCCCGGGATGGAATCCGCTGGATCCTTCCAAACACCCTTGAGCTCCTCATACAGCTTCTGCTGGGCTTTGAGATCTTGGGCTAGGTGGAAAGTCCCATAAGGAAGAACGTTGGAGATATCAAGAACTCCACCATGCATGACTCCGATTGCTTCATCCAAGAGAGCTGACTCTGGGAGTGGTTTGCCATTTCTTGAACTGCCTGGATTCGTCATGTTGCCAATAAGAGTGGCTCGATCGTTCAATTCAGGGGACGAAAGATTAACGTGGAGAAGCTTGGTCATTAACTATGCACCAGTCAGAATGATACGATAATCTAGTAAGGAGTGTCGATTGAAGGAGAAATACCTCCGTCATCACATTCCGCTGCTCGTAGCCGAATTTGAGACTGGCGGGAAGATAACTCGCGATGTCATGGAAATAAATGGTCAATGGGAAGTTCCTCATCAGCCACATGGTCCAGTCAAAGCTGTAATATGTTGACATTGCGAGTGGATTACGGAACTTTTCGTTTTCGAGTCCGCGGAGGCTGTCAGGAATGACAGCAAAAATGAACTCATTAATGATATCCAAGGCCAGGCCACGGTATCCCAATGCCAGTTCAATGGGCTTATTAGTCTCCACGCTATATTGCAGCAGATCACAGAATCGTTGCACCTATAAATAGTCAGCTCCCTTCCACTTGCTAGAAGGCAATAGAACCATACATTTCGACGAACAACATCTTGAATATCATCGACATGACTGCGAGCGAAGAGTGGGGCCATGAGCTTCCACCGCGCGCTGTGATCTTCTCCTTCAAGTCTAAACGACGAGTCGGGGAGCCCGAGATGATGGTAAAACTCTTGGTCTTTAACTGTCTTGTTCCGCGGCGAGAAAATATCATGGAATGCTTGGGGATTGCGAAAGTGCAGCTGAATAGTAAATTAGCCCATAGGCTGGTGATTTTGGTAGAGGGAGGACGCGCACAATATGAGGCGTGATTCGAATCACGGGGCCTATTGTATGTAATAAGCGGTTGGATCTGTGATAGACTGTATATGAATAATGGGGGAAATAACTTACCATAGGCTTCATGGAGGTGAGTTAATTGTTCCACTAAGCGGCCATCTCTCCAGGTTTGGTGATAGGCTCTGTATAGAGAAGAAACGGCTGCCAGTTTGGGGCCAGGATATTTGGACAAAGGATGGAAGTAGAGTCTGTAGAAAGCCAGAGCCACAAAATAAATGGGAATAACGACGAAGATTTCCCTCGTGAAGGGAATAGAGGGAAATGGACTATCCATCATGTTCTTTGGACGATGGTCAAAATGTTGTCAGGAGCGCCAGACAACAGATGAAAACGAGGTAACATGTCTGGCAAAATAGACCTTCGGTTATTTTACTTTTAACTATCCTTCGTCGTCAATTGGCCTAATAAAAATTCCTCTTTTTCGCGCCCATCTTTTTCGCTTGTGCTATAGTTTAGTACATCTGAAGTTTTTCATTACATGTGTACTCACTAGTAATTTATTAGCGTCAATACTGATCCACTGTGATCGACATTGCCTGCTTGGTGAGGAGCTTTGTATCACGCAGTATGTATTAGAAAATAGCCGCTGTAAAATGGAAGTGGAAGTATCCATTCAATAGTAGAGAGCTGATAGGTACAGGAATGCCAAATGCAGGTGAGTTGCCCCACGGTGAATCTGCAAATATCTGCACCACCTATGGCGAAGAGGGTGGACCCGAGGAGGCTTACTAGTTGTTGGAGGTATTAATTAATTACGCTGGTAATTACAAAAGTATTACACACTCTATCTAGAACGAGCTTATAAGACAGTCACAGTTGCATGACTGTGATTGAAGAATCACATCTGCAAAAATAGAGTAAACATTACGGAGAACACTAGAATACAGAATGCTTTAAAAGAGAAAAATAGCGATATTTGATCAGACATTAGTCTGACATCATTCCTGGTACACATTAACCCAGCATTACATGGTGTATTGATATCGAGGACCAGAAAACAATTATTATACCTCGAGACTTTTGTGATTTTGTGTCACGAAATAGTGGTAGACTAATAAAAATCGTTATCGCGGAAGCCACAGCAAGAAAGACCAAGTAATGATCGAGCAGGAGACGGCTAGCAGGTTATAGGTGTCAAGTAGAGGGATCACAGTCATTCTTTGGGAATTTACCCTCCATAAAGACAGATGAGGCACCATTGGCGAGGCAAATTAGTGCTACAATGAATTTAATCAACGGAAGTCGAAAGAGAAGTGCAAAACTGACAAACTCACCCATCATCATGTTCATGTAGAAATATCCAACCGCATCGACTAGAGAGCCGCAGAGCAATGGTCCCAGCATTAATCCAAGGCTGAAAGATACCCCACACAGAGAGGAAACGCGGGAGGATCCCCCATGGGCACCAAAGATATGCGGATTCTTGGCTTGAAGATCTTTGACAACGGCTAAGATAGATGTCAGCATGTCAGATAAATTGGGAAAAAATGCACAAACGCCGCAAAATTACCGGACATTTGCTGGCCGCCAGAGCCGCGCACCAGGCAGAGAGCAAGACCAATTGAGGATAAAGAAGTTAGATAAATGGCCTTCCCACTAGCTTCATGACTAGCCCATGGGAATCGATTGTCCCCGGGCATACCCAGGATCGTAAACAGCGGAGTTAGGATGGTCCAACCGCAAACGGTAATAGATCGAACGCCAATTCGGTCTCGAATTGACCCGGCCACAGGACCCAGGAGAATGGCGGGAATCTGCAGGCAGAGAAATATCATACCGGCAGGCAAGCTCTCCCAACCAAATGCATTGCGTACATGAAGAGGGAGAGTTGTATCAAACCCAGCAACGATGGCAGAAGTTGTGAAGCTGTTTGTGAGACTGCAAAGAATTCTAGGATCACGAAGCATAATGCTATAAAACCCAAGACCTGATGCATCCTTCGGGTTAGCGACCGATGGATCCTCCTCGGGGGCTTGATCAACGCCCGAGGACTTGGACAACAAGGAGGTGGTCTCGTCCGGGGCGACTTCCATGACAGAGGAGCCAGAGGCAGATGAAGACTTGGAGGTGGCCAGTTGCTTGGTAGGATCAATCATCATGAGACGGCAGACCATGTCTAAGATAAGCACCGCCATCGGGACGGACCACGCTGACCAGTATCCAAGCAGCTGCAGTAGCGCACCAGCGACCATGGGTCCCGCAATAACGCCCATTGATGCAAAGGATCTGGCGGTGCCCATAACCTGACCCATCTTGTCCCTGCTCGTCATATCAGTCAGCGTAGCGAGGCCAATGATCCATGTGGCAGATCCCGCGACACCTTGGATGACTCGTCCTAAAAAGAGCGCCCATACTGAAAGATGGCCCGAGGCGCGAACGGTCAGCTCGAATTCACACCAAGATTGCTATTGGAGGCTATGAGAACGAAACATACGTGAAGGATTCCACGCGACGAGGATTGTGCCTATCAAACATCCAGTCAGAGCAAGGAGTAGCGGGGTCTTCTTGCTTGGCGTTTTGTCGGCAAAGTGGGCGATGATAGGACCAGAGATTATAGAGACGAGGCCGTGAATGGTGAGTAGCGCAGTGGTGAGACCCTGAGTGTGTGAGGGATCTAGTTGTAGATGGTCTTCAAGCATGTATCCCAGTATGGGAACAATGAAGCCAAAAAGAAAGGTTTCTAAGGGATACTATCTGGTGAGCAAAGAACAAGATGAAAATATGAAGAGCGACGACAATGACTTACCAGCGAACAGGGCGATGTACATGGACGAAGTTATGACGAAACTAGATGAGCGCAAGCCGTAACCAAAAGGCTTGGGACCATCCATGTCGGCCATTTCGGTTCGGAAGGGAGACTATGAAACTGAGGGCAAGGAAAGCGTTGAAAGAGCTGGCATCGAGACAACTCAACTCGACATACGACGTGGAGAGCTAGATGGGAATGCATGGTGACCGTATTGCAAAGATTTTTCAATGCCAATCCCCATGATCTCGCTTGCATTATTGTTTGCTCCACTGGATTAAAGTGACCGCTACTGGTATTACGCAGCAAATTGTATCGATACACTAAGGTGTCTGCAAGGGAGAGAAGCCTAACCGAATTTGGCTAGTGGCCGGCTGGAGAGACTAGCGGTATCATAAATCCTGACAAAATTCTTGTTTCATAGAGTTGAGATATTGTGAAATTGAATATGTCGGTCGCTTTTATGAAGATGCTCCCAATGTCACTACAGACTTTTGAGCGTTCATGCCCTGTCGTACTCGGTCCAATGCAAGCTGAACTGATCCCAATCCATGTCCAACAACCAACGGTTCCGGTGTAGCTTGGAAGATCTTCTTCTCCAATGCCTCAGGTAAGAAACCCCGGTAAATAACATCGCAGACTTCATTCTCTACAATGGTCCCTGCCAGTACTATCCACGAGTCAGTCAAGTTTATCAAGCCCAGTGAGCAGCACTTACCAGCTTTAGCCTCGATACCATGAAGCGAAACCTCCTCTGGGACTGGGTTTGTTGTGATGACCTTCCTATTTTGCTTCAATGCGTGTACAATATTCACACAAATCTGCACGGTTGGCCGCTTGGAGATCGAATCAAAAACACCCGCAAAGTCCGTACCGCTTAGAGCCTGGATAATGTCGTCTTTCACAGACTCGCAGTGGTAGTCATACACCGCGGACGCACCAAGACGAAGACATTGCTCATGGTTCTGTGGACTGGCGGTTGTCAAGACCTCATAACCTGACGCCTTGGCCAGTTGAATGGCACAACTTCCCACGCTGGACGCGCCGCCCCATACCAAAAGAGTCTTGCCGGTCGGCTTGGGATTCACCGAGGGATATTGTAGATGAAGATCCTCCTTCTGGTATAGTCCAGCCGCGGCGGTTGAAAGCGCGCAAGGAACAACACAGCCTTGCGCGAACGAGACATCGGCAGGCAATGGACAGGTTAAGCTTGAGAGCAAAGCTGTATAATTCTGGAATCCGCTATGGCGAGTGAAAGTGCTATCCATTCCAAAGGCATGTCTAAATATGAAGCGAGTCAGTCGCCTATCCGCAACATCCTGAACGAGGTGACGTCAAACCCAATTACTCGCTGACCAACTGTCAAATCAGTGACATTCGACCCGACTTCCACCACTTCGCCTGCGACATCGACGCCGAAAATGTTGGGATAGGGGATATAATCCAGAAATGCGGTATCCTGTAGCATACAGTCGCACGGGTTGATTGCGATGGCATGGTTTTTCACGACTACCTCGTTTGCCTCGGGGGAAGGATAGGGCGCCTCTTTCACGACGAATGGCTTGGCTTTTGGAGTGAGGGCCCAGGCAGCCTGGTTAAGAGGCTGGCTGTTCGAGTGATTGTGTCTTTCCGCCATGTTGGCAATACTCGAGTAGGCAGATGGATAGAAAGAAAAAAGACCAGAATACTATAAGATCTACTGGATCGGCTAGAGACAAAGTATTCCGTACAGCTCCCCGACTTAGAAAGCAATCTATTACGAGATGTTAATTAAATCTTTTGTCAATTAGGCAGGGATCTCCTTGGTGATTTCTAAAAAGCAATTTATACTGCGTACATAATGGTGCAATTCCGGCATTTCACCATTCCGGAAACCAGCCACTGCATTTAGTGGAGTTCAAGTGCTCCACATAAAAGAAAATGCCGTGTTTTATGTGCCGCATTGTAAACATAGGGATGAATACGATCTGGAATTCGTAGTGTATTTCGGGGTTACCGTTACCAGTATGGACTATCTAGTTCTAGAAATTGCAACTACATAAGATGAACTCTTCACCCATCCATGAAGATCACTCAGCCAAATTCTGATCTATACATCTGCCCTTGTTGATTTTCAGCCACGAAGACCTCCACAAACTCCCTGGAAGGTTCCTTAATATATCCTATCACCATGTTACTTACTACCGAGCCCACCGAGTCTACCTTCCTCTTTACCTCCGAGTCTGTAGGCGAAGGACACCCTGATAAAGTCTGTGATCAAATCGCAGACGCCATCCTCGACGCCTGCTTACAACAAGACAATCTCTCCAAAGTCGCCATCGAAGCCGCCGCTCGACCGGGCCTGATCTTCGTGTTTGGTGTTTTGGACACTCAAGCCCAACTTGATATTGAAGCCATTGTCCGCGTGGTTCTCAAGGATATTGGGTATGACAGTCCTGATCAAGAGCTCGACTACAAAACCTGCCAGGTAATGGATTATGTCGAGCGCCGAGCCGCCCCCGAAGCTGCTGCGCCATCGGTCTTTCTCAGCCCAACAGATACCGAAGCTGCTGGTGACCAGGGCATTATTTTCGGCTATGCCTCGAATGAAACCTCTCAGTCACTGTACGTTCCAGTTTGGGTTACCATGTCCATGGCAGATTTACTGACTACATTAGGCCATTGACCATCGACTTGTCACACCGTATTACCCGGCAAATGAAAACTGCCCGTTTGGACGGGACTCTCCCCTGGTTGCGACCAGATACCAAGACTCAAGTCACGGTTGAGTATACCAGACGCAAGAATGGCGAAATCGCACCGTTGCGGGTTCATACTGTTGTTCTCACTGCACAGCACACCCAGGATGTGACGGTCGAGGAGTTGCGCCAGGCAGTGTACGAGAAAGTTATCTGCAAGGCCATTCCGGCGCAGTACCTGGATGACCAGACCGCTTACTATGTTCGTTTTTCCATGCGGGAGACGGTTCATCCTCCGAATGCTAATCTGGAAATAATAGATCCAACCCACTGGAGACTTGGGAGTGACTCCGTCAGGGAAGTTTGCTGGTGTCACCGGTCGAAAGATCGTAGTCGACACATACGGTGGATGGGGCGCCCATGGTGGAGGTGCCTTTTCTGGCAAAGATTATCGCCAGGTATGACTTGTTTGTCCTTCAATTCCGTACCAATCAGATGCTCAATATTCTTGCAGGTTGATCGCTCCGCAGCATACATGGCACGATGGATTGCGAAATCAATTGTTCACGCCGGTCTCGCAGACCGATGTCTTATCCAGCTGTCATACTCAATCGGCATTGCTGAGCCCTTGAGTATCTTCGTCGAGACCTACGGAACAGGGAAGACGACTGATTTGCAATTGGAGAAGATTGTGTCAGAAAACTTTGACATGCGACCTGCTTCCATTGCGAAGAAACTAGGGTTGATGAACCCTATTTACTACCAGACGTCGAAGAACGGACACTTTACCAACTCGCTGTTCCCATGGGAGAAGCCCAAGGATCTCGTTCTGTAGCCCTAGGGTCTTGCACAGCATATTCAAAAAGATCAACGGGTGCTTAGGAATCAATTAATTCATTTTCGGTTATCATAATAATTAGTAGAAGATAGGCAACCTTGTATATGTGGGCAGCTAGGTTTGTTCAGACAAAGCCCACAGCTTGTAGATGTATTTCGTATGAGAAGGCAACCAATACCTGTATTTCACATAATGCCATGGAGTGTATTTTCATTGTGGATATCAGTTGGTTTCAGAAGCTCTCCACTGTAGGTTCGTCGTGGCTTGCAGATCATGCCTGCTTTGACCACAACAAAAGAACACATCCGCTGTGGGTCCCGTCGCATGATAGTTTGAGGAGGCACGAACCCTCGCTAAGTCGCTCCACAGTTCAGCTGCCTTTCTTCAGCCGAGAATCTGCGAACAAAGGTGGAACCGGGGCGAAACAGATACACAGGGACAACGCAAAAGTCCTAACACCTCTGGGAACAGCCCATCACGGCACCCGTGCCAAGGCTCCACAGCTTATCAAGGTGGTCACCAAGTCATATACTGTACCCTTAGTCGTGGGATGAAAATAAGGCGAAAAAAAGATTTCCAACAGCCTCTCACTAGGCCATAGCACTGGAGAAAATAGGTACTATTACTACCATCTTGAAATTCGGGAAGAAAGATCTTCGCTAGTTTAATGTCTCGATTAATTGCTCGATAAAAATTCCGAAAAGTCGCTTTCAATCGAGCCAACATCTTCCTTGGCTCCTTTTGAAATAAGATCTATTGCCACTCTTTTTAACTTCCCTTGCGGATCCAGCTGGGACGGGTCGGATACATCACGTCCCAGCATGATTTGCCTAAAGAAAAGTATCCAGACTCCGATCAGAATCAAGGCATCTGCAAGCAAGTCCGCGTTCAGTTCTCGGTACCCCCGTACAAATCCTTGAAGGATTGACCTGAAGGAAGACGCTCCACTCAAATGACTCTGGATGTAAATAACAGCCATCATATTGGCGAAGTCATGGAGTTGGTTTTCATACGTAATAGTCTCCCAGTCAATAACAGCAAGCTCTGTTCTTCCAGGGAAGGAGGAGTATTGGATCAGAATGCTTTTCGTCTCTGTCAGCATATGGTCTTGCACATGGAAAGACGAGTTATACTTTCGTGGGGAGAAATCTCCATGAATCACACCCTGCACTCTTTGATCCTTCTTGTTAAGAGCCACGAGGACTGCTTGCCGAAGTGTTTCGTCATCACACTGGTTGGTAACGGCTTCATATAATGGGCTGGGTGTCTTGCAGTGAAGATCTTCATTGCGCCGAAACTTATCCAGAAGATCTTCATCTATCTGCCCCTGACCCCAATCATGGAAGGACGCAAGCCACCGCCCGATGGCCTCACCGATCGAAGTGATCTTGTCTTGGATGTGGGGGTCCGATGGGGGAGTCAAAATAAATGACTTCAAAAGCTGATGGTCGACTCTGTCCTCCACGAGTTGTATTCGGGACTCGGGAATGAAATGGTAGAGATGCGGGGGTCTCACCGAGACGCCCTTGTCCAAGGCAAGTTGAAAAGCATCCGCACCCTTGATCATCTGAAGAAATGCCAGTTCGGCAGTCTGTGGACAAGGGTCAAAAGAAATCCTCCCAATTGCAAGGACTGAACATACATATCGAGTTTCATCTAGACACTGCCTAACAATCACACTCTGGCTTCCGTCTGGCAGCGGGTTAAGCAAGGTTCCTCGGCAGATATGATTCACGCTGCCACCTGCCAGTCGCTCAACGGTGGAGCAAGCATAAGGGAGGGAAGCCAAAAGCTCAATGAATCGAGCATCTTCTGTGTTTTCTTGCGGCGTGCTCATTTTTCCACGATAGTTTTCTGCTGGCACAGTTTCCAAAAATGAGATCAGTTAATTTCTGTCCTTGCAACAGCTGAAATACGGGCGAGTCAGACGATCTACTTCCACATTGGGTTACCCTTCCTGGCCACAGATTAGTTGACATCCCCACCGTGGCTTCTAATAGTGCCACATCTATCTCAGTTACCAAATTAAAATTACCCCTCTATGATGCATAGTTGAACTCCTGTTAACTACGGTAAAATTTCATAAATTTCAATAATGCTATGCATATGCACTGTGGGCCTATCTACCCGCCTATGGCCAGGGAGTGTAGTTACTAGATCAATCTTAACCGAATTAAATTGGCCATTTGATTTTCTGTATTTGATTTTGAACGAGTCTAGACCGATATCACACCACGAATAGGAATGTATTATAAAAAAAACGAGACAGTGCACTGTGCATGTTCAATTGCCCATCGCAGCAACCACCTGCTTCCTCGCCAACAACGGGCGTGGATCTAAGAAGACGGTGAAAAATCTCATTTGATCTTCTCCCACCCGTCTGCCAAAAACTGCCAAGCCATCAATCTTAATTATCATCTGCTCCGGATCTCCCTTGACGACGTATTCAATTTTGGCTTCCTGGTAAATCCGATCCGGCATGACATCCACATGGCCAATAGTATGTTTCATGCGATCAAGAAGGGAAAATTGCTTTTTGAAGAAACCTTTGATGGCTTCGTGGCCTTTCAGAGGAGGCTGTCCCGGAAAGCGCATTACGCAGTCTGGGGTGTAGAATCTGGGAACAGACGCGTCTGGGTTGAGAGCATCACCAGCTGCATGGTATTGTTGCAGCCATGCAATAGCGGATGCTTTAGTTTCAGGTGAGTCCACTGCAAAGCGAGTTAGGCGAATTTCATCAACATTGGTAGACTTTAGACCTACTCTTCGGGTAGGTAGTTGGTTAAGCGAGCAGAGAATTGGTAATGGGTAGGATACCCGTGAGGAAAATTGAAGTAGGCGACATAGACCGGCTCATAAACATTTTGATCACCTCAAAAGTGGCTGGGAAGTGCTAGATGATCGGTTCAGCGGGGGAAACAAGGCGATCAAGTGAATTCGGACTTGATCGGCTTCCCCTCTGGCCAGAGAGTGTAATACAGCCCTTTCCCTTACTGTACGTTGACCTTTCCCATACTGTGTGTTGATGTGGATAAATACAGAGCTAAAGTTGAATACGTCAATCTCTCATCCGTAATGGAAAGAAGTTTCGTAACACGGAAATGTGGTAGCCCCTTCCTTAATGCAGAAAAGCGAAGGCTCCTCGGTTGGGTGGAGCTAATCTGCTAGCTATTGATCATCCCGGCCCCGGGAGCTGATGGACGTGATTTGCAATACACATCTCACGCTAATACGTAATTTTCTTTGCTTGTTCTCCAGTGACGAGCTGCAGGATTCATTTTACAGCTCGTTCCACGGTTCCAGCCCGCACCTTGATCCACATCCCGGTGACGGGAACCCATGCGCTAGTTTCCGATTTGGTTAGCGGTGGGGAATCTTGAAATACTCCACAGATCTTGACTCGATTAACTATGAGCTAACCATATCTTGGAATTGTCTGGAAGAGGCCCGAGGATTCCCGAGCTTTGTACGATCGATTCAATGGGGTGCATTGTTATGATCCAGTACAGTTGCCCACCTCATCCATACCAGATACAAAGCTTGGAAGACTGGAGACATCGGCACAGGGATCGGTCGTCTTGGACTAGGATCGATTCGAGAGAAAATTCTGAGTCTGCGTGCCCCACGACCCCCTGAGGGATTTTTTTGACGACCTTCAGCCTACTCAGCCCAATCAAGAACGATATGCATGTTACTTGCTCCAAATATGATAGCTCAAAGCTCAAAAGACGGGTGCAGAGTGAAGGAGAAAAGCTACCAGAGACTAAGACGAATCTATGAGCAGGATGAATGCCATAAAAACTCAGTAATTCCAGCCATTTACTCTAGAGTTGCCCAGGAAACTGAATTTAGTAGAGACTGTCGAATGTGGAGGTAATTTGATCTAACAGTGTATGTTTATCATGAAGTTGTAGGGGACCCAGGATCAGTCTAGGCCATGCCCCTCAAAGCTCTCCGGTTGACCTTAAACCCCGTCACCGGAATCTGATCAATACAGCGGACTCCTCCAGACAAAGATTGCAAGCCAGTCAATCGCTCGCTTGCAAATCGCTCGATATCCTTCTTCGCCTGGTCCGGGTTTTGGCTGAATTCCGGCTTCAAAACAACAAACGCGGTGGGTCGATCCAGCTGGGCGGCTTCATCACGGCACCCCACCACGACAACGCTGCCCACAAAAGGGTTGTTGAAGATGATTTCTTCCAGCTCGGCGGCCGAAACATGCGATCCGTAGCCCTCACCAACCTTGATCAGCTCCTTGATGCGGTCGACAATATACACATTACTATTTTCATCCAGGTACCCGTAATCGCCGGTCTGGAACCATCCGTCTGACGTGAAGGCACGGTTGGCCACCTCATTATCTTTGTACCCTCTGAATCGGGCCAGACGATTGCGCACGTAAAGTTCTCCGGGCTCGCGCACCCCGCAAAGAGAGCCGGTTTCCGTGTCAATGACCTTCGCCTGACAACCATTGACCAATGTTCCACTCGACCCTGGCCGGCGGGAGGATTCGTCTTCGGTCTGGATAGTGAGGAGCATCGTTTCCGCTGAGGCCCATTCCATGGTCAATGGCAGTCCACCGAAGCGACGGGAGAGTGCATCGCGAACTCCCCCACTGATGGGGCTGCCCGCACTTAGAATCCATTTCATACTGCTCAGGTCCGTGTTGCTTCGGTCAGACGCAAGCTTCGCAGCCAACGGGGGCGCAACGAATAGGAACGTGATGCGGTGACGAGGAATGACATCGATATTGGACGACTCGAGAGATTCGCGCATCAGCACCACGGGAATCCCCAGTAGGATGTTAAGACCCATATGCAGCTTGGCGTTGATGAAGAAGCCCAGCGACAAGGGGGAGATCCAGACATCCTTGTCCGGGTCGGTAGTAGATGGAACCGTGTGGCGAGTGGCTTCCATGGTTGCAATGAAATGGGCATGGCTGACCAGAACGGACTTCATACTACCAGTGGAACCGCTGGTGCGATTGATAAACCCGATGTATTCATCAGCTTGGGCATTAGTGGTCAATTTGAATACCGGGGTGTCATCGCGGCACATCGTTTTCGCGATGATGTCTTCCAGGTTCGGGGTTGATGCGGATCCGCGATCCAAAGTGAGCACCGGGATCCTTTGATATTGGCCCAGTGCCTTCTCTGTGAGAGAAAGCAACTTGCAATCGGTCAAAATCAGCTTTGCATTGACCAGCTTGAGATGCGAGGCAATATCTATCTCATTTTGCTGTTTCTGGACTGGGATGAGAGCGACTGTGGCTCCTGCAGCAACGCAACCAAAATATGCGACAGGATATTGGATCTTGGCTTCTGGTTAGAACGATGGGCTTAGTTTCATATCAGACAGAACTTACCAGATCATGGGCAAAGATGGCCACCACATCCTGAGGTTGGATTTGATATTCGGCTTTCAGGCTGCGAGCCAATTGAAGGCTTTGCTGCTCCAACTGGCCAAACGTCAACGTCTCCTCACTCCCATCTACGCGATACAAAACGCGGTCTGTGGGATAATCTCGCCTTCCATGACGAAAAATAAAAGAGAAGGAGTCGGATTGAGGCAAAGGTAGGAGAGATAATAATGAATCGAAGATCATTTTGCAATTATGATGATTGATGACACGGTGAAAAGGAGCTGTCCCAGTGAACCTTTCCAAGGTTTCTGGGTTTTGCTAACTATATATAGATCCCACCGCTAGATTCAGCTCTTTACTTGTGGTCGGAAGTGCAAGTGGGACAACATGCGAAGGAGAAGAGAATACACAGCGGTACTATCAATATAACGATTACATATGATATGGTGAATGGTATGTCTTTTTTTCAAATTCAGTATTATCCCCTCGTAATTTACTAACTGGAAGCCATCTATCCCACTCCAGTGGAGTTCCACTTTTGTTCATCCATAAATTGAGAACATCCCAGCCCCTCAATGCAGTAGTACGAATCATCGCCATTTCCACGGTCTCAGCCTCGCAGTAATAGGAGAGGGGACAGATATCCACAGCTCCCCATTCCAGCTCTTCGTTTGTCCTATTAGATACGTCCGGTGGCATAGAGCTCTATGCCCCTTTCATGCTATAAAACCCTGCAGCCGGGTGGAGCTAATCTTGTAGCGTGATCGGGATGTAGGCACGGCAACTACACCACCGTGAGGAGCTACAGCCGGAACAAGTGCCCAGAGGGCTATAAGCAGAGTGTTTAGGCCCACTGACAATGTCTGCTTAGTCGAGCTCTTGAAGTTACCTAACAATCCTATTCTGCTCCCGAAATCCACTAGTAAGAACACTATGTGATTTGATCCAAAGGTACAGTAGATCTTACTGGGAAGCAGGCCGCGGAAGAAGAACCTTACATCCGGCAGCGAATCCAAACTTCAAGATCTACTCTGTACATATGATAGCGAAATTTGCCAAGACCCCAAGACGCAAACCAAGAGAACTAGCCTGGAGGATCGTGATACTGCCGCACACTGCACAGCATGGAAACAAATGTGGAGCCGGGCAACCCACTCACGAACCACTTCGGACCTTACGCTAGATCATTATATCTGAGATCTTCCAGTGGGCTCCTATGATCCACTTTTTTCGGCTGAAGAAACAGAGCTGAGCTGTGGGGAAGGTTAAAGTATGTATCACGGTGTAACCAACATTTGAAGCTGGCCTGAGAGCTCCCCACAAACTAGTAGATTAGTAGATGGGGTGTATCTTACGCGTTTTGAGATTTACATGTACATGTGCGTAATGAAAAAACTGCCTCGCCAAATGTACGGAGCAAAGTTCTCTAATCATGGGCCTCGGGCATGTCACTAATTTCAGCGAAACTTGCAGATCGGGATGAATTATGAGAGAGTCACAAAACCTTGCCTCGAAAGTAGCTAGGAGAAACATCGCACACAATGAGATACTTGACCGACTTTCAACCCGCAAGCTTTCCAGTATTGTCATTTGATGGCTATCAGCGCTCGACCGAGGATCGGATTGACCTGGTTATTGACGATTGCAATGATGCTGTGAGAGACCAAGCGCCAGCCAACGCTTTGGCAGTGGCATGGGGAACGGTGCTAGCAAGCTTTACCAATTCAACTGATGTGCTTTTTGGCTTTGTACGGCCGTCTTACTCTGTTGCGCAACCGTGTGCTTTGAGACTCCAACCAGAAGATTCCATCATGGAAACATTCAATCAGGTCGAGGATACTCTCGGTGCGTCAGATGAAACAATTCAGAGCATCGGCGAGTTTACCAATATCCTGGTCATTCGAGAGGATGGACAAAAAAGATTTGAAGCAAAGAAGAATACATGCCCCCTCCAAATACATTGCGGAATCCAGCAGAATGCAATCAAGATCCAAGCCGTGTTTGATGAAGAGATCCTGGCGCCGGAAACCCTGAGAATCATTCTATTTCAACTCCGCCATGCCTACATCAGCATCGTACGCAACCCGCAAGCGTCTTTTGCTGATATCCAAGGGAGCAGCCCCGAAGGCATCGACAAGATTCTTCAGTGGAATTCGCGCAACGTCCCTCAACGCGTTGAGACACTCGCTCATCATCTTATCGAGAAACACTGTCATAAACAGCCATCAGCCCCCGCAATCTGTGCTTGGGATGGTACTCTCACGTACGGCGAACTGGATGTACAGGCATCCAAAATGGCTGCTCGTCTTGTCGCTGCTGGTGTGGGCCCGGATCAGTTTGTCGGCCTGCTCATGGAGAAATCCATGTGGACGACAGTGGCCATCTTCGCCATTTTGAAAGCTGGTGGATGTTTTTATCTCCTGGATGCCTCACATCCCGCTCAACGTCTTAATCTGATGTTTCGCAAAGCTCAACCACAGCTCGTCCTGGTGTCAGCCAAGCATGAAGCCCTGGCGAAGAAGGTGAACATTCCCATCTGGGTGATTCCTCGTGATTTAGAAACGGGTGAACTTCCCGCAGCCAAATTGCAACAACTCGCGAATGTCCAGCTCAATAACATTATGTATGCTGGTTTCACCTCCGGCTCGACGGGAGAGCCTAAGGGGTTTGTGATGGATCATACAGCTTTTGCGAGTGGCCTGGCGACCTACTGTCAACAATCCGGTCTGTCTGCTCAGTCTCGTGTATTGCAGTACGCCTCCTATGCTTTCATTGTCAGTCTCACGGACCAAATTGCTCCTCTTACCCAGGGTGCTTGTATCTGTGTTCCGTCCGACCAGCACCTGCAGGACGACTTGCTGGGGGCAATTCGTCACCACAGTGCGAACTGGCTCAAGCTGACACCTTCGGTCCTTCGCCTTCTGGACCCGGGAGATCTTTCGGGGCTAAAGACGTTGGTAATGGTGGGTGAACCCATGGGTGCGACCGAGCTGGCTAAGTGGCAGCATCGCGGCATACAACTATTGTCCCTGTACGGGCAGTCAGAAAACTCCAAGGGCTGTTCCTTTGGTAATCGAAACGAGCCAGGTTGCAATGTTCGCCATTTCGGCCGGCCGCTCTGTGCAACTCCGTGGGTGGTCAGCCCTCATGATCCAGACATCCTCATGCCAATTGGGGCAGAGGGAGAGTTGCTGCTCGAAGGGCCGTGTGTGAGTAAAGGATATCTGGATAACCCAGAGCAAAACCGGATGACCTTTTTACAAAATCCCGCCTGGCTGAAACAGATCCAACCTGATAGTTATAATCGACTATTGAAGACCGGTGATCTCGTCAAATACGACCCAAAGGATGGAACCTTATACTTGGTGGGCCGCAAAGGAACCCAGGTCAAGATTCGAGGCCAGCGGATCGAGCTTGCTGAGGTCGAACACCACCTGTGCCCTCAATTCAACACCCAAGAACCGGCGCTGGTTGACGTGGTCGTTCCATCGGATGATACGGCTCAAAACCCAATCCTGGTCGCCTTTGTACCCGTTGGAGATCAACCTTCTACGCTCCAGCGAGATGGTCTGGCCGAGGGTCTTTTTGCCTCGCCCACTCAAGATTTTCGCCAAAAGGCTCGAAGTGCCTTGTCCAACCTGCACCAAGCCATCCCTAGCTTCATGGTCCCTCCGGCCATTGTGGCTACAGTGGCCTTGCCACGAACTGCCACTGGGAAGCTGAATCGGCGAATGCTGCGCGAGGAAGCATCCAAGCTGTCTCGCAAAGATCTGCTGGCGTATACCTCCCATGACGCTACTCATCAAGATCCCATCACGCCGCAGGAGACTCTCCTCCAAGCGAGTTGCTCCCACGTGCTAAGCCTGCCATTGACAATGATTGGAATGCAATCCAATTTCTTTGAACTTGGAGGTAACTCCATCACAGCTCGAGAATTGGTGACTAAATGCCGGCAAAGCGGCCTCTATATAACCGTGGCTGATCTATTCCGGTCTCCGTCCTTGGTGGCGCTTGCCCAGTGTCACAGGGATATTGATACCTCCATCCCGGCCGAATCATATGACCCATTCAAGCTAGTCCGGGATGAGTTCCTCGCCAATCTACCCACTCCGTTGACGGCAGACCAGATCGAGGACGTTTTCCCAACACTGGAGGAACAGCACATCTTGGCTTCCACTCATATGCTCGACTATCACATTTATGAATTAAAGGGTCCTGTTGATGCATCGCAACTCCATCGTGCCTGCCAAGCCCTTGTTGACAAGCATACCATCTTGCGGTCTGTTTTTATCCCTTTCCAAAGGGAAGTATTGCAAATTATCCTACGCCATGTGGAAGTGCCATTCACTATTCACCATCCAGGTGATCAAACTGCACAGATCTGGGCCAAATCATTCTGTGAGGCGGAGTTAAAGAAGCCCTATCACGCAGATGAGCCCCGAGTGGAGTTCAGACTGGTCCAAGATACACCCGAAGACTTCACCTTAATCATCAGGCTACTACATGCTCAATATGATGCAATGAGTCTCCAGAAGCTGGTATCTGATCTGTGGGCCGAATACGAAAACCAAGCTATTCGGATTGAATCTGACTTTGCCGCTTATGCGCGTGAATGCTTCCGACAGAGAACCCCCGAGGCATACAAATTCTGGGGAGACCTTCTCCAGGATTCGCAAGTCACCCCGGTTCCCTTCCCCATAGTCCCGGTCTCGGCGGAAGAAAGCGTGAGCTTCGAGCGGGAGATGCCTTTGCCCATGCCCCCTGCCGGGGTGACTATGGCCACGGTTGTCAAAGTAGCATGGGCAACTGTTTTACAAGAATGGACAGGCTCCTCAGACGTTGTCTTTGGTCAATTGATTTCCGCGCGCAATCTACTTCTTCCTGATGTCGATGAAGTCCTCGGTCCCTGCACAAATACAATCCCGGTGCGAGTTCAAGGGACACTAAAATCTGACAACCCGTACGATCTGCTTCGAGCTGTCCAATCCCAGCACGCTGAAAGTATCGGCTTTGAGACCATTGGATGGAATGATGTGGTAAATAATTGTACCAAATGGCGGCCAGGAACCAAACCGGGCTCGGTGGTGGTGTTTCAAAACTATAACAAAAGTCCTAGAACACAGTTTGGACATTTGTGCTGCCAGAAGAGCTCGCAGTTTTTCAACCTTCCCCCTGAGGATGTCGTGTGGCTGCTTGTGCATCCTACCAGCACGGCTGCTTTCTTTTCAGTCGAGTCATCTAACTCCATTCTCAGGAGGCATGAAGTAGACGTACTTCTGGATCGACTCGGTGAAATCTTGGTGGAGGTTTGCGGCAGCTTCAAAAAAACTTGATCAATCCGGATTTCTTGATGTTCTTCATATTTCAATTCGATTGCGATATCTGTGCTTCTGTCAGTTGAAGGTGAAGCGAACTTTCTAAATTAGAGGTTGCTAGGAATTGGTGTCATGATTATTGTGCTCTATTATTGTACACCATTTAAATTGTGTTTATTTTGTTGGTTTTCCTGCGTGGACCTCACCGTCCCCGCCAGGATTGGAGACACGATCTAGACAAATAAATATATTTTGAGCAAAGCTTATGTGATGAATATCAAGTCATATTGGAGGTATGTTGCCGGGGATGTCCGTTGCATATCTAAATTGTTCAACCTGAGCCTATTCACAAGCCCCAAAAATGTTCTATTTCTGGGATTAAAATTTGAAAGATTGTAACCACGTTCAAGTCGTGTCCCATCCATCCCTCATAGGGGCGTCAAAATCCTTGGGTGCCCAAGTAATGTCATCAACGTATCGATATGTATCGATTTCCTCTTCCCCGGCATGCTCTTCTGGCCAGACATGACGTGGAGGGACTCTCAGTTGATCCCACAATCTGTCCTCCACCAGGTGCCGAATGCTATGTTGATGGTATGGGAGCAACTGATCTTTATCGTCGCGTTTGATGACAAGCATGAACTTGTCTATGTCATGCCCTTGCTGTGACATCGGATCGGTGAGGCCATGAAGATTCACTCGCATCCCAGACAGCTGATCATAGATCAATCGTTTCTGAGGGTCCATGACTGAAGAGTGATACATATCAACTTTCATACCACGTTGTTGCAAGTACTCGTTCCATTTGCTGATCTGGGATTCAAATCGAGGGAGTACGCTCTCGCTTTTGAGACTTCGATCAGATATATCGCTGCCAACTTTGAAGAGCTCATTGGAACCCGTCCAGGGGGCAATGAAGCGAAGTTCCTTCCAGTGGCTGTCATCTTCAAAGAATGCAGTGATATTGTGCAGGTTCTCCATAAATTCGAGTTCCCATCCCAGAACAGTAAGTGTTTCAAGACGCAGGTCTGAGAGTAGCTGAAATGCCGAAGGGAGTTCATACTCTGTAAGGTCATAAGGATAGCGGTTGTTCAACAGCTTCTGTGTTTCTGGTGTAGTATCAAGATCCAGATAGGCGAGATGGATGCGCAGGTGGCGGATTTGGGACAGCAATGACGACGGTAGAAAATAAAATTTCTCGAGCATGCTATCGGGATGCTCAAAACAGAAAGTGATTTGACCGATCCAGAGATCCCCAGCCTCCTCGTACACTTGGCTGCAGGTAAGAAGGATTGCAAGGGAATGTGGTGCTGGCTTGATCCATCTCCATTTTCGTCTCTGGAGATATCGCCTGCCGAACGATAGCCTGGTCGAGGCGAAGAGGTGGCCGTAAATCATATTCCGGATCTCTCCAGGAAGGTTCAGGAATTCATGTCGTCTCTTCACAGGGGGTAGGAGGCGTGTTGCCTCATCTTCACCTTGAAGGGGGGATCTGGGCGTGGCTGGAGTAGCCATGGATGCGTGGGTATCGTTCGTTAGAGCTTCTGTGAGTATCGTGATGTCTGTAAAGTGGGGCCTGAAGCGGACAGGAGAGAAAGGACCACTGAGTAGGGTCCGGGGAAGGCGATGATCATAACTGAGGGGAACCGTGGGGTAGTGAGATTGGATAAAGATTCAGAGCATGCCCAGGCAAACAGCTACGTATCAGGTGATCTTTGTTTTGATGATTTGATTGCCCTGGGGATATTGGATATATTCTGCCAATAATATCTGGAGGGCGGTGTGGATCCACGATAAAGACGGTGTATACTGAGTGATGGAGAAAGTTGAAGCTTGATAGAACAAAGGACCTAAGCCTACAAAACATACCGTGGTGATTTATTTGGCAGGGCCCTGATCCTTATTTGTACTACCTACGTGAAAAACTGCCCGTCTTAATGTAGAGATGGTTTCATGCTGTTTTCTCCAGTGCTAGGTAGCACTAGAAAATTATTAGCAACCCTCTGAAGTGTATATCGTTTGAAGTTCTTATATGAGCTCCAGCTTTATAAATAAGCGAGCAATGCTGATACCTAAATCTCTGTAGATAATAAGCTAAACTAACTAACAGGCACTGATTTTTGTTGAGAAGGCTACCACCAAATGCGAGTAGCTGACAGTGCCTAGGGAATGACATAATGGTTGTAGATGCTGAGATGCTGGTATGATTCCCGAGTCTGAGACACTAGTTCCTCCTGAGTTCTTAAAAATTGTGACTGCATTTCTATCCTCCTTAATGATTTCCTCATGGCCCAGCTGTAACGCTACGAAATGGTTGAGCAGGTAGTAACCTTGTGGTCCGCTATTTCAGCTGTGTTTGCTCTAAATTCCTCAATATGGCCACTTTTATACCATTCCATTCATGCCTTGGTGGTCGAGATTATGAGAGACTCAGTAGAATTCAAGTTCCTCGAGTGAATTTCTGTCTAACATAGTTACTCTAATATATCGTTAGGCTACAGGGCCCAAAGCCAGTTCGCCAATAACTTGGTATAGCATGAGTGATGATGGTGCCTGTAGCAGACAAAAATGCAACAAGACAATATAGGTAAGACGATCTGATTACCTTACCCTAGATATTGCCGATTACTCTACATACTAATTCTCATTTTTGCCTACAAAATGGCGAGGTGCTGGATCAACTCCCCGTTGCTTAAAATGGCGAGGTCTAGGTAAGTAGTGGATTGTGGGAGGATATCTCATGAGGATTTTTATAATCTTGCATGATAAAAATTTTTTATGCTAAGATAGTGTAGGAAACTCACAGCTGATGGGTTGAACCACTACAGTTTGTACATGTCTTAGATATTATCCTGCCTAGGCAGTGGGCCGATGGTCGCTAAGGACTATGCTTTCACCTCGTGGAAATCCTTCGCTTCTCGGGGATAAAAAATCAACAGTCACTGGATCCCTTTGTAGAAGGTTAGATCAAGCTTTCGCACATGCAGTCTGGCCCAGAATTATTCCACGCAAGATCTTACCATTGAATGCCTGCATCCTACTCGACCTTTCTTCTTGTTTGCAGATATTTGATTGAAAAGTTTCCCGATATACCGGAGTAAAGGAGAATTGGGTGCAGATCCAGTGACTAAATCCAACACGGTACTCCGTACATAGTGTACATAGAAGGCAGGAGGGGACCGGGATATGCAGAGGCGTTCCTGAAAATCCAAGTGGACCTTGCACCTTCCAAAAGTTTAGAGAACTGACAAAGCTTTGGTCATAACAATTAATCTTGCAAGGTGATGATTGATTTCTGCAATATCCTATTCGAGATTCTCGCACAGCCTCGCATGTCGTGCCTTGTTGACAGTGCGAATAAGCCCAGCTGAGAAGCTTTCGCAATGAACGATCGAGCTCGGCCTTTGAAATTTCCAGGAACAGTCTAAGCGTGTCGATTTTCCGCGATCATCTCCCACGTGGCTATTTTCTTCCTTTTACTTGGTCGCAAAAATATGACACCGGCAATGAGCATGTCATCGGAACCTAGACTCTGACAGTAACTACATGTTCGGGGTTCAGTTGCTTCTTATTAATGTCACAGTATCATCAAAGATGCAAAAATATTGCAAGACATTTGGCCAATCTCGCAATCATGCAATTTAGATATCGCTACGGAGTAAGCTTGCAAGTTACAACAATAAACGCCACAAATAAGAATTGTCGGACCAGACCCGAAGCCTGCAAGCCACAAGCGCGTCTGGCCAGGATCACAGCATCGACTTTAGTGATAGTCACTCTGCTCCAGCTTCCTTTAAGTTAAACAGCAACGCCCAAAGTTCTGGCCTTCAGAGGTCAACAAGGAAAATCGGAACTCGGGAGCAACATTCCGTACTTAGTAGCCCTAACAGCGGCGCTAGCTGTGACCAGGAACCACAAATTAAGACACGAGCCAGGTCGTGATCGAGGCCAACGCTACTGGAGAAGTTAGCACAGGCATTGGTCAAATGATAAATCCCACTCTGAAGCGAGAGGCCCAATACTGTTCGAATTCAGCTTCGATCGTGGCGGACTTGAACTGAGTCGCTCGATCTGGAATGGGAGGAACGACTGTATTCGTTTAGGGTGCTCCGGCACTCGCGTGCGGTGCACTAGAATGGCATAGATCATTATATATACATACGGATATATCCGTATGCCGAGTCTTCGCACGGATGTACACTTTATAAGAAGTGTATTATTTTCAATTGTAGGACTTTGTTGTCAACGAACCGAGGATTGGGGCGTGGTCTCGGTCAATCTCCACGGCAATCATCCGGGTTAAATGATAATAATTTATCTGTCGATTTACTGGTACCGTCGTTGATTATTCTGGAGAAATGGCTAGTCACCGCTTTTTGGTCCAGTATGGAGTATTCCGTACTGCTGTGATACTGTAATTACTGATGGAAGTCAGCCGGTACCCCTGGCTAAGCGACATCGGACGATGCGGAGGTTACTTCGTTCCGAGGTACAAAAGCGAAACTCAGGCACAATCTCAACATCAATCAAAGTTCCTACAGTGTAGGTTTCATGTGGCATTTAGCTCGTCATATTGATGAAGGACCCTTTTTGACATAAGAGTTTTTCTTTACTTTTTTTGTTAACTTTGCTAGTTCTTTTTTGTCAGCGGGCGGACCGCGCTGGCGAAGCCGTGGGTCGCCGAAACTCTGGAAAGTCTGTCGAAACTCTGTTAGAAGTTAGCCGATTAATGTGGCTGGCCCAGCACGCCGTTTCCGGGAAGTTCCAGATTAATTTGAAACAATTCGTTTTTTTTTTTCAGCAGGACGTTGCATCCTTCGGTCTCACTATCACGTAGAAGGAAATACATACGTTCGTTTAGCGACTCTATGCTGGGTTGCTAGCATGGAGGAATCTCGGGCGGGAGTGGATACTCGGCGCCGATGACTGGTGGAAATTGATAATGATTGATGGTAATACTACCGATACACACATAGATTACTCCAGGCTCCAAAGCGCTGATCGGTCGCATCTCTCCGCAGGTAGATCCCGCCGGGCATTTCATGGATGCAGTGGACACTGCCCCAAAGCACACCCGGAAAATCCATGCTGACTATTTGTTTGGAGTACCGTGGGACAATGAAATCAATTCTGGGGGCTCGGGGAGATGGGTTCCATGGCTGTTAGAATGCTGATAGACAGCAGGAGCCAGTATTTGGAGGCGGGCGGTGCCCGGATAGGTGGGCAAGACTAAGTGGAGCCCATAAGCTCTCGTATGGCTCGCTGGCTGTGACAGGCCGGGCCAGCCATATCGGCTCTTGGAGGGAACCAGGTGGGAAGATACAGTTGAAGCGCCGTAATTGGAAAGGATTGTTTAAGAACAGCGCCTTATCCGGGAGATGCTCTTGGTTTGTATATAAGGGAACGGAACTATTGGATGACTCGTGGACATATTGCGCTTTTGGGTAGGACGTGCATGAACTTCGCGGGGGACAGGCATGAGGCTTTACTCAAATTTGCGATACAGTAGATGCCGCGTGGAATGTTCTACAGTGCCCGGTTAAGAGGCTTAGGGCTGCTAGGATTCGTTAATTAGTCTAACTTACTCCGTACATCGTATTTTGAGCTCGTGCTTCGGGAAAAAGTTAGCGAGACCCAGCACGCTGGGCGCTGGGAAAGCTCGGTGGCTTATGGAATGCAAACTCCGTCAGATTTGAAGAGCAACCTCCAGATTAAGAACATATATAACTACATAGCATGAGAACATAGCTTATGAGGCGAGCAAAGACTTTTGTTGCCATCAACTTCAACACATGAACAGTCGGCCACCCCCGAAACCGAGCAGATCAGCAGTCGTTGACGTAAGGAGGCGGGAGATCGGCGGGGCGCATGGGTGGCTTTCTAACTGGCTACGGTAATAGATTGGCTCCATCGGGGGATTCCGTGGGATGGCAAAGGCTCGATAGTCGGCAAAGATTGGACAATTGTGCTCCTGGAAGAGTGCAATTGAAGGCGAATGATTCTCGAGAACTGCTGTAGTCTGGGATCCCACATATTGTTCATAATAAAATTATTTGTCATATTGATCGATTGATTCAATTCTATAGAATTATGTAATATGTATTGTTTGCCGCATTCACGGCGATCCCGGTAAGAACCCCACCCTTCCCCCCTTTCTGACGATCGGGCATAGAGGCCCCCAATCAGAGAAAAAAAAAAAAAAGAAAACAGGTCTAGAAGCGAATATGTACTTCGTACAAAGGAGTCGATAAGGAAAAAGGCGTAAAGAAACCAGACTGTGTAATAATGGAATGGCGAGGCGATGAACAACGAAAGGCCGGTTATCTGGCCCACCAGGACTCCGTGAATTCGTAACATGGGTTGGATTTTTTTTAGTGATCGGCCGTTGATAGCAGAAAGGGCCGCCGCTAAGCTTCCTCGCGCTCACGGGGCACTCGAGTTGCGTGTGCTGTGCTGGATTGGTAGTCTGCTGGTCGCGAGTCGTGCTGCACAGTAACGGTGATATCTTGTCGAATCCGCAAAGCGCGAGCAGATCCATCATCGCTGCTCAAGTCCCTCTCATCACTTGCACCGAGGCTAACGTCGGAAACTGCAGCGTTACTCTTTTGTGGGATCACGGTCGCATTATGTTGAATGTCGTTCATATCGAAGTCGCCGGAGCGTAGTTGACTGTGGGGGCCGTAGGGTCGAGAGTTCTTGCTGGTCCATGGACCAGACTTGTAGCGGTCGGTGCCCTTTTTGGATCCTCCAGTCCAACTCTTGAGGGCGGGGAAGACATCACGTAGTAGCGACCAGACGAGCGGCAGATTGGTGACAAGGATTGCAACGGTGGCTTCGCGGAAATACCAGTTCATATAGACATAGGAAATAAGGGCAGGAACAAGGCAATAAACCTTGTTGAGGACGGCGGCCACGATAACGAAGATACCCATGCCGAACAGGAGCAGCAGGATCAGCTTCTGCTTCGCGGGAACGCGGACCTGTACCAGCATGGGAATGGCGACGAGCAGCATTAACACGTCGGCTGAGATAGAGAAACATCCTTGGACGATCTCATAGTATTGATAGGACGAACATTGATCTGATAGTCAAGTTAGGCATTTAGTTAGGATGCGTGAATGATGAGTTCTGGGTTCTTACAGTCCGGCGTGGGCACAGCCCAGTAGTTGGTGATAGGGCGGCAGATGAGGAAAAGGGACAACTCAGTAACGACGAAGCCAAGTGCAACGTAGGCAGCGATGTAGTTGATCCATTTTCGCTGCTTCAAGCCCTCCCTGGTGAAGATTTAGGTCAGTACTTGAACAATGAAAGAATAGGTGCATGATCATACGTGATACGGGAGTAAATCACAAGCATGCAAGCCTTCAAACTCCAGATGCATAGTATAAAGGCATGCTCGGAGACGAAAACCCATTTACTACCCCGCTCTCGCTCGGCATGTGTGGTGGGCGTCAAGTTTGCTATATCCTCGTCCGACATCAAATTTGATCCTCCACCCGTTGCTACCGAGTTGAGTGCAACACTAAGGATTGTATACCACACAAGGGCGAACATCATCAAATAATCATCGACTTGGAGATTGCGAATGCCCAGACGTCGAATACGGGCAACACTATCGAGCACAGCCAGTTAGTTCCAAGTCGATGTGACACTTCGTGGCGATCAGACGAGTTCATGGACTTACAATCGAAGAACAGCACCTAAGACACCGACACTATAAAGCGTCCATGTCTCGCGCTCGAATTGGCGACCGAAGTCACCTCCCAGTCCAGACATAGTGTCGGAATGGAGCTGGTATTCGTGACGAGAGGGGGTCAGAACAAGCGGTCGAGACAAAAGAACAGATCAGATCGGAGGTGGACAACCTACATATTATAGAATTAACTGGGGGAGGAGTGGCCGATATCTGACTATAGAGTTTCTGGTAACGCCTGCATCTGCCGAGCACGATCAAGCCAGCAGGGGGGTGAGCGAACGGAGAGTTCGCCGGGCTAGCGTGATCGGTATAATTGGAGCGTGAGATGCAGTGAGCAGTACTGCACCATGAAGCGTGTAGGAAAAAGGCTTATCATAGGCGAGCGATAGATCTTCTAATTGACAGCCATCGGCCAACCACAGTACTGGGTGGAGAGTGCCAGCCAATGTGGAAAAGTTTCCGTGGCTGTGGAGGCAGGATGATTTTCTGGGAAATTAATGATCTGTTCGCCTCTTCCAAAGTTCACCCAGTGACCCAAAAGTAGAACACGATTTAGAATTGGTACCTGGCAGTGCTGGTCGATGTGCACTGTCTTGCTCCACCTCCCCCCCCCTCCCCTCGGGCCTCAACTCACTCCTAAAACCCCAGTGCTACGCAAGTATAAGGTGATTGGCATACAGACCTTCCAATTCGGGGGTGAATGTCCTTGATTTAGCTTGATTATTGTGCAGGCCAAGCATCAGATTTGGCCTGGAAGTACGGAGTAGTACTCCATAACTAGTAGTATGTACTTATGCCTCAGTATTATTGGCGTAAAGAATTTACCGGGTGGACTGGGCGAGAAACTTTTGTTTCTGGAATCCACCAGTCTCAGGCGATATTGATTTTTCTCCTGACACAAAATGAACCTCTAATAATAGTTGATTTATCTGGTGGCTAAAATGAAGGTTACTATGGAAGGTCAGCCAACAATTAAGCACGCGAGCCCTGGGCAATTTGGGCGGGCACCGAAACTTCTAAAGAGCCTTCGTAAGAAAGTTAGGTGGCTATGGAGGGGTTGTATTATTGCGAAGTTCGCATCCAGTACACGATCTGACTGTCTCGGCTTATTGCGGAGTCGAGTTCCACATTCGATTGACGAATCAATGGATCAGATAGCGATGGCGGAAAATGGTGATTGCGGCCATCGTCCGGCCACTTTACTTCAAGCGGATCGAGTGCCTGGGGAAGCGGGCATCAACGAGTTTAATAGGCTTTCCTGCTAGCCCGGCGATGGGGAAGGAAGTGGGCCGGATGGAGCCCAACGATGGAACGACGCCCTTGCGAATTGAGGGATTTTGCCAGTGGAGAACGGGTATCCCTATTCCGTACGGGGTGTCCCGTAGGTTTTTCTATGGAGTCACTTCGAGGATGGAGCGTGACCTCAGCGTGGCAATGTAGAGTCGACCATATGCAATGATTCTAGGCGGACCAATATGAATGGATAGAGGTTTGTTCGAATACATTATTACCAAATTTCTAGGAAATACGGAATGGTACCGATCGGATCTGCAAGAGTCTGCAGGTTCATTCTTCATGAACAGGTACCGGCAGTAGTAGTGACTGGTCGCAGCACTAGTCTCTCACCAAAAATCGCTTCAATGCCGCGGGAAACTTTACCATTGGGCTTATTTTTCACCTTTATGGCCCCCAAATCAATCAATTTGGAGCCATAATAATTATTTAAGATGGAAAGGAGCCGGAATAATATAATTGTCCTGGCAATAAGACAGACTATTTGCCAAAGTACGTTAGCCGTTACCGGGACTCGGCCCTTCTAGATTCAGATGCATAACGCCACACTAATTCCACTAAAATCCTTAGATCTGAGGCTAGATCTCTGTTGCTCTCCACACAGTCAGACCACAATTTGACCAGTTATAACTGTTTTTTAGCCCGGCCAAGCCAGAGTATACCCGCTCGCTTAACGGAGCGGAAATTCTTAGCAGTAAGCACAGAGTGCACCCTCACTTTTTAGGGTGATGTGCTCTCGGCAACGTAGATCGTGGGCCTGCAACACAGACTGTCGTAGATTGATTTAATGTCTCCAGTATGATGCATTGTTGGAGAGGCTTATTAGATTTGAAGGGAGCAAGCGGAGCACTGGCATTTCTTATAATGATTTCCGAGGTATATTCGCTCGGGTCCGATAATATTGGCAAGCCTCCGACTCGAGGTACTTCGCATTCCAGCGGAACATGATATGGGAAGTTCGTTATTAATTGTTGTTATGGTTAGACTACTGCTCTCCCTACGGTAGTACTTCCGTAGTCAGTTAGTTCTGGCTCAGCAGGTAAAAAAAGAATTCCACGCTATGAAGGTGCCGCCATCTTTTGAAGTCGCGCGATGCCGATTTAGCGTTGCATCCGGTCAAAAAGCCGTGAAACAATAGCCTGACCGAAGACTTTATTGAGTGGTGCCTCAGCGCGCAGGATGTCTCAGTCTCACCTTGTAAGCAATTCTCCGTTCAGGTAAATGGACATTGTTCGTGCCCCTGAATTTTTGAGTCTTTCTCGAAGCCTAGAAACCTCCCGAAGGCCAGCCCTGTGGTGCCATGTGGGATGAAAATCAATTGCCTTTCATGGGAGTTTTTTTTGCTGGAAAACGAGACAGAAGAATACGTCACGACCCAGACTGAATAGATTGCACAGCACATGGCGATGCACAACATATGGTTATGTAGGGCCAAAAAGGCAGGTTAAAGAGACCGAAGCAGCAAAAGGTCGAGAAGAGAACCCCCGCCACGTCCCCAGAATATCTGGATTCTGTTGCCATGGTTATCTTTTCTACCCCGTAGACGAGGTTGACAAACAGGCAGCTTTGATGAGTTATCATGTTATGAGCCGTGATTCACCGTAGAATTTAGCCAGCTGATCTTGGCGGAAGGATAGTATCGAATAACAGTTCATGAGCAGCGCCCAAAAATTCAGTCTGTTGAAGCTCCCCTTCTAGGTAAAGCGTCGATGCACAACTCGTTGCGTCGAGGCTGACTTTCCGTTGGAGTTTGGTCAAGTTGCCTCTGCCAGTGTCCAATTGCAGCGCATTTCTGGGGCTGCAGTGCCCCACACCAGCCGAAGTGGCCACACTGAGGTGCGCTGCCGGGGGTCTGATTGGATACAGATTGCAGTCTCCGTCGATTAGAGTGGCCAAGGAGGGTGGGGTCACTAAGGAAGAATACCTGGTCGAAAGTGTGCTGGTGCTGGACACGTCGGCCCTGATGGGTTCGTTTGCACAGTTAGCACACTCCGCACCGGCAACTCGGAGGGGCCGCTATTGCGCTCTCGTCCTAACAATCAAAATCAAAATCATATATCCTTGGCCCTGCTCCCATTTTCTTGCAAAACACTTCGGTCACTCCATCAATTTCCCCTTCTCCAGAATCAGGGAGCGCGCTCTTCGAAGTTCGTGCACAATCCCTCTTGACTCAAACCCAGCAGAGATCGACATCTCTTGCATCCTTTGGTACTCAGGTTCATCTCAATCTCCCTGAGTCCGGTGTATATAGTTGGTGGGAACACCAATCCCCCTACGTGGATTCACGCGCAATGTCGTCCGAATATGATGACAAGGCCAAGGCCGCCGACTCGACGGCCGCAGAGGATCACACGGGCGAATTGATTAACGCGTCCGGCCACGTCCAGGAGCTGGACCGGAACTTCTCTCTATTGAGTATCTGTGCTATCGCCGTGACGACCGGTAACACCTGGATTGCCCAGGGTGGCAGTGTCACGGTTGCGTTGAGCAATGGTGGTCTGGGTGCCACGATCTATGAATTGTACGACAACCTACTTTATTCCCTTCGACGCCTTATTTCATCGGAGATTCAGCAAGCTAACCTTATCTTCCTTAATAGTATTGCCGTTTCGGTTTGCTACTGGCTAGTTGCCGCCTCAATTGCCGAGCTGGCATCAGGTATGCCCTCGGCCAGTGGTGTTTACCACTGGGCTTCGGTTACTGCTGGCAAGTATGGTCGCCCATGCGGTTTCTTCGCTGGTTGGTGGAATTGTTTGGCGTGGATTCTAGGTGCTGCCTCCATGTGTCTGATCATGGCCCAGCAGACTGTGTCCATGTATGCGTTGATGCACCCTGACTTCGTTCCCCAGACCTGGAACGTTTTCCTCAGTTTCATCATCTGCACTTGGGTTTGCTGCGCTATCGTGTTGTTCATGAATCGCTGGTTGCCCTTCATTGGTAACATTGGCATGTTCTTCATCCTGTCTGGTGTCTTCATCACCATCATTGTCTGCGCTGTGATGCCCCATGTCAACGGTACTGGATACATGTCCGACAAAGATATTTGGCAGAACTGGCAGAACCCCACTGGTTACACGCAAAATGGCTTCGTCTTTGTCATGGGTATGCTCAACGGTGCTTACAGTGTTGGTACCCCTGACTGCTCTTCCCACTTGGCCGAGGAGATCCCCCAGCCTAGCCGTAACATCCCCAAGGCCGTGCTTGCCCAGATGAGCGTCGGTTTCATCACTGGCATCCTTTACATGATCGCCATTTTCTACTCTATTCAGGATCTCGATGCTGTCACTGGCACCGCCTACAAATTCCCCCTGACTGAGATCTACCACCAGGCGACCGGCACCCGCGGTGGTGCTCTGGGTCTCCTGATCATTGCCTTCATTCCCACCTTGGTCACTGCATCTGGCTGCTATATCACTGCTGGTCGGACCCTGTGGACCCTATCCCGTGACCGTGCCACTCCGTTCCCCAACTGGCTCGGCCGCATCAACAGCACTTTCCACAACCCGTTCAACGCCACCCTGACATGCGGTGTGTTCATCACCATCTTGGCCTGCATCTACCTTGGCTCGGTCACTGCCTTTAGTGCCTTCGTCGGGTGCTTCGTCCAGCTGTCGTCTCTGTCCTACTTCATGGCCATCTTCCCCCACATCATGACTCGCCGCTCCTCGTTCGCTCCTGGATACTTCTTCATGAACAACAAGATTGGTTACATTGTCAACTCTCTGTCCTGCATTTACATCCTTGCCTTTGTCGTCATCTTCTGCTTCCCCTACTATCTACCCGTCGATGCTTCCACGATGAACTACGCCAGTCTGATGACCGGCGGTCTGACTATCTTCGTCACCATTTGGTGGTTCATTCGCCAGGGCTCGTACGAGGGTCCCAAGAACATCCCTTTGAATGACAAGGATGTTGCCGATGCCGCTGAACTTGCCCACTAAACAAAACCCCAAAAAAGAAAAAACTTGTGGTGGGGACGAGAGAGAGAAGGCGAACGAGCTGGCCGTCATTGTTTTCATGTACCATTTTGGACGCATTTACTATACCTTCTTCTCGCTGACGATCTGCACGACCTGTCAGATGTATTCGTTGATCTGGATATCTGAGATTAAATCTCTGTGTACATCAATCTTAATGATCCTGAAACTGTTCGGGCTTGTGTCTATAGCTCCAGCATGCAAAATAATTGATATTTCCAACCTTCAAAACAAGACCCATCAAGGTTACTATCTCATGGATCCCATATTGAAGCTTAAAACCAAGTTTCCAAAATCTAGTTCCCCCCTTTAATTCCTATTTTTCATGTTTACCTCTCCAATTTTGTTCATATTGACTTGAGACGGAAATACTGCTTAGTAAATCATACTGCGCACCAATTGGAGATCAACAAGTCTAAATTGCTATAAAGCCCCTAGTTAGTTAGTTAGTTAACTAACTAGTTAGTTAACTAGTTAACTAGTTAACTAGTTATCTGACAATTTGTGTGGGCAAATGACTAATACATGCGGTCTAATACTATCTCCGGTGCTCCGGTATCCACTGCTGCTTCTGTTCCGTCAACTTGGATATGGTCATGTGATCACGCGCTCCGCGCCTCGCGTCTTCCTGTGGGTCGCGTCTCTTCAAAGATTCTACAGTACAAGTCGCCATGGTTTTCAAGCCCTTTAAACCTCCTTTGATCAGGAAACTCGAGCAATTGACCGAATCAACTGATACAAATGATCACCCGGCTAAGAAGCCACGCTTGGTGAAGGAGGAAGCAACGTCCACACCAGGCAGAAAACCGCTGTTACAAGTGAAGAACATTGGCAAAGACTCTACGGCCAAGACGACAAATGGGGCTTTGAATAAGGAAGATGCAAGCTTCGAGAGATTCTTCAACGCCCTCTGGTATATTTGCTTCAAAGTTCCCCTGGATCGCTAGATGCATTGGGCCACCTATCTGACACGACCGCTTCTTTTCTTAGGAGAAAACCGACAGCGAAAAAGAACAAGACATGGGATGGTGATGGTATACTGGCAGCTCGAGGCGGATTCCTCTACCTGCGCGATGTGGGAGGCAAAGACATGGGACGGGTGGCATACGAGTCAGAACTTGAACCCGGTAAAATGCTCTACGTGGCTGGGAAAGAGGTAGAGATCGAGTCGGAGATACCACGAGCAGAGTACCTGGCTGGGAAACAGTTTTTGAATGACGCAAAGCCCGCGCCAACACTTCCATCACTGCCGAAGAAAACACCCCTGCCAGTTTTGAAAAGGAGCGAGTCACGGACGCTCTCGTTGCCTACTGGTCCGAGCTATACGAAACGCGGCTCATCTGCTTTGGAGGGTGGCTCTACGACACAAAAAGCAAATGCTCTCGGCGCGTACAAAGCGCCGCTACTCAACAATACCGTTAATTCGTCAACCATTTCCGAGGCCATAGTTCCACGACATGATCCATACGCAAAGGGAGCGTTGGTCATGCCTCGCCCGAAATCACTGCCCCCAGGGAAGCGGGTCGTTGATGTGGTTGTTGATCCCTTGTTGACGAAGAGCTTGCGCCCGCATCAGCGAGAAGGTGTCCAATTCCTTTATGAGTGTGTCATGGGCATGCGCGATTTCAATGGTGAGGGTGCCATCTTGGCCGATGATATGGGTCTAGGCAAGACCTTGCAGACAATAGCTCTGCTATGGACTTTGCTGAAGCAAAATCCTATCCACGGTGAACCCCCGGTGATCAAAAAAGCGCTAATCGTCTGCCCCGTGACGCTCATCAACAACTGGCGGAAGGAGTTCCGCAAGTGGTTGGGTAATGAACGAATTGGAGTGTTCGTCTTTGATGACAAGCGGAAACGCTTGACCGATTTCACCAGAGGCAGAGCCTACAGTATCATGATTGTTGGATACGAGAAGCTGAGAACAGTCCAAGAGGGCTTGGTCAAGGGTGCTGGTGTCGACATCATCATTGCTGACGAGGGCCATCGATTGAAAACCTTGCAAAACAAGAGTGGCCAAGCAATCCAGTCACTCAATGCCGCGAAGAGAGTCATTCTCTCCGGCACGCCCATTCAAAACGACTTGAGAGAATTCTTTGCAGCCGTGGATCTCGTCAATCCTGGTGTCCTTGGCAACTTCAAGGCTTTCATTCGGGAATTTGAAACTCCTATTGTACGAAGCCGACAACCGGAGGCCACCAAAAAGGACATCGAGAAAGGCGAGTCCAGGAGCGAGGAGCTCCGAGAGCTCACCTCTAAATTCATTCTCCGCCGAACAGCCGATATTTTGTCAAAGTACCTTCCACCAAAGTCGGAATATGTGCTGTTCTGCAAACCAACCCGCGCTCAAGCAAACATCTACAAGGCTGTTCTCCAGTCGCCTATTTTCCAAACTGCCATGGGTAATGCGGAAAGTGCGCTTCAACTAATCACCATCCTGAAGAAACTTTGCAACAGTCCATCACTGCTCTCTGCCAAGAATAATGATAATTCGCCTAATGAAACAATCCGCGCCCTTCTATCTTCACTACCTCCCAATCTCATGCGTCACTTTTCTGCTGCTTCAAGTGCCAAGGTCCGCGTCTTGGATCAGATTCTGGATAGCGTGCACTCAAAAACATCCGAGAAAATCGTCCTTGTATCCAATTATACGTCAACATTGACTTTGCTCGCAACACTTCTCACCTCGCTGGGCCTTCCCTTCCTCCGCCTGGACGGAAGCACACCCGCACAAAAGCGCCAGCCGCTCGTCGAAGACTTCAACCGTCTTCCGGCAGAAGCTTGTTTTGCCTTCTTACTCTCGGCGAAGGCGGGTGGCACCGGTCTCAATCTGATCGGCGCCAGCCGTCTCATCCTCTTCGATGTCGACTGGAATCCAGCCACAGACATCCAAGCCATGGCCCGCATTCATCGTGATGGACAAAAGAACCATTGCCGTATCTACCGTGTCATCCTCAGGGGTAGTCTGGAAGAGAAGATCTGGCAGCGCCAGGTCACTAAGCTCGGGTTGGCCGACAGTGTCATGGAGCACAAAGACAGCGTAGCACAATTCTCCACCGCCGAACTGCGCGATCTCTTCCGCCTCGATGAAGAAAGCACTTGCCAGACGCACGAACTTCTTGGCTGTGAATGCGGTGGCAAGGGGATTTCCCCAGCCCCATCAGGCACCACCACGCCGGGAGACAACAATGAATCTGAACTCTCGGAGCTAAGCGAGCCCCCATCTGACGACGATGAAGATCTCCCCGATTTGCCAACTCTGATGAAAGCTTCAGAGGTCGACATGGAGAGACAAGAGCGCGCGATTTGCGACAGATCTCATCGTGGTCGGGGAGTCGCCAAAGGCAAGGTCAAGACGCAGAAGGAAAACATGCACCAATCACTGGCACAATACTCTCATATCGATCCATCGTTGCTTTCCACCGGTACTGAGGAAGACGAGGAGATTGCAGCTGCCGTCGACGATGATGTGCTGGTTAATATACTCAAAGATGAGTGTAACCAGATTGGCTATATCTTCAAGAAGACGAGTTGTGCGCAAGTGGAAAGCCCGGTGGCGGCACCTGATTCATGAAGCAGATTTATGTATGAATAGCTTGAAATAGATGTGCCAGGACGAGAACTTAGGCCTTATTGATCCAATATACGGACATCGGCACACCAAAGCGAGGATACTTTTAATCATATACGGTTATTTTCCGAATGGTTTCGACTTTCCGATTATTTCACAACAGCTTAGCAGCATGAAGCTACTATTACAGGATCCTATTTTCTGATATTGGACTTTTACAGAAGACCCTACTGTGGTAAAGAGGAGAGGAGAGCATTTAAGCCTTACTAGAATTTACGGGTTGAGGATTTAATTAACATGGCCAGCTGACTAGTATTATCAAAAATGGGGTAAATCCATTCACAATTAGTAGATGCTTGAGTGTATCACAAAACCGGGGATAAAAATGACATGACAATCATCAATCCATCCACACGGCCATCGGTGTCTAAATGTACAAAAGAAAATGGGGGGTAATCACATAACGACAGACAAGATCTAGAAAGATCAGTGGGTAGTCAAAAAGAACGTCACAGAGAAAAAAAAAATTGCATGGACAAAAAAACGAGCAGAAATGCTCCCTCCAAATTCCTCATACTCCAGGTTCCATATCGTATCTCAAGTTCTCAACAAGAGATCAAGTTTCACCAGCAGTACACCTAATACCGCAGTTTACCCACAAGGCCGAAGGTATAAGCAGCCTCGGCTTCGGACTTCAACTGTATCATGTAAATGCGCTGGGTGCTCGTACCCACACCACCTTGCTTGGCGATGGCGCCGCCTTCGTTCTCCTCGTGCACGGAGACAGCAATACCAGTGCGAGCAACACGCTCGAATGAACTCTCAGGGAGACACACGTCTAATAAGACTTCGCCGCGCGTCTTACCCCGGATGATGATTCGTTTCTCGGGTTCCACGTCGCGTCGTGGTGTGGCTGCGCCCGAGCTGGGTGGTGAAGTACTGTCGTCCCGACTGCCTTCGCTGCGAGCACTGACGGCGGTACTAGGGCGCGAGGGCGGGTTCTTGGGTGACGCAGGCATGATTGTCAAACGGGCAGCACCCATGTCGCGCCACTTGGAAGCAGTTTCTCGTAGGTAGAGGCGGATCTTAGCATTAGAGAGACCGATTCCGTCGGCACCCTTGATAGCGGCGGCAATACGGCCAATTCCCGATGATTGGGAGGGCTCGGACGAGCCTCCAGAGCCGGAGTATATGCTCCCTTCGCGGCCGCTCCGGGAAGTCACAGTCGAGCGAGAGATATTGAACATTTTGCTACCGCCGCCAAAGCGCTTCAGCGCAGAGAAGGCGCTGCTCATGGTGCCGACACTGCTCTCAGAGCCCTCCGCCAGGGAGCGCGGTGAATCGGAGGCGCGGTAGCTCTTTCTGCGACGGGGGAAGCCGAACCAGCTGTTTCCGGATTTGGTGCTGGGCTCTTCGAAGGTGGGCATGTGATTGTCGTAGACAGGGCCGCGTGCATTCTGAAGGGCGATGTAGGTCGGGTTGTTGATTCGAGCTTGGTTGATGAGGCTGTAGAGAGCGTCACATTCATCAGGGCTGCGAGACCGGAACATGATGTTGTTGCTTGATGTGATCTTAGGCCGGTCGGTAGGGGGTGAGCGGACGCTGATGTCAATCGCGGTGCCTCGACGAATTGGGACCAGTGGCGTGAGTTCCATGGATATGAGAGGTCGAGAAGAACGAGGAGATGAGCTCGAGTCAGATCCCATCTGGAACGCCTCGATCAGGCCGGGACTGACAATAATGCTGCACTCATCAGGGACTAGACTATCCCAGCTACCCTTGTCAGACCAAGCAAAGATGGATGCAACGGCTTTGGTCGACTTGGTTGGTTGCAATGGCACTGTGCGGTATCCACCTTGGGATGCAGAGTTGGACGGAGACAAAGAGCTTGCATCGGACGTAGTCGACTGAATTGCTCTTGACTTAGGGAGTTCAGGCACATCTTCCTCCTCTTCCGAGGCCGAGGAATAAGAGTCCGAGTCAGTTACCGATCGCGAGCATTCAGACGATGAGTACGCGTAGTGTCGCACAGTGGATGCATCAGAGTCGGTTTCGGAATAGTCTGAAGCAGTTGAGGGTTCGTATTCGTGCTTCAGTGGTGATGAACCACGGCGCTTGAGTTTCACACCCGACTGGGTGAGCACGGGGCTATTGGACAGCTTGTTCGAGGAGGAGCTTGGTGAGCGATGAGGCGGCGGTGGGGGAGGAGCATCTTCATGCTTGGACTTTCGTCTGGACTTTCTCCTGCTAGGTTTCGTAGGAGTCTCCAGGGGCTCTTGTTCTGGGAGCGATTCCAGTGGGGGGTAGTCTTCTTCCTCTGGCTCGACGGTGGATGGCGAGGACAAGTGGGTCTGACTGCTGGTACTGCGAATTTTTGGAATCATGGGTAAATAAGCAGATGGGGTCAAAGACACTCGAGGGGACTCCCTTTCTGGAGATTCCTTCGGACGCGGGATTTGAGAGGCCTTCTTAGCAGACTTCTCCTTGGGGGGCGCTATGTCCTTGGCGCTATCGCCACCACCGTAGAACCTTCCAGGTGCGGGTGTAGGTGTTGAGGGTTCGACTGGCGGGTCGGAGATGACGGTCATGGGGGACGCAGTCTCGGACGCTGGGCTATCTGCATGACGAGAATGTCTCTTTGCTTTGGACCTCTTCAGTCCACCTGGAGATTTCTCAGGGCTCATGGTAGAAGGCAAGAGCGCCAAACCAGGACGGACAGCCTGCTTGCTAGATACTTCAGAGCCACCGGTGGTATATTCCGTCTCCCGGGTAGCTGTGGACACGATAGAGCTCTTATTCTCGGTGACTGAAGAACTGACAGTACTCGGCTCGGAGTAACGCTCCTTCGGTGTAAGAGAGCGTCGCTTGCTGGTGGCTTTCTCACCAATAGGAATTTCCACGTCACTCGGATTCGCCCTTGGTGGAGAGTCACTGTTGCTGGGCTTGCGAGCCTTGTGTTGCTTGGCTCGACTGATGAAACTCTGGCTCCTGCAAAGTGTTGGGGGAACGGGATCTTGGCCAAGCAATTGCACCCATTCAAGACCAATTTCAACTTCATCGATGCGGAGTGAGATCAGTTCTTGCCAGTACTTCTCCTCTCCAGGAGCGCTGCGTAGCATAACCACAATCTCGCCCTTGCTGTCTCCATTGCGGGCAGAGACGCACCGGAGATCCATGGGCGGGAAGAGCAACCACCGATCTGAGTGATCGATTTCACAGATCAGTAGATCGCCACCGGGACCATTGCTCGATGTGTTGTCTCGGTATAGGAGTTCGGCTCGGCAGTCCACCAACTGACCACTCGAGTGGTATAGAGAGAGGTTGAAAAAGTCGCGTGCTCGTACGCGACGGGTTTGGTCGACAACAACATTACTCGAAAGCCCCAATGTCATCGGATCTCGGGCCCGAGTTGGATCGATGCTAGCAGCAGATTCATCCTCGAGCCTTGCTCTTTCGTCTCGTGCTCGCTTGCGGGCGTCCGTCACCAGAGATGCATAGGCCGTAGAGATCTCTTCGGCCTTGGCGGATGGCTGTAGATGGTTGATCCCCTTGAAACTTTTGGAAAGATATTTCAAGCGAACTAGAGGCCGCTTCAGCAAATACGCAACATCCACCTTCTCTCCATTGGAGCCGATGACGTCGCCATGTTCATCTCGCTCCATGCCTTCATCTAATGACTTCGTCTCAGCATTGCCATCATCCTCGCCCTCCTCCAAAGGAGCGAGGTTTACAATGACATCCTTGAAGCCGAGCCTCCACGCCTTGAGGTATTCACGATATACTCTTTGAGCACCCTGGGCCCATGTGAGCAACGCATCCGCATCATCTTGAGGGATCCGTTTATGCAAAGTCTTCAGGCGCTCAATGGCGACACCCATATTGACAATAGGCTTGGAAAAGTTGAGGTCGTCCTTTGGATCCATCGAGGGCCGGAATAAGCCTGCGGCAATTGCCGAGTCGGACCGCGAAAGGACACAAGTGAGTAAGACAGGGATTACACCACCGACGAGTGTCTTGAGCTCGCGCATGTATTTGGCTTCATCAGCGGAAAGCTCGGCCAACAGATCAGGGATGGTCGCGTTGGCCAGCCGACTTTTGTTGGAGCGGATACTTCTTCGGGACCGAGTACTTCCACTCCGGGAGACAGGGCCTGATAGTACGGACATAAGGTCCTTGTGAGTTGTAAGGCGCCGTTGAAGTTGCGATGCGACCACTGGCAGAGAATCGGGGTCAAACTGGTCTTTCTCTTCGGCGGCTTCTTTTGCCTCTTCCACGGTTTCAGGGGTGGGCCGCTTGGCCGTATCTTTTTCGGAGATGGTTGAGCCTTCTAAGAGGGTGCTGAGAGTTTCCACCGACGCGATGGTTGATAGTCGATGGTAGCCAGTGCTTGGGAAGGGCTTCTTGCGGCCAACCGGAACGGGCGCATTATTTCCAGAGACTTCAGAGCCACCGTCTGAGAATGGCTGGAAGTCCAATTCGGAAGGCGCCAAACTGTCCTCGTATGGTTTGTCACGAACCTTCTCTTTATCATGGCGGATCCTCAGGGCGAGTGGCTTTTCGACCTTATCCATGTCACCCACTGGAAGTTTCCGAGATTTTTCGGGAGTTGTAGCGTCGTCCTGCTCCTTGGAGTGCCGACTATGTGAGCTCTTGGGCCGAGATCCGCTACTCTTCGGACGAGGTTCGCTGTCCTGAGATAGTTCGGAAATAGGGTGGCTCGCTGCGATTTCATCTACCATGCGCTGGGACCGTCGCGCGCGGGCTGACTTGATGTCCAACGGACCAGGCATGTCACTTTTTGACTTTCCGTTGTCCACGAAGGGATCCGGTGTTTCGGATAGCCAAGCTTCAATCTTCGCTCCACGGTTGCCAGCAGGAGGTGGAGTTGGCCTTGATGGTTCAGGCTCTGGTAGTTTGAACATCTTCCTCGATTCGTCCAGCATGTGGGCAAATATACCACCTTTGGGCGGTTTTTGAGGGCCACGGGCTCGCCTCCGAGACAGTTCCGAGAAATCAGCCTCGCTCTTGGCCCAGTCTATGTCCTCCGGAGGTGGCGATTTTCTCCTCTGGCCTTCTGGTATCTCTGACGCTATCGTAGACTGGGGAGGCAAATTGGTGTCCAGATCACTGTCGGCGACGGACTCGGCGTCCTTTTGGAGGGATGAGCGCTTGAATTCTCGGGTTGGCGATTCAGAGACATCCTTGATTCGATAGGCTTTGAACTTAGGAGGATCTCGAGTCTTGTCCAGGATATCTTTCTTGACATCTCGTTTGGGTCGCGGCGACCCAGCGTCTCGGTTAATCGTGTACTCATTGAAGCGCCTCGGGGCGGGTATGTTGCGTGAAGGCGTTTGTGTCGTAGATCTGTTTTTCCTCCAATGTTCATCGCTGATGACTCGCTTTCTAGGGGTGCTGTGGCTGCGTTTTCGAACAGCTGGGACCTTTTCCTTTTCTTTCTCTTTTTCTTTCTCTTTTTCTTTCTCTTTCTCTTTCTCTTTCTCTTTCTCCTTCTCTTTCTCCTTCTCTTTCTCCTTGCCTGACTTCTCCAGTTGATCCACCTTCAACTTGGCCACCTTTGGCTTTGGTTTCGGGGGGTTCTCTTCGTCGTCATCGTCGTATGTCCCATCGTTGATCGTGATAACTCCTCCGCCCTGTTGCTGCCATTGGCGCACTCGCGAACGAACCGTGTTTGTGTCGTGAATTCCCAGCGGTTGTCCGATATCGAGCGGCTTAGTTGGAGTCGATTTAGCACTCCCTCCACGGTTGGAGGGACGAGTCGGCGTCGCAGGGGTCGGCATCGATGTCTACGCGAAAACAGAGAAGATCAGTATGATCATTTTCGTCGAGTTTTGTTGACGCTGCGGATAACCGAAACATGTTTGTTGACAATCGTCATCGGTCGGGAGGAGGGACCACCACTATTAACAACTCACCACAGTGACCCAACGGCCTGGCTTGGATCGCAGATCTCAAAGTGACAGCATTTGCTGCTTTTCCGACAAGGATCCCGAGGGAATAGACCCAAGGAGGGAAAGATGTAAACAGAACGCTCTTGAGGCTGACCGCAGCTTTGGATGGTCTGGGAGTCGATAAGCCCACCAAACGAGTCAAGCACTGGCCGCTGCCGGGGAAACCACGCGCCGATCGCCCCCTCCAAATCGCCAATAGACACACACGCTACTCTGTCCAGCTAGCGATCGCCCTTGGAACTGCCCAACGGTCCAACCACCAGTCAAATCTGTCACTGATCGTGTTTTCTCCTGCAAGGTTCGATCCGCCTGATCGGTTTGCGCGTGTGATTTGATCGCGCGGCTTTCGCGAGCACCTGAGGGCCTCGATGCTCTTGGCATCGCCCGTTATTGCCGTCACAGGGGAAAAGCTGGCTTGAGAGGCCAGTCAGTGCTCCAGGGGGGTGTGACTTCAAGAGCATGTAAGTCCTGAGAAGGATTTGCAAGGTGGACGAAGGACAGGTTTTATTTCCATGTTGCGCGTCTCAAGTGGTGCGGTGGTGCCTCATATGCATGGGCGTCATTGCTGCGTTGGACAGTCCACCCTGACTATGTTTCGACCATGGACTAATTATGTAGACCATGCATAGTATTGTTAATGCCTGATTAGATCCACCTGAGCCTATGTATGACTCCTTAGGTTGAATGTTCTATATTTCTATTGTTCCAGTCACATCAGTAAGCAAATAAGCATCGTAGTCTATATATTCGACCAATATCTAGTGGTGTATATAGCCTTCACATTTTCTCAAGCAGGCTCTGACCGGAACACCTCTTTCCCTTCAATCTCAATCCTGACCGAGTTCTGGTGTCAACCCTGTTGGAGATTAACCCTGTGTCTCCACCAGTATCCACCTGCACACATGCTACTATAACGGAAGAGGTGCTATTGGGCTTTACGCCTCGCGCCTGACTCCTGCTGAGCCCGAATCGCAGCCGATAGCGTGCGGATGCTGTCGAGAAGGTAATCTAATGCATAAAGTCAGTCGGTTTGCGCCACCCGAGAAACTTGGTATAGCTAGGTAGACTAACAAAATGGAACCACAATCCAGATAAAGTTCATGAAGAAATAATACAGCCAGAAATAGTATGGCTCCGGTCGGCTGTAGGGCACATCATTCACGTAGTGATCGAAGAGACTGGTCGCATAGTAAAGTGTATCCCCATAAAGATGGCTCATACACACGATCAATTGGACTGGGTGCCGCAGGGAATGCCGCGTTGCGGTCAGATATGCAACAACGAAGCAGAGAGGCCCCCACAGCAGCTGGGAGGAAGCGGGTCAGTAGGAAGTCTTGAAATGGCGGCCTCGCGTATCGCACAATAATGCACACTATACACCATTTGTCATTTATGTATTGGCATGCGATTGACTTACCACAGTCATCGTCTCCATGCACAGCACCAGCGTGTCCGAGGTCATGTACCGCGAGTCGGATAAAGCATACTCCTTCCACAGCTGTCCAAACAAATCCTGGGCTGACGCCATATGGTCATGGTTGATCATAAAGTAGCCCTCGAAGAAACAGTGGAGCGTGCCAGCTGGATGTTGATCTTGTCAGTTCCCATCTACGGGATACCTTCCATTCCATTGCTAGAGTGCTGTCAAAGGTGTGGGGAGGTCATACAAAGCACAAACCACAGGATCGCGATCCGATCGGCCATACGGAGCGTCGGTCGCACATAACTGGCCACGGTAAAAGTCAATCCGAGAAGGGCCGCGCAACCTCCACCGGCAGTGACGAGTAGCTCGATCAAGGAGGCTTGGTTGGGTGAATAATCGATGATGTTGGCCCCAAGGGGGTAGTAAGGGTGGGCAGGTGAGATCCCCGTCATGGCATAGAAAGCTTGTTCAGACTGCGACCAATTCAGAATGTGGGTTTATGAAAAGATGTCAGTCCGGCTCCTATTTATAGAGTGAGTTTTGATTGACTCTCCATGCACAACAACGAGATATCATTCGGGGGTTGTTTGCTTAGATTTTACTCTTCCTGGTGGTCTGCGCGACGATTGCATTGGGTGGATCTTTCCGAGCTCGTTGGCCAATTGGGGATGGACTTTCCGCAACTACCAAGTTACCAATCATCCTGAAGTCCATAAACATGATAGAATTGCCTAGACTATTGTTGCAAATCTACATGAAGAAATATACAGATTTGTAGAACCCTAGACAAAGTCTCGAGGTTCAGGTCAGTCCTGAATGAATGTCACGTGATAATAAGGTTTCTCTGTTGGTGCGGTGGGTCTAGCCTGATTAGGAATAGTGTATTTTCAACGTTCATGTCGTCCTTTGGGAATCTATCTATCGTCACCATCGGTGATTTTTTCCATCTGTATTCAGGTCTTTAGAAGCTGAAGCTCTGTTCCATCTCTCCCAGAAAAAAAGCTCCATCAATGGACGGCATCTTTTGAACTTGTTGTCATGGCCACTGGTAACCCTTCCGTGAGTCTCAATTCACCCACACAGATGATTATATATCATTCTAACATAACTATTAGGTTACCCCGCCACCAGGATGGTCAATGGAGCCAGATGAACTGGACTACAAGACTGATTGGGCTCCAGAAGATAGTTGGAGGTATCAGATCGGTGTTAACTACAAACTCGGTAAATGTATACCCGTCACGTGCGACCCGATTGGTGGTAGTGAAGTGATATTCACGACTGGTGGGAAGTTTTACGAATGGAACCAGCTTGCTGGATCTCTTCGTCAGATCCTCTTTCCAACATCATTAGATGAGATTATTACTGTGATGAAGGAGAAGGGGCTCAGGGGACTGAAATGGAAAACACTGCAATGGTAGTGGCTTCATTCCTACCAAATTCAGAAAAAGAATACTAGCCAAAGGGTCAATCTGCTATACTTCATCCCCTAAGGTAGCCACTTGGCAGCTCACATCGTCTACGGCATAATTGCCCTCAGTAAGCTGGGTGACTCGAACAAAATGGAAGCGGTGTCATCCTACGAAGTAAAATTGACTGTGCCATTCTTGATCAAGGTGCACTCGCTCAAATTTGTACTTCGTTGGCAATTCAAGCGGTGGCTTGAGAGCTAAGTCTTTAAATAACTTGAGGTTTGCGACGTTGAGCTTGCCAAAGTAGTACTTGGGTAATCAAAAGACTTCTTTCCCAAGTGTAAAGCTGCGATGGATGGCACAGAAATCTGCTACTCTTTGGTGGGCATGAGCGAACAAACACGGGCTTGATTTTCAGGTCACAATATATAATCAAACGATTTCATCGTGAAGAAATGCCAAAGCATTGTAGTTAAATCTTTGCTCGAGATAGCCGGGATACTTAGTACTGCGTGATTGAACAGAGCAAAGAAGGGACTACCACCGTTATTGGAAGAGGTGACTACAAATGTCCATGTGACCTTTTTCCGGAGCTGTGATAAGCTGAATATCACGATGTTCTCGATAGCCTCGAGAATACAGGGCGCAAAATCACCCTCTGTCCAGTGTCCGATTTCAAGAAAGAATGTGCCAATCGGCTTAGATCTATGGCACATTCTGGATCCACCGGCAAGGGATGACTATGAAGCCTGTGAAGTACGCCCCTAAAATTTCATCTGAGTATCATAATTATTGCGGAAATACTCTCTGGTGGTAGAGATGTTACAATAATACTAGGCTCAATTAGCTCCTCAGATCTTTTATCTGACAACTGACGCCAATGCCCCGTACTGCAGTAGGGGCTTCTCTGCTCACGTTGACAGAAAGACAACATTGAAAATGCCTGAAGGCAAAACTTGCCCAAAATACGAAATTGATAAAGTATCCCCCACCATGAATTGAGCCGCCAACCTTCTAGTTCCCTATATACTTTGCCATGTTACTGCATCACCATCCACGGACACCGATGAACATTGCCATTCCCCAGTGCCGTCTGATACAGTCCTTTACACCCTACTAACCTCATTAAAAGGCTATAAAAGAATTAAAATAATATAATAAAAAGGCCCGAGTTAAATTTCTAATAGAAAAAAAATGAATATTAACAAAAAATATAGAAAGAGATGTACTCCCCCCGCCTAGGGGTGTGCCCGGCCGTCGGTGGAGCTCCAAGCGTCAACACTGGCCCAGTATTTTTTTCTTCTTTTTTGTTTGCCCACTCCTCCAGGGCACACTTATGGTCGGCAATTTATGCTGACCAACTAGGCCATCGGAGGGGAGGGGGAGTGATTGTTTGACCTGGAATATGGTGATAACCCTTCTTGATCCCCAGATTGACCTGGATGGTTTTTGACCCCCTCTTTTATCAAGTGCCTTTGTTACTAGCATGCAAGCCTCCTGTTACGGATTAGAATTCCCAATCTACTTTGTACCAGTACCAGTACCAAGATATCTGGACCTTTATGGAAGAATCTATTCGTCTTAACTTTCTCTCTCAGAAATAACCTAAGCAAAACTGCAACTGGCGGACTTCGTAAATTTTGTGGCTCGGCCATGTAGGATTTTGGTTCAATGTGGCTGCATAAATGAGGCAAGTCAATATGTACTTCACCTGACCAATCACCGCTCACTCTTGGCTTCAGTAGGCACGATTAAAATTTTTGGGATAGCAGCTTTTAGTCAAATGAGCCGAATGGTGATGGGGGATCATTAACCAGGGTTTGCCAGGAATGAATCTTGGTGTTACAATTGGCCTTCAAACCTAGGTATTTGCGGTTGATGATTTATTTAAACAATCTTCTTCCCGACCGTGGACTATCTAATTTCCTCTCTCGGCCACAGAGTTAACCCTTTTATCGAAGCTATGAATCTCATCAATATTGCTGCTGCGCTCGCCTTCGCCAGTACCGTCTGGGGCGCAGTCATCCCACAGGGTGCCTTTGTTTCAACTGTGGGATCCCTTTCAAAAGTTGAGCATACTGTGACCTCGTTTCCTGGTACTACTATGAATAAAATTGGTACGTGAAAGGCAGATTAATAGTCCACGTCTGTTAGGTGTCCCTGGCTACTTGTGTGAGGTGCTCACATGTTAACTTCGATGCTAATACTGTTATAGACGGCACTATCTTCGATAACAATTCCCCAGATATGGATACTGATGCTATTGCAGCAGCTGAAGCCACAGAGGGGCCTTAAAGTTGAATCATGGTAGGTAGCCTCTGTTGCGTCTTGACTGCGCATTGTTCTCACAGCATACTAGCTCAAGGTCCTAATGAATAAGATTATCCCAATCAAATCAGATACGGAGCGAGTCCACCTTCACCTTCTTGAGGGAGGTCTTGGTATATTACTGAACAGTGAGAGGTGAGACATGGACAGTAACCGGATTTGTGAGGAGCGGCACTAGTTACGTGCATTCCGTAGTGGTCATGGACGCATGATAGGATGATTTCGTGGCAATTGGCAATTGGCAAGGAGTGCTTGCTACATGCTCTTTCTTTTGCCTCGGATTCTGCAGAGGGTTAAATCTGTGTATTTCACTTTCTGTGATTGAATTTGAGATAAGATGATTCACTAGAAGCATTTCGCACTAGAGTAGACTTGACTAGATTCTCTATTCATAATTTTTGTTGCTCTCCTGAGCGATCAGGCTTCAAATGCTGCCTCAGGCCTCCAAGTTCCTCATACGATTACGACTCTCCGTACAACCCCCTCGGGCAATCAACCGACGGACAACCGTGATTCCCCGACTGCTTAAATGGCGCCCCAGTGTTGCGTTTCTTCCAAACATGGCCTCCGACACTCCTAGGAATCCCTCCACTATTGACCTCTCACGCGCATCCATGGAGTCGCCCCCAGGCATTGCGGCCTTGTTCGTCATCCGCTTCGATATCAGGACCGGGTAAGTCCTAATCCCTCTCATTGCTTCAGAGCTTGGGATGGGCGAATTGCTGATGTGCGTGCGCTGCGCAGATATGTGGTCTCATGGAAACGAACTGCACCAGGGGGTAAGTGATTCTATCCACTCGTTTGCCGAGCTCCTACGTGCTTTTCCCCGTGCAAGGCTAACGGACTGCCCGCATAGTCGAGGTGGAAGGGGTGGTGGAATACAAGTCGCTCCCCTCCGGACTACACAATGTACATGAAGATTTGATGTATGTCTGTCAGCAGATTTCTTGGAGCTTCAGATCTGGGTGTGCTAACTGGATATCTCTCCTCTAGTTACTTCGTTCACGAACAATATGCTGGAATCAGCGCGTTCCTCAACCAGCCTGCCGAGGAGGCAGAACGTAATGCCAAAATGTTCGCGATTGGAGTTCTGGTCCCGCTCAGCTCAGGGAGACTTGGAAAAAGCTGGAGACATGCCCCAAGATTGAAGGAGTTGACGCAGTACGTGATATCTGGCCTCAATGTCAAACAGCAAGCTTGCCGCTGACCGCGATCATGCGCGATAGGAAATATGCGACGGACATGTCTGATATGCAATCATTGTCGGATTACTGGGATTCGTTCCGAATTGGAGGTCCTGAGTCTTCTGCGCCGGATTCGCCGATTGACTCGCCGCTCAGCCTCCGATTCCGCCCAGGCGACAGACCAGGCGCGCACCGCAATCGTGCCTTCAGCGATGCGCTGGTATTGGAAAACTCCAGGCCGGCATTGACACCTTTTCATCCTGCCTCATCGCTTCCTAATTTCATCGAATCGTTCGGACCTTTGATATTCCCCCTATACAGAGCGGCGCTATTACGCAAGCGCATCCTCATTATGGCCGAAGCACCGGTGCACACCCCATGCAATTATGGTATTCCCTCTCAAACTCGAAGCTGGGAATTGAATTGTTGCTGACAGGATTGCAGTCTATGACTTATCATTGTTGGCATCTCTTCCCAATTCCTTACTACAAGTCCTACCTGATGACCGGATTCCGCCAATGCGACCCCGCCCCCTCTTCAATGTGGGCATTCATGATATCCCTGATCTTGCCTCTTTCGACCCGTCGCGGGCAACAATGGATCCTGAGAGTGATCCCAGCTGGATTGCCTGCTCAACAGACACGGTTCTGAGCATGAAGCCTGATCTCTACGATGTTCTCATTACTCTCCCTCCATCATACTCCCAGCATGCCAATAAACGTGCCTTCCCCAGAATTAGCGTGGTGGACCGTTCAAGCACCAAACATAATGCGGATCAAACCGTCAACTTGAAAGCAACACAACGTGACGCCCGCCGATATGCTATGCTTCGCAGAGGCCTCCGGCAGTTCTCCCATGACCGTGCAACCTCCCCCGACTCGGGCTCATCTGACGCAGACTCAACATACTCGTCCAGCCCAGTGGTTGAGCCGCTCTCCTGGACCCGCCTTGCCTATACGTCTTTCATCTGGTGGGCTTCGGCGGGCGAAAATCGCGACGGCTTATCTGAGGAAGAAGAGGAACATCAAATCGAACAAGACGCCAGGCTTCTGGCAAGTGTGGAAAGTCTTGCATATCCTACTACAAACACAGGCCGTCGCTCAATGTATCTCGAAGACCATGGTCAGGAGCCCCCAGAAGTCGCGCTGGTAGCGTACTTCCGCCGTCTCACATCCCAGATATTTTTCACTCTTTCTGGAGCTATTGCTCGGCACGATGGTGATTGCCGAGATGCAAATAACTCGGGCGAATCAAACGCCAACACGCCGTACCTCGATGACCTAACAAACGACGACACAAACTTGTCACTGTCTATGTCACGACAATCATTCAGCGGCGACGATGGAAATACGCCGCTCCTTCGGCAAAGATCACATGGAAACCACACCAACCGTAGCTCAGCCCATGAAATTCAAGGCGCGGATGATCCTATTACCATCACAATTGCCGACATGGCAGAGATGGGTCTCGATGTGTGGAGTGCCACAGATCGGATTTTCGTCGAGGAGCTGGTCTCTCTTTGGTGGGGGCGCTCTTCTTATGTTGATAGCGCCCGTATCCGATGCTGCGGCATTTCTATCTTGTAAGGATTTATTCGACAGCTTCCTATCGAGACATCCCCTCAAAATACAAACCGAGGTGGATTTGCAACGATGTCCTGGATGCTTGCCCGGATCTATTGCTTGAATACATCTGTACATATCTTCCTTGTATCCAATATTACGGTTTAGATAACACTTCTATATGGCAAGATACATTATAATCAAGCGAATGCAAACATCATGTTTATCTAGATTAGATACATCACATCTAGTCTCAAGTTTATACGGATCGCCCATCCGCTCTCTCTAGCTCTGCTAGGCTCGTATAACTCACTCTGGAACCGACTTTGCCAAGTTTCTCAGGGAGGTACCATATGGCCCAAGCACCCAAGACAATCACAATCACCATTTGATAGCCATCAGATACATATGATGGCCACTCATTATCAACCAGAAATGCAACCCCACCCGCCATAGTCAAGCGCATCACATTAAGACCAGCAGCGATAATGGACGCAGATAGGCCAAACAGTTGACTCCAGCGTTTCCAATGCGGGAGTTTGCTATTGCAGGCCTCCGTTGGCTGGCGGCGCAGCTTGGTTGTCATGTACGTATTTTCCGCAAGGGTAAATAACCAAAAGAACAATTGTATCACATAGACTTTATATTATGTGACAGGCTCTCCTACCAAGAGCTCCTAGAAAGAAGAAAGCACTGATCCGTGCCTTTGTTTGAATCATACGACAGGCATGGATCCCAACCAGGGCAGGGTAAAGCATGATAGCGACAACTGCCAAAGGAAGGCTAGGTGTATATGGGTAAAGTTCACACTGTGGTGAAGCCATAGTGAGACAAGAATGAGAAACGATGAATATAACGAACGTTGAACTTGATTAGCTGAATCACAAGAGCTGGCTTGTTTCCTGGCTTGGTGCGAGTTCATCGAGCGCGATTCTATAGAGTGTATCAACTTTAGGCAGTAACATGGTGATGGTGAAAGCCCGGGATGATGAAACCATCCAGGTTGGAAAAAGGTTAGGATTGAAATTGAATCAAGTCTTCCTGGCGAAGATCCTACGATGGTTCGCCTAGTATAAAGAAAGAGCAACAACTAGCTAGCTAGTCAAGCCTCAGAAACGGGGTTGAGCGGCTGATTGAAGGAATCAGTCAGCCTAGAAACAATGCCGCCTGGCAGACTGTACAATGAACATAAATTTTGGAGCTAGTAGATAACAGGATGAGTATCAGAATAGGCTTAGGAGGGAAACTGGTCCAGCCACCCAGCAGAGGCGTTATATGCTTAACTCACGCAACACCTAATAATAGGATACCAGACACGTTCTACAGGCACGATTCAATTTGCAGCTCAAGAATTTTATTTGCCCGCCTTACCCAGATGGCTCACTATCTGATTTTCAACATTTGATGATCCTAACTTTAAAGTTCCTTTTTCTGGTATAATTCTGGGTTTCGGGTCGGGGTTGGAATGCCGTATTCGGGTTCGACCATTAATTAGCTTCTTTAACTCCACTCTCAGAGTAAAACATGATGTATGAAATATTATATCTCTTGAGTACAGCCACTTGAAAACATCGCTGGCTTTTACACTTAAGAAAAATGCACAACCTAATCACACCGGGTCCAAAAGTCTAAATTAGTCACTCGGTCTCCGTTTTCGAAAATAAACTCCGAGCCTTATATCTTAAAAGAACACGGCTGCCTAGGAGATAAGAAGCTAATGTGAAGTTGTTCCAGTATTTCCTGGAGACTTGATTCAGACATCTGGCAGGGTTGAAGGCGATTAACCGAAAATACCATTCCATTGTGCCAAGTGTTTTTGAGAATGTCAGAAAAGAAGGACCTCATGCGCTCGGAGGAAGATTTGATGTCTAGCGAGACGGGCGGGTTTAGTGACAATGACATGGAGGAATCACCGCCAACATACAGTTCGCTCTTCGAGGAAAATTCAATCAACCCGCCATTGTCAGTACCCGAAACTGACGAGAAGCCTCCGGCTACCTTTGAAAGTAAGAAAACAGGCGAAATTTCTCTCCAGAAACGTGCTGATTTTTCTTTTTTTAACATGGAAGATGGCCGTTTCAGCATAGATCTGAGGGCGGGATCACGGACATCGGCAGTGTTACAAACCCTGGTGATACCAGCACAGAGCCCAAGAATAATCGATATTGGACCCGAGACCAAGCAGACGCCGCCTTCAGAAGAGAGAATAGAAGAAACGTTACTTATGGTGTTTCATTGGATATTATACTGATGCTCGTAGGAAATAGAGGTGCGCGCTTTTACCACCACTACTAGGCAATATCGTCGGATTTGAGCCTTACCTACTCACGTTTGAATTGATGTAGATGAGATCAAATCGTGTATCTCTGTAGGCCATGAGCTGCAACAGCAAGGCCACCGAGTTCGAGTCGTGACGCATTCTATCTTGCAAAACACTTTTTATGAAGCTTGGATTGGGATTCTTCTCTGCTAGCAGTGACCCCGAACATCCCATTGCCGTGAGTTGAGTGATATGTCAAACCGACAACGAGGAGGCTGAATATCGTGATTATAAACAGGATTCCGGACTTATGCCTGGTTTGGTTGGTTCAAACAAGCTGGAGGTCAAGAGAAACATCAAGATGCTCTTAGATACCCTCAAAGCGTTCTGGATTGCGTGTACCCATCCAGGACGATGGAAAGACAGACCTTTCTTAGCTGACGCGATCATCGCGACGCCTCTTGCCCACGCCCACATTCACTGTGCAGAGCGCCTATCAATTCCGCTACATATAATGTCTACAACTCCGTGGACCCCAACAAAAAGCTTCGCGCATCCACTAGCACAGGTGAAATTGAACGACTCGGTGAACAAGGAGACTCAGAACTACCTCTCACATATCCTGATTGAAGAGTCCGTCTGGCATGAGTGAGGGATACCTATAATATTGATGGATAAAAGAGGATGTCTGACAGACTAGCTAGGATATACTACGTCGTGGATCATTTCCGACGAACAACTCTAGGACTGTCACCAAATCCCACTTGATAACAACGGAGGTTTATTACGAATGCTCGATGTCCCTCAAACATATCTTATGTCTTCGGCGTTGATTCCACGACCAGATGATTGGAGCAAACAGATAGGTAATTGACATAAATGGAGAGTACCAGACCTGCCAGTTCTAACTATATCGATAGATATTTCTGGTTACGTGACCATGGATCATGAGCTATTATACACACCCGCTGATGATCTTGTCCAATTCCTTGAAACTGCCGTGGCTCTTATTTACGTCTCAGTTCATATCGATCTACTCAACAACCCAGAAAGATTTGTTTACTTTCTGAAAGAAGCTTCCAGCAAATACGGGTTCACCTTCCTACTCCCAGGTCATTTCCAATGCGTGAGCGGCATCTCAGATTCCTATATCTTTGTGCTGCATGATGTTCCAATCAGTAAGTGGGCTGTTAATGCATTAGAATAAAATGATATTTGCTTACCATTTCCTTGTAGGTTGGTTGATTCCCAAAATCGAGGTTCTTATCACACACGGTGATGCTGATATGGTATCCATGGGCCTTCGACATGGAAAGCCGATGGTCAAGTTGCCAATAATTCGAGAGTAAGACATTCGATTCGGACCTCACGATTATTATTGATTATTATCCTCGTTACAGTCAGCCGTTCTGGGCCAACGCTGTCTCTGAAGTAGGCGCAGGGCCCCTTCCTATCCACGAAAAAGACCTTTGGAGCGAGACGATTACCCAGACCATCCGCCATTGTATGCAACCCGAAACTCGGAAATTATGCAATCACATTAAACAGTGTATTGAGAAGGAGGGTGGTCTGGCAAACGCCGTGAGCTCGTTCCATCGCCACTTCCAATGGCATAACATGCAATGCGGCCTCATCAAGAAATCACCTGCAGTATATCACATTGAGAAGGGCCAGTCTACTATTCAACTCCCGGCTGCGGCAGCAGCAGTGCTCATGAGATCTAATGTGATAAGGAGATCTGAGCTAAAATTGTACGTGGTCACCCATTGAGGCTAAATGCGCTTTATTAGCTTGTTTAATCGATGATATGAACAGGATCAAGCGTCGAGAATACGAACTTGGACAGGTTGAGGCAGAAGTTGCTCTGAAGATTACACCCTCTGATCCAGTTAAGAGATCTCTGGGCAGAAGCCTGGTCAAAGCTATTGTCAAGCCAACTGTCAGCCATATTTTAGAGGCATACAATGAGCTCGAGGTAAGATAGAACAATAAGGCCTCCTTTTTCTCTTTTTTATGACTAACACATATGCCATCACATGGATATAGGCCAGAAATGATTCTGATGCATCCACTATAAGCAGTTTCCAGGGAAAATCCAAGAAGGGAATGGCTGTGGGTGTCGCTAAGAACGCTGGTTTTGTTTCCGTGGTATTCCTGGGAAAGGTTGCCATGTTGCCGTTTAAAAGTGAGTCAATATCCACGCGCTATCAAAGTATTTGCAAAGATTGTGTTAACATCAACTAGCCGTCTACTATATGGGTGAAACTGCGTCGTATGGTGTGAAGAGCATACAAGGATCGAATCATTCACAAAGCGGGAAAGGCTCGGTCGATCAAAGTGAACCTCAGGGTTCGTCAGAACTCGAGGCGGGTGAGTCAATCAAAGATATGCCAGAGTAACAGCGTTTGTTGACTAGTGACTAATATCGCGTATCTAGAGAGCTCCGTAGACGAACGACGGACTGAAACTATTCGAAACCTTCTTTTCGAAAAGGGGAGAAGAGACGAAAGACTTCAAGACCCCGACTTTATAAAGACCGTTCTGTCAAAGTTTGAAGACATCTGTAAAGCCGGTCTGACCAACAAGGTCGTCGGCTGAAACACCTTCCCTAATTCCGCACTATGGATAGATGCCTCGTACAATATTGTCAACAGAACACGTGTAAAGTCGAAAGCTTCCAGGGGATAGGAAAATCAGGGCTGTGAGAAGCTGTCCAACCAGACCAACAGTCTCCGGACCTTCACGATGAGAATGGGCTCCAGAACTCCAAATCCAAATGTTTCGCAATTCTGCTGGCTCAAATCAGTTCCCTTTCGAATGCGTTTGAGAGAACTCCACTTCATGAATACTACTCTAGCCAGGACCTTAAGCAAGGATTTTGCCTTAATTTATGCTATCTTAAAGAATATACTGCTGCTCAAAGTAGAAGATTGAAGTGAATCAAAGGTTGAAAGTCACAGATAAATGCATATATACAGAAATTAGACCGAGCCGGACAAAGGAAACGAATAGGGATTGTGGGTGTAGGAGCGTGAAGCATGATATCCGAAACAAAAACAGGGATAAGAGGCCATGAGAAATGCAAGGAGAGGAACAAAATGACACAAAACGCCGTGGCTGAACAAGGATCCCTAATGCACCAAAATTATTGCCACGCAACAGTGATGCAAGTGAATGGACAGTGCTAGTACCAAGGCCAGAAATGCAAGATGAGAACAATTTGATGGACCTGCGCCGGGGTATTTTGAAACGAACAAGACGAGACGAGAACCAGTTGAACAAGAAAAGAACCAACGACCACCTCATAGACGCATGAAATCAGATCGGACCAAAACTAGAGACCATTTACCGTCGGTACATCCGGACAGGGGCACTCAAGTCCCGGCGCTCTGTTAGGTCATTCTCCGTTTTGCCATCTGCCCGTAGGTTGGGCATGCGTCTTGGGCCGCGACCCGAAGTCGTGGCTGTGCTTGCCGAACGACCAGTTGCTTCGTTTGCGCTGACGGAGCGTTGCTTGCTTCTTGCACGATCCCGACGAGCCGCAATCTGGGCAAGGGCATCTTCTCGGTTGATGGGAGTGTCTGGAACAAGCCCAGAGGAGCCAGAAGTCCGGGGGCCCGCTTCTTCGCGAAGGGGAACTCGTTTCGTGGTAGAGACCGTTGGTTTGTAGGGATCTCTCTCCATACGTCTGGAGGGTCGGGATTCCACAGATAGACGGGCATTCGCGCCCTCGCTAAGAATGTTCTCCGCAGTAGATCGTGAAGTCCTCGGCTCCTCCGAGGGGGAGAACGTATCGGGGGCATAGTTAGAAGACGCGGCTGAGTCTCTCCAGCTTTTCACAGACGGCTTTAGATTAGGCATATCGGGAATCGGGAATGAATCCGTTCGCCGAGGCAGGACGTTGTCACGGAGAGGTGACGGGAATGTCCTGAAAGTGCCCGTCTCCGGAGAGAAAGTCACTAATGGCTCTTCCGGCATCTGCATCTTCTCCGGCGGGTCCACTGGCTCGGGCTTGACAATGGGCTCAGGTCCAGGAATGGGCTCAGATTGCGGCTCTGGCTGGTGGTGAACATGGGTAGGAGGCTCGACGCTCGGGGTATGACTTGATTGAGGATGGGGAGCCATTTGCTCAAGCTGCATTTGTTGCATTTGGATCTGGTGAGAGCGGGCGTGACGAGCAGCTTCGGCTTCAGCCTCAGCCTCAGCCTCAATTTGAGGCTTCTGGAAGGTCTCGTAGTACTCGGAGTCGTAGATGTATCGACGACCCTGGCTCTCGGCAATACGACACGAGCAGCGCTGGAACTGACACTCGATATTTAAGAAGTGTACCATATCTTCCGCCTCGACACGCCGGCGGCGTTCTTGATCAAGCTCATCTCTCATCTCCTCTAGTGTCTCGGCGTTCGCATCAGAGGGCGAGATGTCAGATGCTGTTTCTTCGGTCCCGGCAGTGGTTGTGCATTCCGAAAGACGCTGACGCTTGGGTGGAGTGGCTTCCACAACCTCGTCTTCTTCGATTTCGGACACGGGAGACTTGACCGATCCCACAGCAGCGCGCTTGGGTCGTCGCGGGGTTGACAGGAAAGCAAGATCTCCTTCCACTAAAGAAACCCGCCCGAAGTTTTCTCTTCGAATCTCCTTGTTGTGTCTATTGGCGGCTTCCATCGATCGTAGTTTGCCCTTGAGCATTTCTAGCTCTTCGGTAAGGCCGGCAAGAGCATACGCACGTTCAAATGCTTCCTGTTTTGCCTTATCCTTGGACTCGCGCTCAGCAGCGACTTCATCTTTCAAAGCCTTGGACTCGGACTTGGAGTGTTTGAGTTCTTCCTGCAGCTTGACCAGGGTCGAACCCGCTCGGAAGGCCTCTTTGCGTGCTTTCCGGATCTCTTTCTCAAAAATTGACCGTTCGTGGGCTTGGCGCTCTTTGGCAGCATGTAACTCTTCGAGCAACGACTCGAGACGCTCGCTGATTCGACGCTCTCGGGATTGTGCCTCAGAGAGTTCTTCTTGCATGGTGGTCAGAGCAGACTCGGCTTCTTCGCGACCGAGAATCGCTCGCTGCAGGGCGGCATTGTGTGCGGCGGATTGGCTGTGGGTGACGGGACTGCCTCCTCGCGAGAGGCTATTGAGGAACGCAACCTTGGCCTGAACTTCGGAAACACCCTTGGTGTTTTTGTGGTGCAGCGATAGCAGGTCTGTGGGCAACGACGGCGAGGCGGGGATTGTTTGTTGATTCATGCGTTCCGGCGATACCGGGTGGAGGATCTTCGGGGGACTGAGGATAGGACGCGTTGGAGAATCCATCGCTGGAAATGGCGAGGGAAAACGACGTATGAGATGCGTTTTCAAGCGATCATGAGGGCGTTGTTGAAGAAAGGAGATAGAATCGTTTCACGGGGGAAAATCACGTTGACAATTGGCAAGTGACGCACCCACAGTTGGTGGTTAGCGTTGTTTATTGCTCACTTGGGACAAATCAGGTGACTGTTGCCCTGGACACCGTTGCGCCTTCCCCATCTGGGTTAGGCTGAGAATCACGAGTGGCTAATCATCACGTGTCACGGTATACCCATTTGCGATTAGCGTTAGTGGGGGAGTCGCCCGCTGACGTCTGTGCGTCTGTAAAGGGCTCGCGTGCTATGAGATAGCGAAGTTGAGAGGCATCGTATTGATTACAGGCGAAGAATCGATATCAAAGATGCATGAGATTGTCACGCTTCAACTGGGTCAGCGGGCGAACTACCTAGCGACCCATTTCTGGAATCTCCAGGTTCGTTATGTTCTTGCCTCGCCAAGATTCAACATTCTTATTTCTAATATACGAGTAGGAATCATATTTCACATACAAGGAAGGCGAAGAGTCACCAGTGGACCATGATGTCCACTTTCGTCCCGGCGTCGGGGCTGATGGGTCCGAGACGTACACTCCACGCACAGTCATCTATGACTTGAAAGGTGGATTTGGAACCCTGCGCAAGCATAATGCTCTGTACGAGCTCACAGAAGATGCCATGGCCGGCCAAGGTCTGTGGTACGTTGAACCTGCTACGCTTCCCGAGTTACTCTGCATGATATTGACTATCAGGACAGGGATGGCCTTGAGATTGTACAGAAACAGGCACCTATCCTGCAAAGCGAGTATCAAAGAAGCTTAGATCAAGGCACCACCGCCCCCCGTCTAACATCAGAAACGGTGCGATACTGGTCCGACTACAATCGGGTCTTTTATCATCCACGGTCTGTTGTTCAGCTCAACGAATATGAGCTGAATTCCCAGGTCATGCCATTTGAGGATTGGAACGTCGGTGAAGAGCTGTTCAATGACCTCGATAAAGAACATGACCTCCTGGATCGGGATCTCAGACCGTTTGCTGAAGAATGTGACCAAATGCGAGCAGTTCAACTCTTCGCGGGATCTGATGACGCGTGGGGTGGATTCGCTGCTCGGTACATCGATAGGTTACGAGACGAGTATGGAAAGAAGAGTATCTGGATTTGGGCCATTGAAGATGGGACGAGAGTCCAGCGAGTCAGTCTGAATATCCATTCCAACTACGAACAGGAAACATGCTTACTTGGAATCAGCACCACCAATTCAAGAGGGACACAAATAAGGCGAAGTCACTATACTCGATCTCGCCCCAGGCAAATCTTTATGTGCCACTTGTCGATATTCCGCAGAAGCTCCCGAGCTACATCAGCGTGGACCGTCACTCTGAATGGCAAAGATCTGCTCTTTTGAGTGCCGCAGTGGAAACAATCACGTTGCCATCTCGACTGCGGCCATACCATGACTTCGAGGCCTCGCTGGCTGGAGATGATGGGAGACACACTATTTACGAGCTGCAATCGACCTTCAACCCAGAGAGAGAATATGCGAATGCCCCGACGTCCGATGCGGAGGGCTTGTCAAAACCTCAGACTAAGTTTGACATTGACTTCACCTATGACAACCAAGACACCGAGACCGCAACTATTTTCAACCAAGTTCAGGTGATGCGAGGCAAGGAAAGCGAGACATCCATTCAAACACCCGAAAGTGGTGACATCGGTCACCTTCGCAAGCTTCGTTTGTATAACTCAGAGCCAATGCTACAAAGGTATGACTCGGGCAATTACTGAGACAGTTTCAACCGCCATCCACTGACATACGAGCTTCTTGTCTTAGTTACCACAGCCCACTCCGACTGCCCATTCTCGACAGTTTCCCGCACGGCATGTTTTCCGCATCCCCGTCTAGTGCTGATGGATTAAGTATCTTTACCGCATTGACCGCTTCCACTCGGACAGCCGACAGGATCAAGGTTATTCAGGCCACCGCTGCACGGATGCTATCGGTGGATGAGCGAGAGGCAATGGTCAACGGGCTAGGCGAGATCCGGGAATGCTATGAGACGGGATGGAGCAGTGGATCGTCCGATGAGGACGACGATTAAACCGCGGAATCCTGCTTTCAAAGTTGACCACGGAGATTCTGACTTCATCGTCCTCCCGGCTATCACATTATTAGATTGGCGAGAGTCGAGCCGGTCTTACCGTAGTCGACAAGCGAACGTTGATACCGCGAGAATAGACTAAAAAACAATGGCTCCTTTTTCACTAGCGTGCGACGAAATTATGGATTCTCCCTCCTCGTTACCCCGGTCATCCCTAAAATAGCGCATGACGCCCTTATCGTAAGCCAGCAAGCCAGCAACCGTCAGCCCTGAGTCATGGAGTCATGAGTAAACGTTCTTCTAGAAATACGAAATCCGCGGCTGCTACTCCACGCCTCATTCTCTTTCCCCCCACGTTTGACAGAACCGGCCAATTCCATACATACAGCACGCTAGATAGACTTCGTAGTCCGTGCCCAAATAATAGCCACATCTGTCTTACGAATTCTACAAAGTGACGATTGGAGAGTTTAAGACACTTTGGCTGGGCAGCCATACCCTGTACGGAGCGTGGCTCTGTGCTTGGGCTTGCTTTACTTTGGCGTCTGCCCTAGTGAGACAGCGCAGCAGTTTCCATAGACAACGCGGTGACCCCACACGAGAACATTGGACTTTTGGCGTCGGGTGATATCTCGAGATCCATTACTTTGTTTTGTTTTACCCTCGCAGCTGGGCAGCAGGAACAGAGAGGCAACAAAAGGAGGCTGGTCAGAACATAGTTTGACGTTGAACCCTATGGGCTCCTGGCTGGGCCAATTGGTCCGAGCTAGCCGGTTGGGAGGAGAGGTTGGGGATTTTGATCGGTATGAGGTATTAGATTGCCCTGGAGGTTGGACCCGGGTCCCTTCCCACTCCCGGGGCAATATATCGGAGGCTGTGATACCAGGCCAATTGAAAATGGGGAGGAAAATAGAAGCATATATCGATGACTCGGATTGTGATTCAAAAAATCATGGTAATAATTATTCCAGTAAATAATGATAATAATAATAAACAGAATAATCAGAATAATCAGAATAACCAGAATAACCAGAATAACCAGAATAACCAGAATAACCAGAATAATCATAATAATCATAATAATAATAATAATAATAATAATAATAATAATGAGAAGGATGCGGTGAAAAACTTGTCGAGTTGTGTCGTGAGTAGTGGAGGAGCCATGGAAACCGGCCAGCCATCCGAGACATTTTGGCCTGGTGGATGCGGCAGGAAATGTTGGTGGAAACATACCCTGAGTTCGTGGCTGTTCCGTTACTTGTCAACACTAGCTGCACTAACTCACACTACCCTGCACCAACTTGCGCTAGTGTCAATTCAGGGCCAGTTGAGCTCAGTCTGTTCACCCCGAGGGCGTCCCCAGTTGTCCCCAGTCCTCAGGTCCCGTCCCAGTGCCCACCTCCTTCAAGGCTTCCCACCTTTGGGCGTCAGATTAACATCATCGCCCACCACGTCTCTCAAAACCGGGCAGGGCCAACTACTCTCTCTTCTCCCTCACATGTAACGTTACCTGCAGGGTGTAATAATCCAGGACTCCAGGAACCGACTCGGTGAACACTGAGCAGCCGGTCTCCATTATTATTGATCCCCCCGGGATTATTCTCCCCCGTCTGAGCTTTCATGGGCTCCAATACCCGCTATGCACCATTGCACCCCCTCCACTATTGCCAAGGGCCTGGCCCTGAGGGGGGTACAGCATTATTATGATGCTGACTACAGCCGAGTACTGTTGTCAACTTGTCATCGCAGTGGCGAAAGACGGGGGAAAGCGGGTGCACTGCAGGAACAACTAAACTCGTGGCATGCATTTGGCCCAGCTTTGTCTAGGGCAACTCGCAAGCACCCTGGATAGTCGAAGAAAAACATGACACCAAAGCCAGACAAAGCAAAAACAAAATTAAAAATTAAAAATAAAAATCGATATGGACTTGATTCTCGCTGATCAATGGGGGAAAGTGATGGATGCATCGTTTTCTGGTAAGTTTTTTTGTTGTTGAATTGACTCTGCCTTACAGCAACTCAAAATACTGGACTTCAGTCTTTTCCAACAATACCTCCATACGTCAATAAATCATGCACCCAAAACAGTCATTGGATGCTTCGCTAAGATCCATTCCAGCCCAAGTGCGGTAGGGTCTCTGGACGACTCCTTTGGCGGGAGACGCTTCGACTGCCGGCCCGCCTTTCATTCGTGAGGTTTCCCCACACAAGCACTCGAACCCACGGCCAGCAAATGAAACCCATCTTACGACTTAGCTATTTTCGGGTCCACGAATGGCAGTCCAAGCTAATTTAGCGAACAGAGAACAGAACGAATCTGAAGGGAAAAACGAAAGAAAGCAAGAAAGCAGAGAGGCCTGGGACCTCCCGCCACGTCTCTCAATGGTCTCACTCATCTTAGTTCGATCTCATGACGTACAATACGGAGAGAATATTCCAGGGACCATCACAACCCCAGCCCTGAGCCATGATCAAGCCATGATCTTGACTATTGAACAAAGGAGGGACGGGTGCTATCGACAAGGATTCCATGGCCACGGTCCCCAGTCGCAGACTCCACCCTCCAAGGCCATCGGCGCTGAGTGGGCAATGGCCCCAGTGGATCTCAATCGTACCCATCAGGCCTCCGCCGCCACAGTGCCAAGCCAGACTATATACATCATCGGGAGTCGGTTGACTCGATCTCACTTCCGCTCGGAGTCGACGCTTTAAGATTGGTAAACGACTATTCTGGTCTTCTGATCTCTCTCGACTGAGCGAACCAGTCTCCAATTCTTCGGTTATGCCCGCCCTTATTGGATACGTCCCATATTCTCAAGCAATCAAGCACAGGTCACCGAGCCAACCGGCTCAAGGCGTGCCACTAACTTTGGCCCTGCAGCTAGACCCTGTTCACGGTACTCCCGTACGTCTAGTGCATATCGTGGCCTGGCGTGGTCGACAGCGGAAAGTCTCCATGCCCCCTGCACTTACCAGGTTCACTTACCTTTTCAAGCTAGGTGCCAGTTGTGGGTCGAGTTGGGTATTGTTTTTCGGTACCACCGTCGTACGGATTGACTCTCACACTGGACGAACTGTGACGAAGCGGCGTGATGAATGCACACTTAGGGCCCAGAAGTACATGGAGAGATAGGGAAAGAGAGGGGGGAAAACAAATCCGGATGGCTTGATCGGTCCATGGGCTTGTCTGCCAGCCAGCCTCCTCAGAGCAAGACTCCGGTTTGCGCTGAACCTTGCGGCTTGAGATATAAATTAAGCCATCCTCGTCACCCATCGTGACTCTTTTGGATTTTCCTTCTTTGGTTCTTGGAAGCAAATCGTCCAAAGGAATTCTCTCGCTACGGTTCCTCTTGTCTTTCGTTTCCGAGGAACGGCTACCTATATATTTCCGTTTTAGGTAATTCTCCGATTGCCCTCCGAATATCCAGCCTTCCTTCCGCTCTAGCATAACCCTCGCTCTTCTGCTAGACACGATGCGTGGCGTCTCAATTCTCATGCTTTACGCCGCCAGCCTGGTCTCGGGTAGTGTTCTGCCCAGAGACGAGGCTGGCAACGTTGCTATCGTTGCCCGTAGTGGAGCTGGTGACGAGGGAGGATGGGGAGGATGGGGAGGTGATGGAGGTGATGGAGGTGATGGAGGTGATGGAGGTGGTGATAATGGCCATGGAGGACATCATACTACCGCGGAGACTACTCCTTGCGAGACAGAAACCACAACCCCATCGCCAACGAGCACTCCTTGCGAGACAGAAACTACAACCCCCTCGCCAACGAGCACACCTTGCGAGACCACAACCACAACCCCATCGCCAACGAGCACACCTTGCGAGACTACGACCACAACCCCATCGCCAACGAGCACACCTTGCGAAACTACAACCACAACCCCATCGCCGACTAGCACACCTTGCGAGACTACAACCACAACCCCATCGCCAACGAGCACACCTTGCGAGACTACGACCACAACCCCATCGCCAACGAGCACACCTTGCGAAACTACGACCACAACCCCATCGCCGACTAGCACACCTTGCGAGACTACAACCACAACCTCCTCGCCGACTAGTACTCCTTGCGAGACTACAACTACTCCTACTGGCCCACCTCCCACTTCAACTCCTTGTGAGACTGAGACGGGAACTACTACTCCTCCTCCCGAGAGCACTACTACTATCACTACCGTGTATACTACTACAACTTGCCCTGGTATGTCAAATCACGCCCCTTGAAGCTTTCAGTTGCTAATATATCTTAGTGTCCTGGACCACCGTCGTCACTGGCTCGTCCACTATCACTCAGCCTGTGACTTCCACTAGCACTATCACAGTGACTTCAGTCATTACCTGCAGTGAGGGCTGCCCTCACCTCACTTCGATGCCGGGAACTACTGTCGTTGTTCCTTCCACGAACACTGCTCCCGCTGTTCCTCCCACCAACCCTGTCCCAGTTCAGTCTTCGCCTGCTGCCTCTCCCGTGACCAGCGCAGTCCAGACTACCGCGCCAGTGGCTCCTCCTGCTACTACCAGCCCTGCCTTCAACGGAGCTTCTTCTCAGTTCAAGCGATCCCTGACCGGCTTCATCCCCGCTCTGGCTGTCGTTCTGGCTCTGATCTAAGCTCTCTAGCAATGCAGTCGTTGGTATTGTGAGAGAGTGATTTAATTTCCTTGATTTGATACTGTCACAGATCATACACGGGTTCTTGGAATAAGAGGTGAATTGCAAAGCCGGGCTACCGAAAAATGAAGAAAACAACTGCAAAAAAATTGTATTCTTGGCAGCTTCGGGCATGGTGGGTATGGTGGGGATGGCCCAAAGACTGCTAGTCTAATTCCTGGTTCCTGTACCCTTACAGGAGGCAGCATTTTATGAGGTCTTATTTACGACTTACGGACGTTCCTTATCACAATATTGATGCACGGCTTATTTTAGTTTAGTGCTGCATAAAGTAGTTCAATAATCGATATGAGATTTGATTTGATACAATGTTTTGTCTTTTGGTATTTTTAGTCCAGCAACTTTACCTATCTCACTGGACTAGACTATTACAATTACAAATGCTGTGCATTTCCTCGAGCATGGGAATTGCTAATTCGACGATACAACTCTTATTTTGCAGCGTAGTAATAGCATTACGTTCTTCTGCATTGGGGTTCCATAAGTTTGAAACCCCAACAAATTTTGGATCATCTTAGCACGTAAAGCACTCACCAGTTGAACGCTATCTGTTCTATCGAGAAAGATAGATCGAAAGACGATTCGAAAGAACTTTCAAAAACGAGTGATTGAAGCATGTCCAGTTGGTCCATTTCTCTGGTTTCTAGACTCAGGCTTTTGAACTACTATGATAATGATATCTGAAGTAGAAGACAGTAATATCATTACTACGTTAAACTAGACATAAGGAGTGTATCGTCGAATTAGCAATCGTGTATCTTCGTTTTAGCAGTTCCCGGATAGTTTTTCAAACCCAAAACTCCATTGCAATTCTTTTCTCTATTCTTGCAAAGATGACACTAGTGCATGGTACATGAGATATGAAAAGTGTAAAGTGTAAACAAAAAAGAGAATCATGCCCTGTACTGTTAAAGGCGTACAAAATACCCAGAATGCAAGATGTTCGAACCGGAGACGATGCAGAGGTAGACAAGAAAAAGAGCAGGGGTTCATCACAGCTCGTCCTTGGTCTCCTCCTTCGCCTTCTTCTTCTCCTCCTTGGCCTTTTCTTTACTCTTGCCCTTCTCCTCGGAGGTCTTCTTCTTATTTTGCTTGCCGCTGTTCTTCTTGGCCTCGCGGCCGGCGGCGGCGGTCATCCGCTCGTACATGCGGTTCAAGACGCGCTCGAACTCGCGGAGCCGGAAGTCGATCTCGACAACTGTGAGAGCTGGGTCATCCGACTCGGTGAGCTTCTCCTGCAGCTCAAGCTGGGTCTCGAGCCAGGGCTTGGTGGACTCGTAGATTGTGGTCAGAGAGGCCAGGTCGGTGGGGTTGAAGAGGGTGTACTTCGGGCCAGTGGGCTTAGGCGTGGCCGCGGACTTTGTGGAGGTCTTGGAAGACGAAGTCGAGTATGAGTCATCGTCGAGGTCTTCCAGGTTATCATCAGAAGCGGAAGGAGCGGGAGTGGCCTCAGAGCTAGTCTCTGACTCCTCGGCGGTTGCGGTGCTTGAAGCCGAAAGCGAAGACGAGTAGGTCTCCTCGTCAATGGCGATCTGACCCTCGATCAATTGCTTCATAGACTCTGCGTTCTTGAGCATGTCCTGGAGGAGTTGAATACGAGCGGGGCGGGTAGAAGATTCCTTCATGCGCTTCAAAGCGGGGCTGACGATAGTCTTCAGGTCCTTCAGCTTCGCCTGGAAGTCGGCGGTCTTGGCATTGTCGCTGTCCTCGTAGAGCCAGTCGCTAACCTGGGAGACTCTCTCTTGGAGGAGGGTCAGTTGGTCCTCCTTGACAGCCTGAATGAACTCCTCGTTGTCAACAAGATCACGGCTCTTGTAGATGAAGGACTCAAGCTCGTTGAGAGCCTCCTCGCGGAGAACACGGTCACGGTCAGAAGCATCGAAAGCAGTCAGGCGACCCTTGATGCGGGCCATCTCGGCGACAGAGGGAGCCTGGGTTCCCAGAGGGGTCGACTTCAAGCTGATAGGAATGATCTCGAGCTTTGTCTGGTTAGTCGGCTTGGCGTTCTCCTTAGTAGTGGTCGTTGTGGAAGAGCTCGCGGACGCGGTAGCCGAGGACTCGGCTTCGGGCTCGAGGGTGATCGACTCGCTGGGCTCATCCTCCGCGAGGGGTTCTTGTTCGCCCTTCTTGGAGCCCAGACCAAAGAATCCCTTGACATCTTCGACTACGCTACCCTTCTTCTCAGACTCGACCTCACAGCTGACATTGCCGCTGGTAACTTCAGGGAGACCGTTAACAGGGCTCAGGCGAATGTTAAACCTGGTAGTAATGTTGGCAGTAGTGCAGCCGAAAGTATCCTTCAGCCTGTTCACAGAGGCAGTCAGGTTCACAGTCTGGACGCTCAGAACAGGAAGGCCCTCCTCCTCGACTTGCTGATAGAAGCTGAACTCGAAGTCATCAAGGTTCTTCACAGTAACCTGCTTCTCCGGGCCAACTTGAGAAACCGATGTGAATAGCTTCTGGCTGCGCTCCTTGCCATCAGAGTTCCACTTCAGGACAATGGGGTAGGTAGCTGCGTCACTGGCACGGATGTCCTTGACGCGGAAGCTGGGGCTGAGAGCTGCGCCCTTGAAAGCGGCACCAAAGACAGCAGCCTCATCGGCATTGACGTTGGTACGCAGCTTCTTGGACGAGCCACAGATCTTCTCTAGCTGCTTCTGAACGAAAGGAGTACGGATAGCTCCACCGTGGAGAACAACGGAGTCGATCTCATCGAGCTTCAAGCCGGCGGCGGCGAGAGCCTGCTCGAGAGGACCGCCGATGCGAGCCACGTGCTCGGCAGCCATCTTCTCAAAGTTGGCACGAGTAAGCTTGTACTTGAAGTTAAGCTCCTCGTCGTAGAGTCCCTCAAAGCTAGTAGAAGTCTCGGTGTTGGCACTGAGGACCTGGCGAATCTTCTCGGCATCCTTCCACAATCTGGACATTGTCTTTCCGTGGGCCTTGATTTGCTCAGGGGTAACGGTGTCCTTCAGCTTCTTGTCTTCGGCCAATTTTGCAACCATATCGTTAACAATCAGATCGTTCAGCGAGTCTCCTCCCAGGGTCTTGTCCCAGCCACTTCCCAGGACATGGATCTCCTGAACGGTCTTGTTGAACTTGCCAACATCCTTGACCTTGCGGCTCTGGAAGCGCAACACGCTGGCGGTTGTCGATCCAGCACCCATATCAAAGACGATGTGGTATTCCGGCTTCTCGCCATCAGATACACTGGGGAACTTGCGGCTGGTAGCGTAGTTCAAACCGACGGCCAGACCATCGCTAACGAGGGCCTGGATCTTCAGACCGGCCAATTCGGCGGCCAATGCCAGACTCCTCTTCTCCTCCGCGGTGTAGAAAGCAGGGTACGTGATGACCACATCGCGGACGTCAGAACCCTTACCAGCCAGCGCATCAGCGTTGGACTTGACCTCCTTCAATTGCATAGCCAGGATTTCCTCGACCAAAAACGCGTCCTTCTTTTGCGCTTCACCAAGACGGTTGCTGCGCAGGGCAACAGAGCCACGACCATCCGGAGCAGTCTCAAGGTTCAAAGCTGGATACCTGCTCCAGTAGCCCTTGACCGCCTCATCATTTCCATCGTTGAAAGGAACGCCCAAAAGTGTCTTCAAGTTGATGTACACATCGTCCGGGAACCGAGCCGCCAGGGCCAGCGCGTTGCCACCATAGAACCGTTCGGGGAAGGAGGCATCGCTGTCTCTTGTCGGCTTGAATGCGATGGCGGCTGACTCCTTGCGCTTCGAGTCCTTGCTGAGTACGATCTCGAGCGGAATACCGGGTTTCACTAGAGCGGCCTTGAAATATTCGGTGCCGACATCAAGACCGAGGACTGCTGATCCAGCTGCGGCAGCTGGATTGGTGAAACTGACGAGGAATATCAAGAATGGGAGAATCACGAGGGAAAGGAACGGCGAGGTAAGGAACCGGCCGCGGCTCGGGAGAGCCATGTTGTATCTCTAAGCTGCGCACTGCAAGTCAAGAGTTAGTCTGTATTGTCCGAAAAACGTGCAAATCGGTCATTCGGAGCTCGACGCACATTAAGACAGCAATATATAGGCATAAAAATTGAAGATAGGATCGTAATTGCACCACCAAATTGCCAAGACGTGTGCTGGTAGAACGCTGGCCTCGCGCCAAACGGGAAGCTGTGGGAGCTATGGAATCGGGGCGCAATGAAGGCCTTGGGCGATAATTGAGGGATCCGGGGAACGTTAAATGGAACGGAAAGAGAGAATGCACTAGATTCAGGCCATCCGGGCGCTTCGGGGATGCTGTGGCCACCTGTCAATAGAAAGGACGAGGCGCATCTAAGGCCACGGGTCCGATTACGATAGAGACGCATGTTTGCACTGTTTGGACTCCGCCTTATGTAAGAGCCCTAAAAATGGAACGGTCTTCTTGGCATGGCAGTGGAGATGACCAACACGAGGAACTGTGAAGCACTTGGAATTGCAATGTTCTAGTCAATTAAGATAGGTGAAATTTCACCTATTGTGAAATTTATGGGACTAAAAAATACCAAAAGTCAAAACATTAATGAAATCAAATCTGATATTAATTATTAAACTACTTTATGCAGCACTAAAATTAAATATTGTTATGTATAAGGAACGTCCGTAAGTCGTTAATCAGACCTTGTAAAATGCTGTAACCTACAAGGGTGCAGGTAACATGAATTAGAGTGACAGGCAACTATCCAATACACTACATTCGTGCATTGCTTCTTTCCCCCTCCAGATAGTGGTTCCTCACTGATTACTCAATCTCCTCGGTTAAAAGAGCTCCTGCGGGTCCTAGATCTCGAGGGTGCTTTTAAGCCTCCCGAGAATGGTCCCCGTCCCCGTTTCCTCATCATATCGCACTAGTTAGCTGATAATCTGCTAGATAGTCGAGATGGTCCTCCGACGTCTTGGAATCCGGTCCGTCTCTATTATAGCTGCTAAGTCCTAGGGCGAGCGAAACGACGCTGTCTTAAGAGTTCACTACTCCTAATAACCCTAGTTAGGTAATAAACACGACTTATAACTAATAGTAGCGGCGGAACTAGCGTTAATCTCTATAGCTATTATAGTATCGTTATCCTCTTAGAGTATACCCTAAACTTTAACCTCGAAACGTAGGCTATCGGTCGAGTAGTCTACTAGATTAGCTAAACCTGACCGTATAAAGTTTACCGCTATTCTAAGATTACACTATTAATCGTGCGATCACCGGTAATAACTTCCGAGAGATGTTACCGTAGCTTGGGGCCTAGTATCCTAGTCTCTTTGACCAAGAGCTAGAGACTAGGGTTGCCACGATCGAGTAGAAGCGCAAGGCCAAAGTTAGGGATCGCAAGCGGGCGCACCTTTTAAACAATATCTGTGAAGACAGTTTCCGCGGGCTTGCCGGTATTGCTGATGATTTCCCATGGATGGACGACCTGATTGACAAGAAGAACATAATACAAGAGAAACGGACTAACTAGACATGCTTTAATCACTCTTTCTTTCGAAAGGTCTCTCTCAATGTCTTTCGAATCAGCTTTCTTGATAGCACAGATATCGTTCAACTAGTGAGTGCTAACGTGATTTTGAAAATTTGTTGGGGTTTCAAACTTACAGTGGTGGTATATAGTTACATGGAATCTTAATGTAGAAGAATGTAATACTATTACTACGCTAAACCAGAATAAGAGTTGTATTGTCGACTTAGCAATCGTGTATCGCAGGTTTAGCAATTCCCCTTCAGAAGGCCTATCAAATCTTCCAAGATCATACCATTAACCATACGATCACAGGGAACAACGTCCGGAAGATGTTACCCCAGCTCGCGGCCCAGTGACCCAATCATGCTAAACTACTCGCAGCGAAACGTCTCGCCACTACCATAGAATTCACCACTGTCGCATGCACTTCGGCATTTCTCTTCAGTCTCACAATTCCATCCACTCGCACCGACCTCGGCTATTATCATGTTCAGTTATCCAAGGAAATAAACATATAAAACGCAGGGGTATACGTACAAACAACTTGGGCTCCACTCGCTGGTGATACTGGGACAGACGTTGCTCCTGGAAGCTGGGGTTGTGGAGCAGCTGCGACAACAGATATCAGCCCGAGGGCAGAAAGAACAAAAGCAGCTTTCATCTTAGGCAATAATTTCGACTGTACATATATATCATCATTAGAAAAGAAATATACGGGGAATAATATCGACTTACGGTTCAGTTGACGCCCGAGGAGTTTCAAACACTGTCAAGGGCTATCACAGTCGAGAGAACTTGTGACGATCATATTATAGTTTTTCCCTTGTGCTCAGTTCAGATCTCATTTTTGAGAGTTTCATGCCAGGTACACAAAACAAAGCAAGGGGTCGGGCCTTTCCGCGTATTGATTGGTGCTACGTTGCTTTTCTTTGGTTGTTGTCCTGAGCCCCTGAGCCCCAAAACAAGCAATGGTTCGAACTGACCATTGGCACGCCACGCGAACTATCTTATTCAAAGCTTCAATAGGTAGGAGTCTAAAGTTTACCTAACTTGCAGTTATGAATTAGTTAACTAGTTAGGTCATTGGTCACCTTATTAATTAACTAACTAATGTAGGTTCACTAGTTATTGTGTTCGAACTTCCGTGGGGTTGTTGTGGATCTGGGTGTCTGGTCCAGGACATTTGGCCCGCACAACTCGTGGCTTGCTAGTATTGTCGATAAATTAAATCCAATGAGTGAGTTTTAGGGTCTTGACATATTGCGCTGTGAAAATACTGTAAAGTAATTGTTACTGGTGCCTTAGGAGTTCACTGTTCCGCTTGATGCATGTCGCCCACAACTAACTGGTGATTTGTGACAGTCGGGCTTAATGGATAGTCGCCCGCTCAGGTTGACAAGAAGGCAATCCGATCGAGCTTAAATCTTAATGCAAAAGACGGAATTATAAAATTCAGCGAGGTTTTTTGGCAAGATAAATTTCCAGATGTTCTATATTGGCCTGGGTAGTTCTTTCCCCGGCGAACCTCAGGCCAAATAACAACACACTGCCACCGTAAGTGCGCTCGGTTAGATGCTTGGCCCTTTTATTATTCACTGATGATCATTATCTCAGCCAGCGAGCAACTACGGTTATTATCAGTGAGCTGTACGCTAGTCAATCTTAGTGGGTACATCAATTGAGACCCTATTTATAACCAAAACCAGTCTCGCAATGTCAACCAACCAAAAAAATATTTCCGTCGCTCATTTTTCATCCCGAGTTTCGGTTCAGAAAGAAAGATGCCCAGAAGTAGAAATCTGTTGCGACGGTTATGGTCCAGGTTAGATACTCACTCCTTGGCTAGCTGGAGGACCAGATCTAACTCTGATACTATCTTCTTAGAGCAAATGAACGCAGGGATAGCCATGATCCAGATGAAAAGCCACTACCAGAGGATCTATCATCCATCGAGGCATTCAACATCCTGGAGGCGCGAGTGGAAAATCGCGAACGCGAGCTAGGTCCAGAAGATCCTGCCACGCTTGTCAGCATGAACAACTTAGGATTCTCTTACTGGAAACAAGGGAGATGGAAAGAGGCTGAGAAGCTACAGCTGCATGTGATGGAGAATCGCAAGCGTGTTCTAGGACCAGAGGATCCTGTCACTCTGTCTACGATGGCTAGTTTAGGATTTGCCTACTGGGGTCAAGGACAGTACAAGGAAGCAGAAGAGTTGCAAGTCTACGTATTGGAGAAACGCAAGCGCCTACTTGGACTGGAGCACTCTGATACCCCTGAGATTATGAGTAACTTGGTCTGCATATATCTCGACCAGGGCCGATGCAAAGAAGCCGAAGAGCTACAGACTCAAGAGTTTGAGCTATCTTCGCGGACGCAAGGGCCGAAGCATCCCGATACCCTCATTAGCATGGGCAATCTAGCATCCACCTACACGAAGCAGGCAAAATGGGCTGAAGCAGAGTCCTTGCAGACAAAGGTGATTGAGCTCTATTCTAAGAGCCTGGGGCCAGAGCACCCATCTACTTTGGATAGCATGGCCAATCTGGCATCTATCTACCAAGAGCAGGAGCGATGGAAAGAAGCTCTGGATCTGCATTTCAAGGTCATGAAAGCTCGCAAATAGGTCCTAGGATCAGCGCATCCCGATACCCTGTCAGCTATGGCTAGCATGGGATCTATCTACCGGGACGAAAAGTGATGGGAAGAAGCAGAGAAGATAGACGTCCAAGTCGCCGAGGCCAGTATCGAGTTATTTGGGCCAGAGGATCCAAAGACATTAGTCGCCATGTCCAACCTGGGGTCCACCTACCAGAGCCAAGGGCGCTTTGATAAAGCGGCCGCGGTACATGAACAGGTTGTGCACATCAGCATTGAGTTGCGAGGACCTAATAATCCTAGCACGCTCACCGATATGGCCAATCTAGGATGTACTTATCGGGGCCGGGGACGATTTGAGGAAGCGGAATCGCTGAAGAAGCTGGTCATGCAAGCCCGTCGGCAAGTCCTAGGACCAGAAATCCCGATACCCTTACCCTGACCAGTATGAACGATCTTGCTTTTACCTACAAAGCATCTGGCAAAAAGGAAGAGGCGTTGCTGCTCATTCGTGGATGTGTCGAGATCTTGAACGGAGTTTTTGGTCCTGACCATCCTCTTCCTATCCATTCGACTACCGCATTTAACGAATGGCGCAAGGCTGATGCCTCTGGATCTGCTTGAATGCATTATGAAGTCGGTTTAAGGACTACATATATGAACCATTCGCTCACCAGTTACACTTTCTCATCGATTATACTTTGCCAGAAAAAGAATTTCAGCAGGCATAATTATCATATCTAGATTGCCGATGATATGCTGGGCTAGGCTTTGGATTTCGAATCTAAAGAGGCCTTTACAGCACAAGCTTTTCATACACAAACCTATCAGTCGGACATGGCTACAGAGTAGGTGAATGGCAATTTGAATGTGCCATAGCAAAGCCCGAAATGAATAAATTCTGGAAAGGCTAGAAATCTTCCCTTTTGTGGCGATGGAAAACATCTCTATCACATCACAGTCAACTGTAGCATCGGCGTCGACTTGCCAGTTAGGGAGTGAGGGAATCCCGCGGGATTTAGTCGTATTTACTATCAACTAGTGAGCGGCCAGGCCGGAATGTGTCCTATCGCAGGATCTGTCCATCATCCTCTTCACCGTTCCTTGGGCTCAGGTGATGCGCGAGTCTCTCGTTTTAAAAGGCGGAATATATGGTGAATCGGCAGTTGAAGAGCTCCCCAAATCCCGTCCAACATATTAAACTCCCCCCGGAATTCAAGCCAGCTCCAACTCAGCCCCACGTCGCCCCGCGACCCAAAGATAAACCCCCCCGCATTCCAATACCCCAGAAGCCACAAGTGTAATATGATGCAGACGCCGACCGGGTATTCCGGCCCAGACGTCCTCTCAAGCATTGTGTGGAACTCGTCCAACTTGATGATGATGTTGAAAAAGGGGTACTTATGACGAAATACTCGGAAATAGCTTTCGGTGGTTAGGCCCCCTCCTACTCCAACTCGAGATTGTCCAAAGTCAAGAATGCGACCTGATTGGATCCAAGGGGTGGGCATGGCTCCCACATGCTGGCTGAATCGGTGTTGGCTCCGCGATGGGGCTTGAATGTCCTGGATGATAAGCCTTGGTCCAGGTCGTCGTGGCAAGTTTCCACGCTTCAACTCTTCTGGCAAGGCCCGGTAGTTAGAAGGACGAGTGACATGCCGATTTGTACTACATCTTGCATAGGATATCACTTTCTCTCGCTGCCTTTGTGATTCCAAACTTCTTCATTCTCTTCTTCTTTCAAGAAGATCCTCCCCCAAGATGCATGGACTAACGGATCACATCCTTCGCATCCTCTCCCAGCACTGGATAGCAGTGTCTCTGACAGTTTTCGTGCTGTGGCTAGTCAAAAATCGATATCACAATGGCCTCAATAAGTATCCAGGTCCGTTATTGGCTTCTTTAACAGACTGGTGGCGATTCGCGGATGTCTATGGTCGAAGGCCAGAAGTCACTCATCGTACCCTCCATAAAAAGTACGGCGATGTTGTTCGTCTTGGCCCCAATACTCTATCTTTCTCTGATCCTCAAGCGCTCAAGTCGATATATGGCTTGAATAAGGGGTTCATCAAGGTACGTACATGCAAGCTCCAGAGTCAGCGTCAAGACCAATGTTGACAGCCTATATAGTCCGAATTCTACGTTGTCCAACAATCCATTGCTAGAGGCCACCGCTTGCAGTCATTGTTTAGTTCAACTGATAACGATTTCCATGCAAGATTCCGCCGTTGCGTAAACTCGGCATTCGCCATGTCAGCCTTGGTCCAATATGAGCCATTTGTTGACAATACAACCAAGTTGTTCCTGGAACAAACAAGAAAGTTTTATGTCAATAACCCCGAAGGTTGTGATTTCACTCAATGGTTGCAGTTTTACGCCTTTGATGTCATAGGAGAGATCACGTACAGCAAAAGACATGGCTTTGTGGAAAATAACAAAGACATTGACGGCATTGTGTCATACCTGTCATGGCTTTTCCTTTATGTTGCGCCAGTATGTGACTATCCCCCATCATTGTCATGTGTATCGCTAATGTTTCTAGATTGGTCAAATCCCTTTCCTTGACCGGCTTCTGCTCAAAAACCCAATCTACCTCAAGCTCTCTCAATGGGGCTTTGTCGATGCCACTTTCCCTGTGGCACGATTTGCCAGCAACCGCATGGCTGAGAGACTCCCAGAGCTGTCCAACGGAAAGTCTGCGTCTGATCTCGGTGTCAAGTCGCCAGACCTGCTCTCCAAGTTCTTGGCCGCACACGAGGCCCATCCAGAGTTCATGAGCCAGACTTTAGTCCAGACTATGGCTGTAAGCATGGCTTTTGCCGGTTCTGAAACCACGGCTATCAGTCTTTCAGCCGTATTCTACTTTTTGCTCAAGAATCCCGATGCGTTAAAGCGTCTTTTAACTGAAATTGATGATGCCGCTCGTGCTGGAGCCTTTGGTGACTCTGAGACAGGACTTGTCACTTGGCACGAGAGTCAGCGGCTTCCTTACCTGGATGCCTGTATAAAAGAAGCTTTCCGGCTACACCCTGCTGCAGGACTACCCCTGGAGCGTATTGTGCCGCAACAAGGAGCAGAAATTGCCGGCCATTTCGTGCCCGGTGGCACAATCGTGGGTTGCTCTGCCTGGCTAATTCATATGAACAAGGGTATATTTGGTGAGGATTCAGAGATTTATCGTCCTGAGCGCTGGCTTCCAGACGAAGAGCTTAGCAAGACAGAAAGTGGTAAGGACGCTGAAGATCGTCGCATCAAAGAAATGAATGGCACAATGTTCCAGTTTGGAATGGGCAGTCGCACCTGCATTGGGAAGAATATCAGTTTGCTTGAGATTTACAAGCTCGTACCCAGCATGTTACGACGATTCGAGGTGAGTTTCCCTAGTACCGTTTATGGTCATCACAGTCCTAACGTGGCACTTGATAGATCCAATTCCAAGATCCATCTCAGGAATGGGAATTGATTAACGCATGGTTCGTTAAGCAAAAGAATTTTACTACGACATTCAAGCTTAGGGATATTGTGAAACCAGAGGGCGAAATTTCTTGAGATATTCTTGTTTTGTCATCTTTTCAGCGTTGTTACACAGAAATGAGGTATTAGAATTATGCTATATCCTTTCACAAAGTCAAGGTGCTGTCCAAATTTGAGGAACACATAAGCTCTCGTACTGTCTCTCAGAGACTTCCTAAAAAGACTACGAAACCTCAGCGGAACGGCCACATCGTTTTCGCCTCCTCTGCAGTCCTCTCTCCGGCAGCCTTTTCAACGTTGAGGGCCATCAACTCCTCATTCTGTTTTCTCTTCTCGGTTATATCCAGTTGAGGCGCAATCCATCCTTCAGCATCAGTATCAAGACACTCCTCAGCAAACGCCCAAACCTCCTGCCAAGCCTGGTATTCGGCAAAATGAAATTCATGTGCATCAAGTTCTGCCTGGCTGAATGAAAACGGGCAATTCCCAGGGAATCCAAGGCTCGCCCAATTCTGGGATATCTCAATCAAACATGCATGAAGTGGGACAATACCTACTTCAGAGACTTCTGCGCATCGAGTGAATAGTTCTCGGAAGACACGAGGTACATTCATGGCATCGTGTGCTTTCCTATTCTCGGGGTAGGTTGAGATCTCGTAGGCCTTCGCCAATTTTACCTGAGACCATTCTCGCAACGCGATGGTTCTGCTCTCTTCACCGAGTTGCTCGAAGTCGGATGGAAGACTTGGTTGGAATATTCCCTTCACATAGTCGTAATTGTGCGGAGGTTTAAGAAATACAGGCCATTGAGCCTGGAGAAATACTGGAAGCACCGACGTCGACTGGAAATCAATGATTGAAATGATTTTTGAACGCTCTCCTGGCGAGACAAATGTTTCCCATGTGAAGATCGGTATGCCATAATGTAGGCTGGCAGGCAGCTCTCAGTAGTTCGTTTGAATCTCATAGCTTCATGAGGCCCACTATAATTTCCAAGAGCTGACTTTGGTGCTCAACGGTTCCTTTGTAATAACTCGGAAGACTTTGTGGACTCTGTTGTGATATTCGGAGCAGTTCGTGCTGTGCAAAGGGCCGAGACTGAATCCCCTACATAAAATTCAGCATATGAGCATTGATTGGGTAGAAGAGAAACATACAAGGGCCTCGGTTGATATTCGTTGTCAAATTGGAATCAAAGATCCGATCGCAAGAGGGTCCAATGCAAAAGGACTGGGATGGATCAATATCACCATTAAGCGACCTATTTGGCCCCTTCATGTTTTTCCGAGTGTACATTCCTCCGTATGCTGGAAATTTGATCTTGGCCAACTGGGCTTCAAGTCTCGTTCGATTTTTGATCAGTTGCAGTTTGTCAAATTCGGACATAGAGCCCCATTCCTGAAACAGAGGGACTCCAGTGGCTTTCTCCATGATGATATACTCGGCACCAACGGCGTTCGAGCTGTCGGACGACCAGGAAATAACACGAGGCACTGGAATGCCAGTATATCTCCGAACTGGTTTCGTGAATGCTAGCTTCAGGAACATCCATACGATAGGAAGGTCGTACCGTATTCTAAAACTCCCACTTCGCCAGCCGTCGTTAATGACGGCGGACCAGCAATGCGACACGGAATCTCAACAATCACTTGCGTTCCATTTGCCTTTTGTATCAAAAGAGCCTTGCTGAATCCTTCCATTTTGTCAATAGCCATAACCGGGCTGCAGTCTCCTCCGGTGGCTTCACCAGCAGCGGTAGAGAGCGCATCCAGGTCGAACCGAACATGTCTTCGGCTGCGTTGATGCTCTTCATTGACAAGAAAATAGCCATTGGTGTAATTGAAAAGATCCTCGCGAGTGATTGTTTGAAAGTTAAGATGGTATCTCTGCATAACCTCCTTTTCTTACCTCGACAAGTTATTGATAGAGGGCTCTTGGCTGGCTAATACATGATTTTGAAAGCTTCTTGAGGGCGGAGAACATCTCACATGCCAACCGAGCACCTGAAATTCAATTGCAGTAGGCAGAAGTTGAGTAAGGGGAGGTTGTTCTGGCTAAAAGTACAGTCGCGGGGGGGGGTGCGTATTCCTGCCTCGCCAATCTGGCTCGCCCCCCTGTATAAGCAGGTCCATCACAGGGACAGCGGAATGCTTTTACCAATTCACCCATCAAACTGGGGATATACGTCTATCGCAGTGTGTCTACAACGCATGGCTGGTTTGCTCTATAATCTTTCCATTTCTTATCACTTCAATGCTATGTTCCAGAACGCGTCAATCATTTTGGTCAAATTCGCATAGATCATCGCTCGAGGCACGCTTCGAAAAACTTGAGAACAATAGGACGACAGCTAAAACGCCCAAAAATACCCAGAAGTAGAGAGACTCCTGTTCTCATAAGATTGTCTGTTGATAGAGCGCGTTACTTCACGCTACCCTTTGACATGATCTCGGACGGACTGTCCATTGAACTGGGAAGCTCCGGTACCCGATACACATTGTCTAACTCCACCGGGCGATTCCCTCTGTCACGCAGGTTCGTATATGGGCCACCAAATGGTGTGCCGGTAGATGGCGCCATTCCTCGTCCCTTTAGTGCCCGCCGCCGCTCGAACAGCGCCCAAATTATCGAGAACAAAGCGATCGCACCAAGTGGTACTCCCACCCCGGCGCCAATTGCGGTTTCATGACATGTACTGCAAGTGCCCGTTGAGCCCGATGAAGATTGAGGTGAGGATGAAGACGAAGATGAGGTTGATGAGGCGGCCGAGGATGAGGATGAGACGGAGGCTGTTGCAGATGGTAAAGTTGTTGTCGCGATCGCGTCGAGTAATGTAGAATTGGCCAACAGCGCGCGACCGGGAATAGGCCAGCCTGAAGGGACTTCGAAGCCATTGGTAGGGTTATCGGGGCAGACGATCTTGTTGCCATCAATGATGGGGGTACCGCAGCAGTATATTGCGGTTTGGTTGTAGAAACTCAGGTTGATAATCGAAGCACCCATGCTTGGTGTGCTCTTAGCTCAAAGGCACCATATCTGTCAGTTGCGCTGTCTAATTCTCTGTCAAAGACTTTGCGCACATGCGTCGCAGTCACAGCATGCACTCACAACAATAGCTTGAACATCCCGAGTTCCAGTTGGAATTGGTACATGCCCCGCGAGATAGCACATAGGGCTGGTGCGCAACGTTCAAACAGAGTCCGTTCGACAGGCAGATGTCTTGCGATCCACAGCAGGTGGCACTTGTGTCGTCGGAACAAGGAACGTTCCCTTTGGCGATATTGCCCGATGGAAAGTAACAATATCGATTATCGGCGACCATGTCCACGGAGTCGGTTGGGTAGACCTTTTTGGGGCTATGAATTGGGACAGGGACCGACCATTCCCATTATTAAGAGAACGCATTTGCAGACACTCGCGCTGATCGAGTCGTACAACCACTGTACCTGACCCACTGGGGGCGGGTTCGCGCTGACCCTGAAGACATTGGTTGGTATGACATGATAGTAATGAGACCTCCTTGAAGTCGTGATTGGCAGGTTGCAATTAAAGCGCGGCCCCCAAACTTCTGCAGCCCCCAAACTTCTGCAGCCCCCAAACTTCTGCAGCCCCCAAATGCGCTAAAACTCGTGGCAAGCCTCAGCTTCGCCAATTTGAGATGAGCCCCCACTGGTGCTGCAGAAAGGCCCCACGTCGAGTGACTCGGTTGGCCCCGAGATGTGTGTCTTACCGCAAAGGAAGAATTTTTCCGACAAGTCGATAGGTGACGCCGTGACAGCCCTGAATCGTAGTAACTCAGCCTCGGACCGTAGTTGCGACCGTAGTTCCGTATCGTATCCTGTCAGGGTCAGGATCAACAGGGTGCGAGCTAATTTCGGGCTCCACCTTGATGCACCCGGCTGGCTCGTGGGCGATCTCCCCCAGCCACTTAAATAGATTGGAAACAGTGATTGACACGAGCCTCGGGAAGAAGCAAAGAAATAGACATGCTCAGATATTGATTCGTACGCATTTGTACGGCGGGTGGTCAATTTCAAGATAATGATACAAGCAATGATAGTACATAATTGAAGCAAAAGTGGGTATAGGTACAAGGCAAACAAGACAAAAGTTGGTGGTGGTCAGACAGAGTTGGTAAGGGGAAAGGAGGACAGGTGGGAAAGCTTGAAAATGTTAAACTCGGAAATGTGGCGAGTCTCAACAAGGCAGATCGGATTTCCCTAGCGGGCCATCCAGTAGCAACCACAGGGGGCGGGATGACTTGAGGGCATTTAGGCACAGTCCATTCGCAGGTAGTCCGAATCGACTTCCTCCCGTTGACGGAGGAAAGACGCCTCTTCGAAGTCATCTAGGTCCATCTTGGGCAGGTTGGTAGCGTTTTGAGTGAGCAATCGGCGTCTTGGAGATAGAATGGTTCGTCCTCGAGGTGCCTCGTTGCCAGAATGATCGTGGGCATAAACATCATCCTCGAAGTCGAATGATCGTTTGTGGCCATTCAACGCATATGAGGCAGTTGATGTGATGGATTCCTGGCTGCTGGGAGGGAGAGAGAAGGCATCGCCATCGTCGGTATTAACTGAATATGGTTCATTGATTGATTTGGAGAAGCCGGAAAAGGGCGCAAGTTCAGCATGATGAGTGTTGCCATGATAAGGTTGAGCGAGGCGAGGTTCAGATGCAACAACTGCACTCTTGGCCTGCTCGGCTTTCAATGACAACTGGGTCCTGTATCCATCTGCAACAGATTTGCGGACCCGCATTCCGACCGAAAGAAGTGAAGCCTGCACCTTGGCCGGTACCACCGGGGTTGCGGAGAAGGTCGAGGCCGAATAGTGGTTATGTGATACGGCATGGCTATCAGCGGACTCTACCGAAGCCGAAGTTGAAGGGAAGAAACTTGTGATCGGAGCCTGGAAGCGGCGTCGCTTGGAGAATCTGCTGTTTGAGGTAGGCATGTTCGGGTTGGTGACGATGGATGGCATATTGAAAGGAGTGGAGATTGTGATGAGGACTGCGAAGCCGAGCGAAAGAAACACAAACGAGGAGTGTAGAAGGCTATGTAGGCCTGAGGCAAAAGCTCAAGGGGTGAATGAGGGGGTAGAGGAATAATGAATGCGGGATAGAAAAGATAAGAACTGAGGTGATGCAAAATGATGCGGCTGGGAAACGCGACGCGGGGGACACGCGCCTTGACACGTTTTCCATTAAACCTATTTGGGATAGGGCTTAGGGCTCCGTGCGTCATCAGTCACGTGATATTGTTTACATCTAGAATTCTCTTGAGCATCCTAGCAACCCATTCTCGATTACAATATATATGATATTGAAAGTGAATGTAGATTTCGACTGTGAGTCTTATTGAATAAGGTTTTTTGCTATCGCACAACAGAGACTCTTGGAAGCAAGTTCTTATTCCAAACTGCAAAAGGTTGAAAGTGTGCAAAGTATATATCGCTGCGATCCACGGGCTGAACTAACGGATCCATAAGCGTGACTGCTTTTAGTTAAAAGGGTGTATGGAATGGATGACACATGGGCAGATTTGTCGAAGACCGCCCTTAATCCCAATCGAGAATCGGGCCTTCACCTACCTAGGTAGGAGCCCCGCAGCAAGGTTACACAATAGGTATCCAACCTTCTGGACCTGACAACTACTGATGGACAAGAGAGAATATCGATAAATGCAATGCAGTATATTGTAAATCACATTTTGGGTCTCATATATAACTTGCCAACATCAAATGGAAAAACAGATTCAACGCCAATCCCTCAACAGACCAATGAGCATGATCTACAACGCAATGCCAAGAGCAAGTGTATCAAAGTTAGAAATAACATAGATGGACTTTCAATCAGTTTCCAGCATTGCCACGCTTGCCGCCTCTCTTCTGGCGTTCGTGGTGCGCCTTCAGCACAGCACGAGTCTCCACCAAACTGCGCTTGTTCTTGCTCTTCGCCTTGCCCAGGGTCATGAGGAAGTTCTTGCGGCGGGCCTTCTCCTTGTTGGTAGTACTCTTGCCTTGCTCCTGCTTGCGCTCTCTGCGTCTACCTTCCTTGCTCTTGTGTTCCTCGCGATCCGGCTTGCCCTCACGTGCGTGGGCAATACGCTCCTCACGCGTGGCCTTCGCAGCGGACAAGGAGGCCAGGCCCTCAATCTCGGCAGCGGTCAAGGGGTCATCCGTGTGACGGGCAGCAAGTAGAGCAGCCCGGCGGGACTTCGGCCCATTGACAGCAGAGTCGACAGAGGCCTGAGCACGAAGCTCGGCGAGCTTGGCCAGGTCGGCAGGAGTCAAGATTCGAGTGGTAGCGAGGGTGGATAGCTTAACCTCCTGGGCCGCATCGTCCTTCTCCTTGGTTTCCGATTCATCCTGCTTGGACTTCTTGGAGGGTCGGTCCTTGCCTTCATCTTCAGAATCGCTGAGTTCAATCTCAACATCGCTCTGAACATTGATCCATTCACCAGAGTCGTCACTGTCATCATCATCCTCAACGTTCCAGGCGGCCCAGTCATCCTCATCTTCCTCGTCATCATCGGCATCAGAAGCCAGGCCCTTCTCCTCACGTTTCTTGCGACGCTCCTCTTCCTTCCACTTCTCGAGCAGCTCGAGACCCTCGATTCCGCCGATCTCTTGTTGACCGAACCGTCTCTGCTCTTTCTCGCCGGAGCGGAGACCCATGGAGGCTTCCTTTCCGCGATCCCGCTTCTTAAGCATCTCCGCTCCGACATCGCGGAACAGACTGAGCAGACCCTTGGAGGCCATCATCACACCCTTATCCTTGCTCTTCTTGTACATGACAAGGTCCTGGAGTAGGGTCTCGTTCATTGCTAGGGGCTGTCTTACACAAATCTCTCGGATGGCATTGAGACCAGCAGTGGCAACCTCTCCTGCCGATGCTTCCGAGACAAACTCGTTGGCAATCTTCTGAATGAGAGGTTCAAGGACATCTGGAGGCACCAGATCGTGCGATGCCTGGGCCAATGATGCCAGGAAGGAGGTGACCGAAGGCTGGCGAGGCGTAAGGAACTTCTGGAAGTAGGAGTAGAGCGGCATAATGTGCAGCTTGTGCAGGCCGACCAGGCGGGAAACTAATTGCAGGACCTGGAGTTTCTGCTCCAAATTCAGGTTAGACTTGCTGCTTTGCAAATGCTTGGTGAACAGACTGTCGGCGAATCCTTGCGGATCGTGGAGCAAGTGGAGGGCCGAGAAGTTGAGAGGATGAGGCTGGTTCTTCTTGCGCTCCTTCTTCTTATGCGTAGCCATAGCCTTCTCCGCAACACGGGCCTTCTTCTTTGACTTCTTATTGATCTGCAGGGTATGACGAAGACGACCAATATCAAGGGTCTCTTCGTCACTGCTCTCATCCTCCATCTCTTCACGCTCCTTGTCACCGCCCAGGAAGAAACGCGTTCCGCCAACGATCACCTTCTCATTCTGCGAAAGCGCGGCCTCTTTCATAACCTCAACAGCCTTGGCGTCCGTCCAGATCTGGCGCTTCCACAGCTCTCGGGTGATTTTGATAGCCCACAGAGCCTTGGAAGACGTGCGATCGGAGGTAACCAAGTTGAACAAAACGGTCTGCATCGTTCGGTTCAGCTTGTGGTTGGTAGTCTTCGAATTAGCCTGGCGCAGCTCCGACAGGATTTTTGTGAACAAAAGAGCGCGGAGGGTCTTGCTGGGCGTGGTAATAAGAATCGGGAAAAGGGTGTGAAGCAGCGTAGCTGAATCGATGAGGTCCTTCTTCTTCAGAAGGACGATGCTTCCAACGATTTTCTCTCGCAATTCCGGCTCCAAAACCAGGTGGTGTTGCATCAGCATGTCAATGAGCTGCTGCGGGAAGTCCTTCAAGATCTCAGGATAACAATCGGCGACATGAGAAATGAAGTCGATCAACTCCCTCAGAGAGATAATGCCAGTGTCGGTGGCCGCAGAGGGCGCCGCCATGAAAATTTCTCGATGCGACTCATATTGGTAGTGCTGGGCGCGGAAATCCTCGATATAAGACCTGGACACAGCAAAATATCGATCAGCATTGAATCTAGCTGGAGAATCTCACTTCAATGCAGCACTTAAGCCACTTACTTGGGATCCCTCCGAATCTTGTGCTGCAAGTTGGGCCTATGGCGGACAGAGAACGAGTTAGTATTCTGCTTCACAACTCGGTCGCACTCGGGCGCACAGCAATTTGACACAATAAACACTCACAGATCAGCCTCAACCTTTTCCAAGGCTCCAAGCTTTCGTTTGACCATTTTTAAATCCTCCGGGGTGGGTGTAAATAGAGGGTGGAAGGGAAAAGAGGCTGGAGGTCAGTTGCGCTCCGAAACTTTTTTTTCCCGCCGTATCGATAAGCGACCCAACTTGGAGAACAAGCGCAGGCGCCTCCACTATGCCCATTGAGCAGCCTGCCAATCACCAAAGCATCAGAATGATACTGTAGATCAATGAGTTTATTACTTTATAAGAGCATTTCTAGATTCGATTACAATGGAAAATTCCTTGAAAATGTCATCTGAAAGAACTCGTAGACTACTTTTTGAATGCTACAGAAAATCCATAATCGCATGATGTGAACAGTAAAAAAATTTTGTTTTTTCACTTAAGACTTGGCCATTACCACCCAAGGCCCTTGTGACCGCATCACAACTGCTGAAAAGAAGCTATCCGATTGTGTTCCCATTTTTGGATCCTGCTTCCTCCGTGGCTGGCCCAATCCATGTACAGCCCGGGCAGTTGTATGTCAATCATCCGAAACCCGGTGAAAAACATCCCGTTCACTCCAGTATCCATAAAACACATAGGACCAAACGGAGAATGCATCCAGTACACCCTTTACCGGTTAGACTTGGCAACACGCTCCAGCTCGTCCTTCTTCTTGATGGCGTAGGAGTTGCTGCTGCCCTTGGCGGCGTTGACGAGCTCCTCAGCTAAAGGGAAATGTTAGTAAAACCCCTCGAATTCACGAACACATTATTCGAAGAATGGGATAGAACGAACCAAGGCACTCAGAGATGGACTTCACGGAGCGGAAAGAGCTCTCGCGGGCGCCAATGGTGATGAGAGCAATGGCGGTGTTGACACGGCGGAGGGGAGAAACATCGACGGCCTGGCGACGGACGGTACCGGCGGAACCAATACGGGTGGAGTCCTCACGGGCACCACAGTTCACGATAGCATCAACAGCGATCTGGATGGGGTTGGAGTCGGTAGTGATGTTGATCTAGATGGAAAAGTTAGATGTTGATCATTAAAGATGTAATGCCAGAGCCATCTGGGCGGAAGTTGAACGATTGTCCACTTCTTTACAGATATGCCCCCAGAGGCAGATCGTAAACACTGAATGGGAAACGCACGATCTCAAAAGCGTGGGCGACGATGCGGACAGCCATGGCCTTCTTTCCGTTGTTGCGGCCGTTCATCATGATCGAGTTGGTCAGGCGCTCGATGATGGGGCACTGGGCCTTGCGGAAACGCTTGGCGGCATAGCGACCGGCGGAGTGAGAGGTGTAGACCGGCTGGCGGATCTGGATGTAGTCGCTGTTGGCGGGCAGAAGAGGTTAGCCATTCGAATTCCGCATGGTGAATTCGACATTTGGTTCCTCCAGAAAAATTTGTCCCGGCGCGCGCAGAATTCCCCGTATGCCCTTTCTCCCATCTCTTGCAGCGCAACTCGCTCCTGAATGTAACCCCCGGGACCAAATCCATCCGGAGAAAACTCGTTGGCGTCGATTTGAGGTAGACTCACGTCAGGGAGATGTCGCGGATCTCAACATCCTCGTAGCTCCACTTGCCGAAGAGGAGAACGGGCTGGTTGTCGAGGTGGGCAATCTCCTTAGGCAGCTGAACGGCCTGAACATCCCCGGAGTCAGACATCTTGATTGTCGAGGGGGGGGTGGTGGTAATGGGTGACCGGGTTGTCGAGGGTGGTTGAACGATCAATCGGGATGGCTATCCACACAGGAATTTGGAGGTGCTCTCGCTTAGCGGTGTGTGGTGTGTGGGTGGAGTCACATGAGGAATTTTAGGGCACTCGCTCAGATGAGGTAAGCATGGAGATTCCTCAGTCATGTGACCCGTAGCCTTCTCACTATTGTGGCCTCAGGCGTCCAAATACCACTGTATGGACTTCCGGCTTGGCATTCACATTAGCCACAATTAGCAACGTTTCACTACTTCCCCGCCATTGGGTTTTAACATGACCGATGTCTTGTAGCTCCCTTAACACGACATTCGTCTTCGAATGAATCATCTTATCATCTAGCACATATATACAGGACGAATATGCAAGTTCTTCGTAGGATTATATTCACGAGTAGAAAATCCTAAATAAGTACAGCTGACTGGGGGCCGAGACACAACACAACGCCCACTGGTACCTGAGAAAAGCCACAGTTTCTATCACAACCACCTGGTAATAGGTACACCGTACTTCGTATATAGCCCCTGATACTTCTAGCGTTGCAATGGCAACCTTGGTTCCCTTGACTCGCTAAACTCCTCATATCCATAAATATAGCACCAAATTATCCGACTATAACTCTCCTAGTGAGCACTTGTCTCACTTGTACACTTCGGCTCGCCTGACCGCCTTTGGGGTGGGTGACGTTGTCTCCAGCGCGGAGGTCCAACACTTGCGACCAGAACAATTCGTTGGTGGTTGGTCAACATTGCCAGAGAAATTCAACTACAATCAACAAGGGTCTCTGCAGGTCACCCCTCTTCGGCTACCACTTGTTGCACCTCGGGAAATTCCATGAGATGAGGCTTTCTTGACTGACCATTTCTCCATCCCTCCCCCGCGTGTTCGATCCACTTGCCTCGAATTGAGGTCCTTCCCGTATTCTAATGGCGGAGGAGAATCCAGAGTTCCAGTCCGCTTTGCGGGAGCTGGAAAGGGAGCTGGAGGTATGTTTCAGTCCCCAGAGGTGATGTGTCTTCTTGCGCTTACACAGGGTGTTCTTCGAACAGGAGGGTGATATCACCGAGAAAGGGTAAGCAGTCGTCCCGTAGCATGGCAACCCCGACGAGCATGAACATGGGGACACATTAGTCGCCCAAGGGGTCACATGAGGTCTACTACACAACAACGGCGCACTAACGTCAGAATAGGTATCAAAAGCGACGTACCCTCCTACTCTCCCAGTTTCTTGGCCCCAACAAGCCGCTTGAGATAGGCTCTCATGTGGCCCCAGGCTATGGGGATCCGTCCGAAGGCTCCCATATCAACCCGCCAGCGATATTAAGCGTTCGACCCCCGACTGCCGAGTCTTCGCAACCCACCATTGCTTCTCCGACCTATGCAGGCGCATACGATGGCATGCAAAGTAGCGGAGGATTTGGGTACAACCACCGGGTCAGCGTGGACGCACAGAATGCGTCCCCGGCTCCAGCCGGATCTCACGAGCGAGACAGTACGGGCATGTTACAAGCTATTGATCGAATGCCATCGTCGGCCTCATACGATTCGCTTTTCCTTCCCAAACCTCCAGTCCCCGGTTCACAAGGCCAAGATGGGTCGCGCACCGCGACTCTAATGAGCCAGAACTACGCCTTTAACCCTGAGTCCCAGCCGGAATATGTTCAGTCTGAATATGATCAGCCCGAGTACATGGATGATGGTATAGGGGGCTATGATCCTGCCTCGGGTGGGGTCACGCGACAGTCGACAATGTTGGATTCTCAGCAGGGCTACTTCTCGGACTTTGCCGGACAGCAGCATGATGATTACAGGGAAAGTTATGGTGGTGGTTTCCATCGCTACTCTCAATCAGGCGAGGCCTTCTCACCAACGGCGAACATGGCGCCGCCATTCATTCCTCCTTCCGAACTGCCCCACGGCCCGGCGATCCAGCATCTCTTACCCCTCGAACCTCGAGATATTCCCTTTGCAGTGAACGATCCTCATGATAAGAACATCCCCATGTCAAACTTTGACAATATTCCGACGGTTCTTCGACACCGCGCACGAGTTCACCCGAAACAGCCTGCATACTGGGTGTTGGATCAGAAGGGCAAGGAAATTGCGTCAATCACATGGGACAAGCTAGCAAGCCGCGCAGAAAAGGTGGCGCAGGTCATTCGTGATAAGAGTAATTTGTACCGCGGCGATCGTGTCGCGCTGATCTATCGCGAGGCTGAAATTATCGAATTCGCCGTGGCCCTCATGGGCTGTTTCATCGCAGGAGTGGTCGCTGTTCCAATTAACAGCCTGGATGATTACCAAAGCCTGAATCTGGTGCTTACCTCGACGCAAGCTCACCTAGCCTTGACCACCGAGAACAACCTGAAGGGGTTCCAGCGTGACATCACGGCACAGAAGCTTAATTGGCCTCGTGGAGTTGAATGGTGGAAAACCAACGAGTTTGGCAGCTTTCATCCCAAGAAAAAGGACGATACACCTGCCCTCGTTGTGCCCGATCTAGCATTCATCGAGTTTGCGCGGGCTCCGACAGGAGACATGCGCGGTGTGGTTATGAGCCACCGAACCATTATGCACCAGATGGCCTGTTTGAGTGCCATTGTCTCAACTGTACCCATGGAATCTAGTGCCAGGCCATATGCGACCAAGGGCGAAACCATTATCAGCTACCTTGACCCAAGACAAGGAATTGGTATGATCCTGGGTGTTCTCTTGACAGTTTACGGCGGCCACACAACCGTCTGGCACGAGGACCGCGCGGTCGAAACGCCTGGTCTGTATGCTCATCTCATCACAAAGTATAGGGCGACCGTCATGGCTGCGGATTACTCGGGACTGAAGATCGCCGCATACAACTACCAACAGGATCCCATGTCCACCAGACACTTCAAAAAGAACTCAGAACCCAACTTTGGCAGCGTTAAACTTTGCCTCATCGACACAATCACTGTTGATTCGGAATTCCACGAGATCCTGTCAGACCGATGGCTGCGACCCATGAGAAATCCGCGTGCTAGAGAGATTGTTTGTCCGATGCTTTGTTTACCCGAGCATGGCGGCATGGTCATTAGTGTACGGGACTGGCTGGGTGGCGAGGAGCGAATGGGATGTGTCTTGACCCATGAGATGGACCCAGCAGGACGAGACAAGAAGGAAGAAGACGAAAAGCTTGAGAAATCGGACGCCCCCACCGGCTTTGGTAGCAGTCTCTTGGGTGGTGGAGCTCGCGTTTCGGCTCCAAAGGAGACTGCAAAGAATGACCTTGGTGAGGTCCTTCTCGACAAGGAGGCTCTCAAAAGCAATGAAATCGTCGTCGTGGCAATGGGAGAGGACGCTCGCAGATATGCTAGCACCATGCCGCATACTGTCCGAGTCGGTGCCTTTGGCTATCCTATTCCCGATGCTACACTCGCCATCGTTGACCCTGAGACCAATCTCCTATGCACCCCAAATGTTGTTGGCGAAATTTGGGTGGATTCTCCGTCGCTGTCGGGCGGCTTCTGGGCGCTGCCCAAGCACACCGAGGCTATCTTTCATGCCCGGCCTTACAAGTTTGAAGATACCAATCCTACCCCTGTTCTTGTGGAGCCTGAGTTCCTGCGCACTGGTCTGCTAGGCTGTGTGATTGAAGGCAAGGTCTTCGTCTTGGGTTTGTATGAAGACAGACTGCGCCAGAAGGTGGAATGGACGGAGCATGGCCAGGAGATTGCCGAACACCGGTATTTCTTTGTTCAGCACTTAGTCGTCAGTCTCCTAAAGAAGGTGCCGAAGATCCATGATTGCACAGCATTTGATGTGTTTGTGAATGAAGAGCATCTGCCGGTCATTGTCTTGGAATCGTATGCTGCTTCGACGGCACCTACAACGTCTGGTGGCCCGCCGCGTCAGCTTGACTCTGTTCTTCTTGATTCGCTTGCCGAGCGGTGTATGGAGATTCTTTATCAAGAACACCATCTCCGAGTCTATTGTGTTTTGATCACCGCCCCTAACAGTCTCCCTCGTGTGACCAAGAATGGTAGATTGGAGATTGGCAACATGCTGTGCCGCAAGGACTTTGAAGCCGGTATGTTGCAGGCTGTACACGTCAAGTTTGGCGTGGAGCGGTCTGTGATGAACTTGCCCGTTGGTGTTGACCCGGAGGGTGGCATCTGGTCACCCCTTGCCCTAGCGTCCCGACAAGACATCTTGGCCTATCAGGAGAAACAATATTCTGGCGTGGACTACCGGGACGTCGTTATGGATGATCGAACCTCTACTCCGCTCAACCAATTCAAGACGATTGTCGACCTTTTCCAGTGGCGGGTTTCACGCCAGGCTGAAGAGCTCGCTTATTGCTCCATCGACGGCCGTGGTAAAGAAGGCAAGGGCATCACCTGGAAGAAGTTTGATCTGAAGGTCTCCGCCGTTGCAACCTACCTTAAGAACAAGGTCAAGGTTCGACCCGGTGACCATCTGGTCTTGATGTACACCCACTCGGAGGAATACATCTATGCCGTTCATGCCTGCTTCTGCTTGGGTGTTGTTGTTATCCCGGTGGCCCCCATTGACCAGAACCGCCTCTCTGAGGACGCTCCTGCATTCCTTCATGTGATCAACGACTTCAATGTCAAGGCTATCATTGTCAACACCGAGGTTGACCATGTCATGCGGCAGAAGCTTGTTTCCCAACATATTAAGCAGTCAGCGCAGGTTCTCCGCATTGGCGTACCGGCCATCTACAACACCACTAAGCCTTCAAAGCAATCACACGGTTGTCGTGAGCTTGGCTACACGATGAAGGATGCATGGCTCCAGGGCAAACAGGCTGCCCTTGTTTGGACCTACTGGACTCCAGATCAACGACGCATTTCCGTGCAGATCGGGCATGATACCATCATGGGTATGTGCAAGGTGCAGAAAGAGACCTGTCAAATGACTAGCTCGCGACCCGTGCTTGGTAGTGTGCGCAGCACTCTGGGTCTTGGATTCCTTCATACTTGTTTGATGGGTGTCTACGTTGGTGCTCCTACCTACCTCGTCTCTCCCGTCGACTTTGCTCAGAACCCAATGACGCTGTTTGTGACACTTGCGCGGTATAAGATCAAGGACACCTACGCCACCAGTCAGATGTTGGACTACGCCATGAGTACCATGGCCGGAAAGGGATTCCAGCTGCAAGAACTCAAGAATTTAATGATTTCTGCCGAAGGTCGTCCCAGAGTCGATATCTACCAGAAGACGCGACTGCACTTTGCATCAGCTGGCTTGGACCGTACCGCAATCAATGTTGTCTACTCGCACGTCCTCAATCCTATGATTGTCACGAGATCGTACATGTGCATTGAACCGATCGAGCTTTGTCTGGATCTTCGCAGTCTTCGCCGTGGTCTGATCTATCCCGTGGACCATGATACGGACCCAACGGCTCTGGTGGTCCAAGACTCTGGAATGGTACCTGTAAACACCCAAATTGCCATCGTCAACCCGGAAACCTGCACACTGGCTCACGTTGGCGAGTATGGTGAGATTTGGGTACAATCAGATGCTTGTGCCCAAGGCTTTTACAGGTCTACACAGGAGTTTGATGCTGAGAGAATGAATGGTCGCGTCGCAGATGGTGACCCCAACGTACCCTATGTCCGTACCGGAGATCTTGGCTTCTTGCATACTGTAACTCGTCCCATTGGTCCTGGTGGTCAGCCTGTTGAGATGCAGGTGCTTTTCGTTCTTGGAAGCATCGGCGAGACCTTTGAGGTCAATGGTCTGAATCATTTCCCCATGGATATCGAGAACTCTGTAGAGAGATGTCACCGCAACATTATGAAGGGAGGATGGTGAGTGGTTCTTTTTTATTGTACTTTGATTACACACTTGCTAACAAATTGAATTATAGTGCCATCTTCCAAGCAGGCGGACTGATCGTGGTTGTGGTCGAGGTCACTCGCAAGTCGTTCCTAGCCTCTCTTGTTCCTGTGATTGTCGATACAATCCTGGGCGAACACCAGGTGGTCGCAGATATCGTTGCCTTCGTCTCCCACGGTGACTTCCCTCGCTCACGACTCGGTGAAAAGCAGCGTGGAAAGGTTTTGGCTTCCTGGGTGACGCGCAAGCTGCGTACGATTGCTCAATTCAGCATCCGCGATTTGGACGAAGATCATCCGTTCCTTATGCAGCACCGGGCTAGCCGCAGCTCCAAGCCTGGAAGCACCATGGGTCACAGCATCCGGCAGTCGAGTATCATTCCTGACGCTGACGCGCCTGCCGTGCCTCGATCCCCAGCCACTGCGGTCCCTGAAGACAGGGCTGTCACTCTTCAAGAGTCTTATCGGGACATGGCACCTGTCAATCTACCGGAACTTGACACTCGCACTGAGAACTTTGTTTCCTCGACGCCCGTTCCTGCACCGACTGCTGGTGTACCTCACATCCAGGAGCCCCAGTCCGCAACGGTAGTGACCGAGGATGACGACCATTTCGATCATCACTTTGATAATCACCACTTCGACGATCACCACTTCGACGATCACCACTTCGACGATCGCCGCTTTGACATGGTGGAACCCGCTAACCAACCCGGTCCTGGTCCGTCCCGCGATTTTCGCTTCAGTTTCGACATGATCAATAGCCCCGTCGAGCAACTACCGCATGATCTGGCCCAACCAGGTGCTGAGTATCACCCGGCCAGGCAGAGTTCGCTCGCCGGTCAACACCAACCCGGATATCATGGTGATGGCGTAGGATACGCAGTTCCTAGTCATCAACAAAGGCCTGGCACCCAGGAAAGCGGCATTATCGATGACTGGCACCAGGAGGCTCTCATGTATCAGTCCGTCCTGGGTGGAGAAGATGGTCACCGCAAGCCTTCCGACGCTGGAAACCGGATTTGAATTTTGAGTCATGAGTCATGAGTATCCGAGGCATGCCCGCCTCTGTACTCGCCACTATGTGTCAGGTTCTCTGGAGTAAAAAAGAAAGCGCATGGCTTTAAGAGTCATTAACGAAGCGATTGTTGTTTCGATTGTGGATTGATTTTGTTAGACTTTTTCTCCCTCCCTATCCCCTTTACTTCCCCCTCTGTTTGAGTCATTATTTAGCACTTATGATCGTTGTTTATTGTTTGTTGAGGATTTTCTTCACATCTCCCTGAATACCTGATTTGCACCACTGCCTGCGCTGCTACGTTTTGCATATGCGCTGGCTTGTTTTCTTGTACATAGCAATCACATACCCAAGCCATTCACCTACCAAAACCCACATTCCCAGAACTTCGGTACTTAGTCTCCTCTAATCCTCGGATGTAATCATTCTCATCGCAACGAATCCTCAACACCTTTATACTTAGGAGGTTATTCCTAGCGAAATACCTTTCTACACGAACCACAAAGTTCCAAACTGACATCAGAAACACTATTTATTCCAAATATTCAAATTGAACTCATGAACCATGCATTATTTGCTACACCTGCTCCTCAAAATGAAAGAAAGCATCAAACTTTTCAACAGCCTACAGCTGCTCAGCTTGTCGGGTCAGACCCTCAATGTCGACCTTGGCGCTGAGACCACCATTAGCAGTTGCCGTCTCGGGGGAACCAGTCAGCTGCTCAAGAGCGTGGAGGTCCTCATTCGTAAGGGTGTTGGAACGGATAGGGCGGAAGGGGGCGGGGGAACCAGCGCGGGAGGTGAGGAACTAGTAGATGGAAGGTTAGTCAAGCTGATATGTGGATTCTTGGGGGGTTATTTGGTAAGACTTACGGAGCTGGCGGCGCTGAGGAGGGCAATCAGGGAAGCCTGTACCACATCGCCGTGGATACCAACACCCCATACTTGTTCCTTGCTACCGGCGGCAGTACATTGGATGTATGTGGCGGCCTTCACTTCACGGCCCAGACCACCCTCGTTGCTCTGGCTGATAGAGTGTTCCTTGTAGTCCACGACATCGAGATCGATGCTCAGAGTAGACAGAGCGGCGGCAAGAGCGGAAATAGCACCGTTACCCGTACCAGTGATAGCGTGCTGGACATTGTCGATCTCAATGATACCAGTGAAGCGACGCTTGAGGTTCTGGGTGTTAAGAGCCTTGCCGGGAGCAGGAGGCGCAGGTGACTGGGAACGATCGGTGGTAATGTTGTAGTCGATGAGAGTGAAGCGAGGATTTGACTTGAGGTGGTAGGCTCCCTCGAACAGGGTGACGAGCTCGGAGGGTCGCAGTTCCCGGTTGACCCGCTCGGTCTCTTTTTGCACGACCTTGCTGAATTCGACTTGGAGACCGCGGGGGAGATCCAGCTCCAGACTGCGCAGAATGATCCAGGCAGCTCCGCCCTTGCCACTCTGGGAGTTGACACGGATGACAGCCTCGTAGTTTCGTCCAATATCCTTGGGGTCGAGGGGAAGGTAAGGCATCACCCACTCGTCATCATCCGTAGCACCAGCCTTCTCGCGGATGGCGAAGCCCTTCTTGACAGCATCTTGGTGACTTCCACTGAAAGCACTAGAGGGGAAAAAGTGTTAGTTTGCATGTAGTCCAACATTAAAGAGATACCACTAACCTCGTGACCAGGGCACCACCGTAAGGCCAACGCTCGTTGACAGGAATCTTATTGCACTCTTCCACAAGCTTGATAACAGAGGGGATATCGGAAAAGTCGATGTTAGGCGAGACACCTTGTGTGTAGAGGTTGAGGGCGAGAGTGACGAGATCGACGTTACCCGTGCGTTCACCGTTACCAAACAGAGTACCCTCGACACGCTGGGCACCGGCCATCTGAGCGAGTTCGGCAGCAGCAACGGCACATCCACGGTCGTTGTGGGGGTGCAGGGAGACGACGAACTTCTCGCGCTCGGTCATAGAAGTGCAGAAGTACTCAATTTGATCGGCATAAACGTTGGGGGTAGACATCTCGACAGTAGCAGGCAAATTGAAAATAATAGGGTTCTCAACAGTAGGCTCCCAAGCAGCCTTGACAGCCTCGCAAACCTCGACAGCAAACTCAGGCTCGGTATCCGAGAAAGTCTCGGGGGAGAACTCAAACTGCCATTGCGTACCAGCCATCGCGGGGTCATCCTTGGTGATAGAACGAGCATACTTGGCGCAGGCAACGGCCTTCTCCAGACTTTGCTTCTTGTCCATGTTGAAGACGATCTGGCGGAAGCAGGGGCTAGTAGCGAGGTAGATGTGCAGAATGGCCTTCTTAGCACCCTTCAGGGAGTCGACAGTGCGGCGGATGAGATCCTCACGGCAGGGAGCGAGAACCTGCAGCCAGACATCGTCGGGGGTGAGACCGGGCTCTTCGACGAGACGGCGGGTAAAGTCGAAGTCGATTTGAGATGCAGAGGGGAAGGAGACTTCGATTTCCTTGTAGCCGAGTTCGACGAGTTTCTTGAAGAAGCGGTACTTTTGCTCGCCGTCCATTGGATCGGGCAGAGACTGGTTTCCATCACGCAAATCCGTGGCCAGCCATCTTGGTGCGGAAGTGATTTGCTTGTCGGGCCAAGTCCGGTTGGGGAGGTTCAGCGGCTTGTATGGCTTATACTTTTTTGAGGGATCTTTGAGCCTGTAATGAGGAAGCGAATATTAGCATTGGATTATTGAAAAGTGTCATTGCTGGGGGTCAGCCCCAGAGCTTTTTCGCATAACGGACGTACATCGGCATATTGGCGGTTGGCGGGGTATACAGTGGGGTGAAAAGGTGATAAGAGGCGATAAAAGAGAAAAAGAGGAGAGCGACGAGCGAGATGTGCGGTCTGGTCGGACTGAAAAGACTCAGTTGACACGCAGGAATTGAGGTATAGATTCTCTTTTGAAAGACCAAAGCACCAAGGCCAATGAAGAAAAGGGAAGTTGTGACTCAATCGCAGGGGCGCGATCGTCGATGACGCCGAGTTTTTCGGGGCCGACAGCGGAGTCACGTGAGATGCGCCCTTCGGCGAACGCCTGCGAGTTTAGTGGCGATCGGCAGTTGACTTTCAATGTAAATATAGACGAATCAATCTGGTTTCCTGCCTTCTTCAAGCTTTTTGGCCTTCCCATATCCGCATCTTTGAGGTTGCGCACTGTGGCGAACATACATGCAATTATATCCTCCTTACTCGCTATAGTAACTGCATCCCCGAACTCGGAGCACTTGTGGCCTCAGGCGAACACTGTTTGCCGAGGCTAACCGCGTAAGACGGATACATAGTGGATTCGATTGCATGGGCTGACTCCGTTTAGCAAGGAGAACACTCTGGCTTGTTATACATGATTGCGAAGTTCGTGAATGATATGGTGTATATGGTACAAATGAAGACAGGGGCGCTCAATGGCACAATCACAGGAAATTCCTCTCAAATTGCTTCAGCAATGGATGCACCTCGTTCAACTTGAGCTTCACTGCCCGGGGGTTCTTCAGCGCATCCTCGCCGAGGTGAGACCTGATCAAGGACTGGAATTGCTGAGCTTCGGGATCGGTCTTGCTTTGCATCTGCCCGGTGACGTCCAGGGTAATGCCACCTTCAGCAACATCGCGCGAACCTAAGATAAAGATCATATTGTACTTCATCTGCTTGGCTCGCTGGATCTTCTTGCTGAGCGTCTGCGCGCTGGTGTCGACATCGATCAGGAATGTGGAATCAACCGAGGACAGAGGACGTGGTGGTGCAGCAGCTCCGTCATTCTGGAGAACCTTGAACCCGGAGAACTGAGCCGCAGCTTCTTGTGCCTGGCGCACCACGGCATCATCCTGGTTGACTGTCAAGATAATGCCCTGGCGTGGTGACAGCCAGAACGGCCAGTGGCCGCCGTGATGTTCAATGAGCAAGGCTAGGAATCGTTCGAGGGAGCCAAAGATAGCCCGGTGCACGAGAACGGGAGTAGCGAATCCGGGAGTCGCCGGATTATAGTCCTCCTCGCCCTCTGCAACTTGATACTCCAGTCCGAACCGCTGGGGCAGGTTCATATCTAGCTGGATCGTGGACAATTGATGATACTTGCCCGCCTGGTCCTGGAGCTGGATATCAATTTTTGGCCCGTAGAATGCACCGTCACCCTCATTCAATGCCCATTCACGCCCGGTACTATCCAGTGCTTCACGCAATTGACCCTCTGCATTGTCCCACATCTCCAATGTCCCAATATAATCCGTCTCTGGCCTCGTAGACAGCACCAATCGGTACGGCCCAAGTCCAAACGTGGTCATAGCCATATCCACGAATCCCAGCGCCGACGCAATCTCCGACTTGATCTGTGATGGGCGGCAGAAGATATGGCCATCATCCTGATGGAAACGTCGCACGCGCGTGAGGCCCGTCAACGAGCCGGAGATTTCGTTCCGATGTAGCGGGCTAAAATCCGCATAGCGCACCGGGAGCTCGCGATAGGAGTGGTTCTGCGACTTGAATAGCAGGCAGTGGCCCGGGCAGTTCATAGGCTTCAGGCCGTACGATTCATCCTCGCCGAGTTCGCCCTCCGTCTCGCCGGTCGCACCGCGGCCGGTGACCTCGTACATATCATCCTTGTAGTTTTGCCAGTGGCCGGAGACTTCCCACAGGGAGCGTTTGTAGATGGTCGGGGTGAGGACTTCGCGGAAGCCGTATTGCAGGTATTGCGTGCGGAGGAAGGAGATAAGCTTGTTGATGACGTGAGTGCCATTCGGTAGAAACAGAGGCGAGCCGGGGCTATAGTTTGACGAGGTGAAGAGCTCCTGACTTGTCCCCAGAGCTCGGTGGTCATTTGGTGGAATTGGGGGAGCTTGGGTAGGTCGGCCGTTGGCAGCGTCAGCGCACGAGCATTGGCGAGATGCGGTGGTCGACAGCCATTGCGGTCTTGTAGAGGGCCATCGTGCCGGTCGATTGATCGCAGGCCGCGAGATGAGACGTGGCCGTAGCCGAGTGACTGCGCGCATGGTTGTGTTGCGGAGTGATCGGTCAGTCTTTCTTTTTCTCCGCAGGTTGTCGATCCGGACTTATTAGTTTCTACGGGGACAATTAGTGGCCATCGCGCAATTATCAGAGAGTATTCTCTCTACAGGCTCAACAACCTAGTAAGTCCTAGTAAGTTCAGCTTATACGGTAGATCAAATATATGAGTATTTTAACTAGCATACTAAAAACTAATCTACTGTGGCTTATATATTAGTATCTAACTTTCCACTTTATTTCATGGCCATCTAATCTGCAACAATCCATAGCGGGTAATTGTCAGCACCAACGTTGGGTAGCTATCTATCATCTGGAGTTCAGTATAGGGTTGAAGTAGTTGATAAACGATGAACCTCATCGTTGGTGCCGGACAAGGAATGAAGATGTCAAGTCAAATCATTCTAGAATCAATCAATATACCTATCTTGCAATAGCGAGTGCTCTTTTTATCAACCTGCAAAAGCGTAACCGCCAGACGATTCTCGAATTGCCCCACCGCTTTGCGCGTGAAACCGTCGCGCTTCTCTCCAACATCCCTTCAGACGTTACACGATCACCACCAGAGTCGCATTCGACAAGTGACTATACTACGAGCTTGACAAAGTGCAGTCTACTCTACCTCATAACGAGTATCTTTCCCCGTTCATCTATCCGCCCGAGGTGCACTAGTGTCCATCGCGATATGTGTACGGCGCCATGTCAACAGAACCCCCACGCACTCCAGATCGCTCGGCGCTAGGGGAGTCCTGGGTTGTTGCTTCTACGGTATCGATCAAGGATCACGATTTCAGTCCGACAGCTAGCAAGGATCTCGCGAGCCCGACCCCAGCGCCCAGGAGAGAAAAGCACGTTGATGCCGCCAAGCCGGTAAACAAGACGAGCCCGAAGCCGAAGCCGAACCCAAACCAAAGCCACAATCAGAACCAAACAACACTATCAGAGTCGCTGACCTCGTCCACCTCATCATGGAGTATGAGTATGTCTGGCCCGGAGCTCGTCATGCCGTCCATCTACGAGGTACCCATCTCGGAGGCATCATGGGTTGCGCCGCATATGCGATCCGCAGGCAAAAAGTCCCCGAGGATGAGGAAGCGCCGCAAGATCACACAGAGTGAAAAGCAGACACAGCAGTCCAACATCAAATCTGAAGCATCAGACGCAGGCTCGTCCGCTTCAGGGCATGGAGCCAAGAAACCAAGCGTGATTGCAAAGCTCTCGTCCCTCTACCACGAGCAGCGCACGCTACTCCGCACCGCCATCAACACCCTCCTCATCGCCTTGATCATGCACCTCCTCATCCTCCCCGAACTCGTCTACCAAGCGCAAGACCTCTGCGCCTTCCCAACAATACAATCAACCTACCCAGCCAGCTGTGTTCTTCTCCATCCACGAGCGCTCCCCTCCAACCCCTTCCACTCCACCAGCGCTCCCCTCTCCCCAGAAGAAACCATTATCGCCGCGCAAAACACCCTCGAGGCCATCTTCACCAGCACTCTATCCACCCTCACCCCACTCGCGCAAACCCTCAAAGACAGCGAATCCACCCTCTCCACCCTCCACACAAACCTTCAAACCAGTCTCCCCGACGCCCGCAACGCATTCGCCCTCGAATTTCAAGGCAGCGGCGCCGCCCTGCGCGCCGCAGCTTGGGAATTCGACTCGCTGCGCGCAGACCTGCGCTCCGCCATAGACAGTCTACTCGCATCCCCGCTGGCATTGGAATCGGGGGGCGCGACCTCGATCGCGCGGGATACCAGACTCGCTGCGCAATTGCGTCGACGGGCGGAGTATCTCGATCGATTGAGGGCGCAATTGCGGAATAAAGCGGAGTCGCTGGGCGGACGGTTTGCCACGTTAGATGACCATCTCGAGGCTATTGATGGGATAGTATCCCGTGAAGCGCGTCGGGCGTCAATGTTGAACGGTGATCGCCGTGTAGATGCAGCGGCTCAACGCGGTGAGGGCCTGCTGCACTCGTTATCGAGCTATGCCGGATTCAGTGCGCGGCTATTCGGGTCAAGCTCGAGCTTGAGCTCGGATTCAGACTCGAACTCGCACGATCACTCGACAGACCCATCATCTGCAGCTCCGTCTAGTGCAGATGCACCGCAGCGACCCACGAGCACCCTTGCATTACTGAGGCTTGCAGCGACACAGCATCGTGTCGTGGCCGATGAAGTCGCTCGACTGGCGAGGGCGTTGCGGGATGAGCAGCGAGCTCGGTCGGGGCCCACTTGGTGAGTGGGTTTTTTCTTTCACTCCCACGCGAGAGTTTTGCGGCGGGTCGATAGAGGCTGTTAGTGCGTGGATACACGATCCCGGTACGGGGTTGGTCAGGTCCATTGCGACTTGAACACGAGATTTGTTGGTTTTTTTATTTGAATTTGAATTCAGGCGAGAAGGTTTGAGAGGAAGAAAGATACTTTTTGGAATCTCTGGGAGATTTCAGGGGGTTTTCTTTCAGCCTTTAGGGTATTCTTATTTTGCTCCTTTGTTTCCTTTGGAGGCGTTCAGTAGTGTGGTGTTTGGGGCTGAACTTATACGAGGGTATGAATTATGACGATAGCATGAAATACGATACACAACTTCTTTCTTCAAATTGAATCGACCTAACTTGACTTGAAACTACATAAATCTAAGCTCCGTTTTTCTTTCCAAGTCATTATCGTCATATATCTATGAATAGAAACATCTATCCCATCCTGTTCTCAACACCCGACCCAAACTTCGGACGAACCGAATCCCTTCACTAACCACCCATGGTAGAACATCTAAGGAGAACACGGACACACCAATGGCATCACAAATCACTCAATAATACAAAGTCAAGCTATGGAGCTTACAAACTCACGAGGTAAGAAAAAAAGAAAGGAGAAGAACGGAACACGGCTTCGGCCGAAAATCTATGACAGTTACTACTGTACTTGTACTTCCTCGGTACCTAAGTCATAGCCTCCATTCCTACCATGATGCTATGTCTCCGTATGTCTCGATTAGAATATCAATCCACGGTCGAACAGACAAAGAACCGAACCACCTTAGGCAACGACATTCAACACTAAATCAACACAACAACACTATATGTACTGTACATTATTGTACCCTACACCCTACAACGAGTCACGACAAGGATTTGAAAATCGGCAGCAACAGCCGAGCGTTAAACGGGGCTTTTTTGCTTTTGCGTCTGTGGCGGGTACTGTACTGCCAGTCTACAGCAGTACGTAGTACAGCATCGAGGGGGCTGGATGTATGATTAGGTAAGTATGTACATGGACTCCGGACAGCAGATACGATGTCAATGCAGATACAATATGCATAGAAGTACCGTTAGCGTCTGTGCGATGTCAAAGGCAGCAAAAAGCAAATGTATTTGTTGCGGGGATGATTCAGCCTTGGGTCGAGATAGTTAGTTACTCAGCTCAAGTGTTCTAGACCTACCCGAGTATGCATTATTGCATCGTACTGGGCGGTGCATTGATAAACTACGCTATGCAGGGGGGGGAAACAGTATGATCAGTCCCAATGGGAAGTAGATTAATCTAGTGATAATAATATGAGTGATGATCGTTCAAGATCCATAGATACATGTCAAGGCGTGGAGGAAAACACCAGTAGATCCAAAAACATAGCTCCCAGAATCCCAACTGGACCAGGGGGGAAAAAAGGAGGAAGATACATCACAGGCAAAAAGGGTTCATAGTAACCGATCGCAAAAGGCAGTAAAAACAAAACATGCATCCTCATGTGCAAGGACCCGGTTCCAGCCCAGTATGCTTCAATTCCGTGAGAGTAAACGTTATTAGGGTGGTTTGTGCGTAAAAGGTCGAGTAAACGTCAAAAAAAAATGTAAGGCGAGCGTAAACATAGGTTCATGGGGGGATTTTTACAGCTGGAAGAAAGCAGTAACCAGGGCCAGGAGGGAGATGGGGGCAAGGTAGTTGGCAACGACGTTGGCGGCAGCGTTGAAAGTAGCGCTGGCCTTGGGAGCAGTGCTAGAAGCAGAGCTGGAGCCCGAGCCCGAGATAGTACCCGAGCCGGAGCCGGAGACAGTGCTCGAGGAAGAACCAGGGTGCATAGCAGAGCCAGAAGAAGTGGTGGAGGAGCCCGAGCCAGAGGCAGAGCCTGAAGTGGTGGCATCAGTGGACGAGGCAGTGGTGGAGCCAGCAGTGGTAGTCTTGGCCGAGGTGGAAGTCTGAGTGGTGGTGGCCAGAGTGGTGTGAGCAGTGGTAGAGCTCTCGGTGGACTTGGAGCTGGTGGAGGAGCTAGTCGAGCTGGTCGAACTGGTCGAGCTGGTCGAGCTGGAGGAGCTGGAAGTCTGGCTGAGAGAACCGGCACCGCTGAGCTTGATGCTGTCGGAGGAGCCCGAGTTGTCGCTGTAGGTGTACGAGTCGGCCGGGTTGGTGTTGGTGATCGACACCGACTTGACGTACATGGAGAAGGGAGCCTGGGAGTAATCGGTCTGGCCACCAGCCCATTCAATGGTGCCCTGGCCGTTGGAGGGGTCACCACCAGCCCAAATACCGATGCGCACACGCATGGGGGTCTGGGGATAGCGAGAACCGCCCTTGGCATCGGCGTAGTTCAGAGTACGGACGGGGTTACCATCGATGGACCAGACGGTCTTGTCCTTCTGCCAGTTCACCGTGTAGGTGTGGAAGGTGGACTGAGGGTTGGCCACGGCGGGCCAGGTGGCGCGATCATAGGTGGTGGTATCACCCTTGCCGAAGTAGTTGGTCTCGATCTGGGCAGTATTGCCGCCAAGAGCCTCCTATAAACGAATAGTTAGACATTATATAGTCAAACCAGCGAGAAAACCAGTCAATGCTTACCCAGTCAATCTCGTCCAAGTCATCAGACTCAAAGACAATCGAGCTAACAATACCAGTGCCGGGAGCAGCCTGCATGGTGACCGAGATCTCACCGTAGAAGATGTAGAAGTCGGTCTCAATAGTAGGGGCATCACCCCTCTTGTTGATGGTGAAGACGGCACCGTTGGAGCCAGTGCTGACGGAGCCAGCAATGGTCTTCCACTTGCTCAGGCTGGAGCTCTGAGTGAAGTCAAAGTTGAGCTGAGACTCGGTGGTACCGGCATCGGCAGGGCAAGTCTTCTGCAGCGGGTTGCAGTCGGTGTATGTCTGAGCCGAGGCGAAAGGAGCAGCGGCAGCCAGAGCCACGGCGGCATACTTGAAGAGAGACGGCATAGTGAGGAGGGGGATGTGAATATGCGCCAAAGAGATGAAGAGGTGAGAAGATGGGGGTGGAAGGATGAGGCTGGAAACGACCGTGAGGACGAGAGGGGGGAAAGCGAGAGTTATAAAGCAAACGCAGGTAAGGCGATCACAGCAGGCAGTAGCGAGTGGAGCTGAAGTGGTCCAAGTGGTGGTTCCGAAAAGTGGTTCCCTTGAAGTGGAGCGAGAGAGAGAGAGAGATAAGTCAAGACGAGTTGATAGATGGGGACCATGGTTACGACGGGCGATGGGCTTCTTTTTGTACTCCCACACGCCACGGGCGTTGCCTCTTGCACCTATTATTGGTACTGCGCTATACCGAGTCTCAGTCACAGAGTTCTACGGTAGTATCCCAGTAGTATCGCACTACTACGAGACAAAAAAAACCATCCTTGACTCACGCTAGTCGGCCACACCAGGCACCAAACCCAAAAAGAAAAAATAGAGGAGGCTGACAATGAGGAGACACGGAGAAGCCGTGCGAGCGGATTGGCCCCGGAAATCGGCTACTCTCCCTTTAGGCTTGAGGCAGTTAGCATCCCCTTCGTCTCCCTCGAGAGACAAAACACTCGACAATGCTGATTGGATATGAGATCGAGAGGGGGATCGTAGTGGAGCCTCCGCATGAGCTGCTGGGGAAACCCTCACTGGCGGAGTCACGGACAGGCTGAGACACTGAGACACCCCCTCTATCATCAGGTAGAGAGGACGGAGTAGGATAGAGTCATTTTCAGCAGAACACGGGAGGAGATACATCACCCTCGTTTGCCCTTGATTGTTTCATCCTCAGCTTCTCCTCGCCATTCATGACTCTTACTATGATTCTCGAGTCTCTCGAGTCCCTCTCCTCGCTCCGATCGGCCGATCATCCCGGACGATCATGTTACAGCATCTCCTCCGTCAAAGTCAAAGTAATATTATATTAATGAAGACTCCGTACTCCGTACTATGACTGATATTATTACTGAAGGATGGCCCCAGCCCCAGCCCCAGCTTTTTTATCCTTTCGCATCCTGCCGCCCTTGGCTGATGCATGGGAGTTACTGTGTGTATATGACATACAATAATACACAGATCATACACATCTCCTGTATAAGACCAGATCCTCCTGTACTCCGTACTGAGGTTAATAATATGCACGTCAGACCATGAGCCACCATGAGCCCATCGTGCACTTGTCAGTCACCAGGCCACCCATATCTCACTACATACTATTACTGTAGTATGTACTGTACTGTAGCAGGCCTAAACCCCCAACACAACGAGAGTCCTAAAAAAAAAAAATAACACTCAAAATACTAACGATACTAAAGAAACTAACCAATATACTAGGGAAGCGAGCCCAACACGAAGATTTATTATTACCCGATCTGAGACAAAAATGACCCCCGGAATGGAAAACTGGGGCGAGCTTGACAATACCATACTCCCTCGGACTTTTCACTACTGAGTACTGACACCTGGTGATACTGTATTTATGAATATCACTTCATATCATGATTCTCTCTGCTTAGATTCCTCGGTAGCCTTGAGTACAGAGAAGACTGATCTTCATTTTCTGATTGAATCATGACATCGCCAGGGTCCATCTTCTCCATCCTGTCCATCCTGATTCCAGGGGATTCCAAACTTTTCTCTCTTATGTGTCTCGCTTCGCTTCAACTTCCCTTCAGCCCCATCCATCAGTACCATGTGCATACTGTACAGTCGTACTTGGTGTCAGACGGTGAACGAGCGACCCGTGCCCTTCTCTTCTTCCACCACCACCACACGATGCTGATGGAGTACGTACGCCTCATGTAGTTTATACAATCACCTCCTCCCGATTATGATATTCGTAACATAATCAATAATCTACCACACTTCCTGTAGATACTGTATATATGGAGTGCTAACATTAATCTATCCAACCACTTCCAACATAAAACATCTCAATCAAAAACGTCCGTGTCAGTCAACACTGTTAGTTAATAATACTTAGCGTGCGACCGTCCACTACACCCTAAACCCTCCACCCCTCACCCCAACTCCCGACTCTCTGACTCTCTGACTCCCCCCCTTACTTGAACCACGGGAGCTGATTCTGGAGGGGTGAAAGGAAGGATATTCCTGAATCACCTGCACCGTAAAAAAAACAAACCGAACACATTATTATTATACGGAGTACTCCGTATATGTATCGCGTATATTAATAGAGTCCCTTTTTCTTTCTTCTTTTCCCCTTCTGGGGAAAAACAATCGGTCCAATTAACCCCCTTCGACCACCACTCATAGCCCATTATTATTGAGGATCAATTATTCTTTTTGGGTTGGGTCCAACGCAGGAACAATTGAACAATTGCTTGGCCCTCGGTCCTCCTCCTCGGCATGGAGTCATAGCGGATAAGTGAGTGGATAGATCATGGCATCCTGTAGGTTGTAGCGGTGGTTCCCCGTAAAATTCTTTGTTCTTCTGCGACAAACCATGTGCGTGTGTGTCCATAGGTGGACATATCTGCATTTACCCCCGTCATATTGATCTTGTTCGCTGATTCGTTGGGTAACTATACCAGACTCTCTAACATATACTACCTCTTAGTAGTTTGGGATTAATGTCAGTTTCCCCCCCTGTGATCTTATTCGGACCATTTAGGTTTCGTTCCTGGGGAACTGGGGAAAAGCCCTGGGCGGTAACTAGTAACCCTATTCATACTGTTTTCCTTGGAGTAATCCTTGCAAGTAGTAGTGAGTTTATGTATCATATTCAAGGAAGCAATTATTGGAAGGTTACGGTATCGAGTCCAGTTCCCCTCCCTGAAGGGAATAAGGGTCCTACCTTCTAAAGGGAGAAATTCAATTATTGAAATTATCGAAATTAATGCTTGTGATTCATTTTGATCCTTTTGTTCTTGCTCTGTCTCTTCCTTTCCCTTCGAGTTCCCATTTTTAGAAATGCCAGAGACATGTGGCGGGTCGGGGCTCACCGTAACGAGATCACGCCGACCGGAGCCCTAAGACATCGTCTTAGACGGCGGCAAAAATGACCATCACGAACACCCGACCAAACCCATTTCCCCCCAAAACTGATCCCCGAAGAAAAGAGCAGAAGGAATAACAAGCTAATGACAATAAAAAAGATTACAGTAGGAAATTCTCCATCAACATTCAGTCCCCCTAAATGTCAATCTCTGCAGGCCCGCTCAAGTCAATATCCACCTTCTTGGTGATACTGTGCTTGGCCGCATCGAATTCCACGCCGCGCTTCACCTTCCACGGCCGACTCTGTCCCAGCACAGTCACAGACTCAATAACCACATTAGCATGGTATCCGAACTGGCCCCGGATCGTAAGATGGCCACGGTTATACTCGAACTCGATCAGACTGCTGGCAGTATCCAAGGACTCGCCATCGTCCAGGTACAACGAGCCCGAGGCGTAACCACTCATATTAGGCGCAACCAGGATCTCGAAGCCGCGACGACGCAACTCGGTAGTAGTCATGGCGCTCTTGGAGCGCAGGGGAACCACGCTGCCGCCGCGGATGTGAATCGGGATCTCGGTTACGTCGATGTTATCTAGGTGTACGGTGGCTCCTTGGCCGCGGATCACGGCGCCAGAGTCCCAGTCGTAGAAGACGTCGTTGGGGAAGTAGGCTTCCACGGAGGTTTGACCGATATCTTGGACGGGGGAGACGAGGATGGAATCACCGTAGAAGAACTGGGCCTCGTTGGCGAAGGTGTTTGCGTCGGAGGGGTAGACGTAGAATAATGGCTGTAGGAAGGGTTCTCCGGTCTGTGTTTGACGGTGGAATGCCGTGTACAGGTAGTCGAGCAGGCGGTAGCGGGTTTCGATTGCCTTGCGCGCAGCGTTGGCGACGGTGGGCCAGCGGTAGAATTCCTGGGGGATGGCGCCGAGCTCGTTGTGGTTGCGGTAGAAGGGGTTGAATGCGCCCAGAGTGGCCCAGCGAGCGCACAACTCCTCGGTCGTGTTACCACCGAATCCGCAGATGTCTGATCCGACCATGGGGATATGGAAGATGGAGGCGAAGGCCAGCATCTGCGAGATTGAGACGCGGTACTTGTCCCACTGGCTGAGGTTGTCACCGAGCCTGTGATGACGATTAGGGTCAGCTTCTGCGAGTTAGACGATCTTATTCCTGGGGTAACTTACCAGTGACCGACATGAGCACCCGCACCAGCAAAAGTGCTGCGAGTGATCACCAAAGGACGAACATCCGGACGACGCTGAACCATGGCCTGGCGAGATGCAGAGCTCATCACTGAGAACGGGTTATTATTTGTATCTGAATAAGATCACATCTCTCTACTACCGTAATAACTCACTAGTACCATAAAGATTGTGAGTATCATACTCCACAAACGAGTCACCACCTTTGTGAACAAGATCAGTATCAATGGTCTTGTTACTCAACGACCCAGCCGCATTGGCAATCTGATACGGGGGCGAAAGAAGATCCCGATCAGGCAAGCCAGCCTTGGTACCCTTTCCACGACGAGTCTTTCCCGAGGCAGACCGCTTGACAGTGGGAGACTCCTTGGGCTGGAAGTCAGACGGGAAACTAGGCAGTGGACGCGGCGAGGAGGGGCGGACAGCTGGAGCAGCTGGAGGCAAGTTGTTCTCCTCTGCATAGGCAGCGGGGTCCTTGCAGGGCCAGGGGCAGAAGTTGGCAGCCTCGTTCATGTCGATCCATAGGCCGTCGATGTCGACGCCCTTGGAAGGGTCGAAGAAGAGGGCGAATTCATTGTCCCACCATTCTTGTGTGCCGGGGTTGAACCAGTCGGGGTAGACGGTGACACCGGGCCAGACGGCGCCTAGATGGTTTGGTTAGATGAGATCTGGTAAGAATATGGATGGTTGGATTTACCTTGGTAGAGTTCCTCGTTGCCGCGGGTGAGGAAGATGCCTCGTTCTTTGCCTCGGTTGGCAGCACCGTTGTCTATAAAATACCGGGGTCAGTATCGCGAAAATGTTTGGAAAAGCATAGAGCTTATACTTACCACTATCACTAACCGCAGGATCCACCATCACGATGTAGTGCTGGTCATGCTTGTGCAGGTGATCCACGAGCTCGCGCATCTTCTCCAGTGGGAATCGCTCTGGATCCAGAGTGAACACCCGGCGGCGATCCATGTAGTCGATATCAGTCCACATGGTCTCCAGAGGAATATGGGCACGGCTGTAGTTGTAGACAACCTCAGCCACATCATAGACATCCTGGTATCCGTAGCGGCAGTTGTGGTACTAATTAAAAGATAGCGTGAGTCTGGTAATAATTTCAAGGCATTTTAAACATACACCAAAGGTCCAGTAGGCATGCATCGCGGGCAGTCCCACGACTTCCGAGTACTGCTTGGCCACCTCCTTGGGCGTCGGACCAGCGAGGAAATAGAAATCCAGAACACCACCAATGGTGTTGTATTCTAGATACTGACGTCCATCATCGGCCTGGTCGATCTTGATATCCATACCGTTGGAGTTCAGGAAGAACACTCCGTGGGTACCATCATCACCACGGTGGTCCACGTAGACGGGGTGGTTACCATACAAGTTGGTGTTCTCCGGGATACCGTAGGCATCACGACTCCACAGGGTACGGGTGTAGTTCTTGTTTGGCAGACGCAGAGGATCAGTGTGCTCACCCAGACCGTACAGATACGGATCGGCTGGCAGCCAGGTCCGCAGTCTGAGGTACTGGTTCTCAAAGATCAGAGGGGTATCAGTGGTATCGAAAAGCACCTGATCACCACGCAGAACACGGAATGAGAATGGCTCAGCCTCATAGTCGAAGCGAATGTTGGGCTTGTTGTTGTGGCGATCGCCATCTGCATCTGGTCGAGGCAAGACAGAAGTGGGAACCTGGTAGACATCTTCCTCAAGGTCGGAGATAAGAACGTGAAGACGATCGTCTGTATGATGTTAATATAAGCATATGAGCTGGTTTATATCTAGTCTGGAACATGGTGATACGAACCAGTTTGGTACTCGACGAACAGCTTCAGGTTTTCAAGGTCGGTGCCATAAATATCACAGTGATCACCAGCGAGAGTAAGGTCAGCCTCGAAAGAAGGGCCTTTCTCACGAAAGTTCACAACTTTGTAGCCAGGGCAGTCCTCAGGACTACCAGATCGGGTCTCCAGAAGCGCAGCTCCCACGAGGGGCGCCAACAGGAGGAGCAGTGATCCCCGCATGTTGAAAATCCAGCTGAACGAGCAGTTGAATGCACAACAAAGGGGAGAAGAGAGGGGCTTTTAAAGCAGACCAGTGATGATTCAAAGGTACGGAAGCGTCGGTCGAGATGGAAATATGGTGAAGCACAAGGAAAAAAGACGAGGGGAAGAAAGAAGAAAGGTGGAGAGGAGAGTGGAGAGGTTCAATGTCCGATGAATGCGCGAGAATTAAAGTGAGGAGGCTAGAAGCTGCCAAATTTTGTCATACCAAGACTTGCCAAGTCAGGCGTGCATCCCAGCAGGTGCAGCTATTGCCATGTTTTGACGCGATCTGAGGTCTATTGTTTGCTACAACCTTCATCTATAGACGGGGCCGAGGCGCGGGCAATTGTCGGAGAGGGTGGCTTGGCTGATCTGCAGGGTCCTATTTGGGTTGCATCTGTATGTTTTGATGGAAATTAGTGGCTTTTGGGCACGGTTGGCTTGTTAAAAGCCGAGAATTGAGGCGTAAATTCAAAGCCGAAGATCTAATCTGACCCCTGTTGGTCGGCAGTTGCCGAGACGAGGGGAAGGATGAGGGAGTATTCATGACTGAGTCTGTTCAATGATGGACGCCAGTCTCATAGAACATTTGAGAATAGTCAAGATTATCCATCCGACATGATATGGTACTAATATACTCCCAACATTGTTTATCTACCTCGAAATGATACGGTCGTATCTCGAACAGCTTAGGCCTCCCAAGACTTAGCTCCAATTCCCAGTGAGTATGTATTGGTCAGTTTCTCGATCATCTGCCGCAAATTCAATATCACATCCCAATTCTCGACTTATTGAAAGCATTGACAGCAATAGCCATTTATTGCCGTCATAAGATCTGTTTATGCAAGACATCCTTGTGTGTATACTTTGACTTTGGTATACTTCGGGCGGCGGGATGTCTTCGGGCCTCGATAAGCCGGTTAAACTCCCAAGGTTCCCCCTTAAAGATAGCTGACCGCTACACTCAATGCCTAGGCTTTTACTATTCAAATATCTACCAGTCGCCAAAGACTTGCACAAAAAAAAAGGAAATTCATTTCAGGGTCTCTCTATAGTAACCCAGTGGGCATCTCTAGACATCATTCGTGTCGTGATTAAGAAAAATCATCATCTGGAACTCCCACGCTGACCAGGTTCCCTCAAGTCAAGAAAAACGGCAATCATACTCCCTCACTCCATCATCCACCGCCTCTTCAGATCTTCTCACCAGCGGTGGCCGCCTTAACATCCTCCTCCGAGCTCATAATCTGCACCTTGATAGCGCCAGTCTTGGGGTTAGCGGCAGTCTCAAAGGCCTTGAGGGCATCCTCCAAGGCGAAGCGGTGAGTGACCAGCTTGCGCAGGTCAATCACACCATTCTGCACCAGGCGGATGGCGCGCGGCCAGGTATTGCAGTAGCGGTACTGGTACTGCAAGTCGATCTCCTGAGTACTCAGACGCATAAAGGGGATCGTCATCTCGTTCTTGCCAACACCAATCACAAACACCTTGCCGCCAAACTTCATACTCCAGATCGCCGAGTTGACACTGCTCTCGACACCAGTGCACTCCAAGCACAGCTTGGGACGCAGGGCATCCGGTCCAGAACCCTTGCCGTCGTTCAGGGCATTAATAATTCCCTCCGCGGACTCCTCGGCCGACAGGCCAATCTGCACCTTATAAGTGCGCACCTCGGGAGCCAGCGACTTGGCAAAGGCCAGACGGCCCTCGTCAATATCGGTGATAACAATAGGGCAAGCACCAGCGGCGCGGGCGCTCAGCAATGAAATCAGACCGATGGGACCAGCACCGGTGATGAGTGTGGGGTCGCCCAGGCGCAGCCCGCTGCGCTCGACGGCCGCCAGAGTCACACTCAGTGGCTCCAGGAGGGCACCGTCTTCATAGCTCATGTCGCCGATCTTGTGGCACCAGATGGCCGGGTGGTTGACATAGCGGCGCAACAGGCCGTCCACGGGAGGTGTGGACAGAAAGGCGACCTTCTCACAGCCGTTGTACCGACCAGTCAGGCAGGGCTCGCAGGCGTTACAGATGACGTTGGGCTCGATTGCGACACGGTCGCCGGGCTTGAGAGAGGTGACGTCGGGAGCGACCGCGATGATCTGACCGGCAGATTCGTGGCCGAGGATGTGGTCGTCAGTGACGATCATAGGGCCGATGCAGCCCGCATGCCAGAAGTGTACGTCGGATCTATAAGAGTGCGGAGAGGCAAGTTAGTTCATTTGGTCATGCTCTTGCAATGTATGGAATGACTGCCAAACAGGTTCATTGCTTTTTGCAAGAGCCGTGCTTGCACTGGGAGGTAATACAAGGGAGAGTCTCTTACCCGCAAATTCCAGTACTGCGCACTTCAATGGTCACCTCACCAGGCTTGAGGGTCTTTCCGCTCGCGACATCCTCGACTTTAGGCTCGGCCTCGGCAATCCACAGGTCATGCTTGGGGTTGGTGTAAACACCAATGTTGGTCTTGGAGACGGTTGTAGCGGTTGACATGGTGTGTGCTATGAACAATGAACTGTAGACGTGGGGGCGAGGAGGATAAAGGGAATGGAGGTGAAGCAAAGGAAGAGAGAGATCAACAGGCTTCTCTTATTTCTCTACGAGGCGCGAGCGCAAGTATTTAAATCATTCGGGCAGCCAAGCAGGTGATCAGAAGGGGGAGCCGGCATTTATTCTTTTTTTTAACCCTGTACCCCATCGCGGTCCATAAATCAGACCAGACGTGGAGAGGGACGCGGAGTTAGTCCTACAGGAAGTTGCCCCTTGTAACCAGCAACCAGCCAAAAAGGTCGGATTCCGTTAGTCTTGGGACTGGAGAGAGAAAAGTGGAGTGGAGGGGCAACTGATTTAACCGCGCGGGGTTAACCTGCCTGGCGGGCGACTGACGGGGCAATCTGGACCCCCAACAAAGTCCACCTCAGTTAAACAAGTTCACACGTCTGCCACTGTCTGGTTCACCGATGTAATCCGTACCCGGGCCGAGTCCGAGAGTCGGCTATCGGGTAAATTCAGTTTTGGGCCCTGAAAAGTGTATGATATTTATCACTATTCTATGTTTCCTGCAGCAACCATGGGGTATGAAGCACAATTGTAAAAGCCATATAATATTGCTTTCCCGGATGAATTGATGACGGTCATTCGGACATGCTGTGTCAGTGCAACGTAGCGGCTTCTCAGAGCACTGCATAGCCTTCCAGAAGCCTTCCATGACCAAAGTGGCAATTCTCCGGTGGAAACTCGTTCTGGTTGATGGAGTTTCTGGATGGGGTCGGCCTTGCTGGCCCGTTTTCCCGCTGGAAGGGTGTAAACAGGACAAATATGGCAAACAGGGCAAACCTAGACTATACAATATGGACAGTTCTCTCTGTGTGCATCGCTTCTTGCCGCAGATACCTCGGAATACACAGCAATTGGGGTCAATATGACAATGGCTCTGCATAGGATTACATCCAAGGAGATACAGTAGCTCCTTTCACACATCCTTGATCCTGGCTTTGTGTTCCATCGCCGTCAGTGAAACCCCCGCCAGCAGTATCGCAACCTGAGGAAGCCGGTGTCAGATGTCAAACGTACAACACAAACGGAATAGACAATGTGAGGTTATTGTAATTGGCAGTCGAATCACTTGGAGTATGGCTTGACCATAGTGGTTAAGATATCTTTAACCTTGTGCCCGTTAGCAGGCCATCTAAGGTTCCAATACCGGAATTCATCCGAGGAACATGTCTACCGAGATCACTATGGAGATCTCAGATTAAAAGCACAACCGTATCTAGACTACGGAGGAGACAATACCCATTCTTCAATGGTTTCACTAATGCATCAACATTGTCTGCGTGGATTGAACTAGTCTTGACTGGACCGGATCTGGTCATGTGGCCATCGGGAATTTACCCGAACAACCGCTTCCACCACCGAGATCCATACGGTTCTGTTGGTCCAAAACTGACTCGAGCATAATCATCATTCATGAATAGAGTTTATTGTGTCTGACTCCGTGGGATTCTTTCCTGTCAAATAGCAGAAATGGCAATCTCAAGCGCTGCGGGTGTAAACTGTCTACTACACGCGTGTGTGTGCCTCTACTAAAAGAACAGTAGGTCGTTACGGGATATATCTCCACACATCGATAACGACAAGTACCTTAGGGTACCAAAACCTCCGCATTGAAATCGAGGAAAGGCATGTCAGCTTTATCTGATTGATTTCAATTCACGGACCAAGAGACTAGTTCACTATGTACTTGACAACGTTAAGGTCTAGGCATGTATGGTCCCGGCTAGTCCATTGTAGGGCCAAATGCAGGTACATTCAGAGAGACATGAATAGTAGAAACACTTTGACCATCTTTTCTCCCCCTGCCAATCTAGATAATCTTACCAACTCACACCTTCATCAAATATCCCCAAATGATTTCACAATTCACATTTCTCTCTATTCAATGGCAATTGTTTACTTACAATTCAGGCACGCCGGAAGACCCCGTCACGTGACCACCATTTCCTGAACTTCCCGAGCCTCCAAATCCGCAGATTCTGGTCCTGCGCAAGACGAAATCCGCCATTGGACTTATACCCCCCCGTCCCTTCCCACCAGCGATTGTCCTGGGTGATCTGTGCTTGGTCTCTCTTCATATCCACTCTTTCTTCTTCCTCCTCGCACTTCCCAAGATGCCCGCTACCACCCGTGCTATCCTGCGGCAATCGCAGTTCCTGACTCGCCGCACCGTTGTCAGACACGCCTCTTCCACCTCCGAGGCTGCCTCCAAGGCTGGCCAGTCTGCCTCTAACGCTGCTTCCAAGGCTCAGGAGGGTCTGTCCAAGGCCACTGCTGCCGCTGGCCCGGCTCTCTCCAGTGCCGCCTCGGCCCTGCGGAAGGTCGGCGGTCCCGTCGGCAAGGTTGTTTCGTTCGTCGACTGTAAGAGATTACCCCGACTGCTTGAGATCAAGCAATTCCCTGAATGGATGGAGAGGATCTGGATAGTCAATGCAGAAGGAGACGGACCTCCAATCGCTACAATTGAACTCCTGCCGGGCATTCTCCGGAACCTCCTTGTTGACAAATCCAGCCTTCACATCCACTTTGATAACTTGTTCATGACTGACTTTGATACTCGCAATAGCTATGATCCCCCCGACCATCTACTACTCCCGTGTCGGCCTCGAGCTCGGCAAGCTGGTTTTCCGTGGCCAGAACATGTCTCCTCCGTAAGTCACACCACACGATCCTACAACTCTCGTCTCAAGTCCCGGATCTAACATCCTACCTATTCCCTCCAGTACCATGGCCACCTTCCAGTCCTACTTCCAGCCCCTGATCAACGTCCTCCGCAACCCTGCCGCCATCAAGAACCTCAGCATGCCCTCTCCCCAGGGCTTCCTGACCCGCGTTCGCAACGCCAACGCCAAGGAGATTGCTCTCGCCGGTGTTACCGCCGCCGAGGTCATTGGCTTCTTCACCGTCGGCGAGATGATCGGCCGCATGAACATCGTTGGCTACCGGGGCGAGGCTGCTCACCACTAAACTTGGAAAATGCTCGTCCTTTCTTTTTCTTTAAACACCATCCCCCCATTTTTCCTATGTGCCCTCTACCATTATTTCCGCCCCTGTGTTGTGCTCTGTATGATAGACGATGGAATATAAACTGTTGTCTGAGATAGAATCATTTTTCTTTGCAATTTTCATTTGAGCCTGGTTCTCCGGGTCTTGTGACAAAATTCGTTATCATGGGAGTAGGTGTCTAGCTATATAACTCGTGCAACAGTACACTCTCAATTTTGATACAGCCACTGAAACTCTTAATCTTCTTCTCCTCTTTTCATTCGTTTGTAATTGGCCATCCAGTCTAGCTAGATCTTCTATCACTTTAGTGTACTTCGTATATTTCTGGCTCTGCGGTTCTTTGGCGTGGTGATCAAATGAAGCCACTGGACAACGCTGATTGGTCCGGGCGGAGAGTGCGGGTCACTTTTTTTTCTGCCAAAATATCAAAGTCCAAAGCTCAAAAGTTCAAAAGCTCAGTTTCAGCCTGTTCTGCCACAAAATTATACCCATCCAGCATGGATGCTTTCAGATTGTTGACCCGGTCAACAAAACTCAAGTCGAGCAATGCACCGGCTGCAGAGTCGACTGCTCGTCTGCCCTCTACCGGCAAGGCGGCGAATCCGCAGCTCTTCCGAACCGCCGCAGGCGAGAAGCTCGAGTCGGCGAAGAACAAGAAGAAGAGAAAGAGAGCCGCTGCCGCCGACGAAGAAGATGGCGAAAATGATGCGGCCGAGCTAGACTTTTTCCAGTCCTCCAAGCGCTCCTCCGTTGCTAAGGCGGAGTCTTCTGATACCGCCAAAGGCGACGAGGATCAAAAGTCTGACCAAGAGGATGAATCCGATGAAGAAGATGAAATGGACGAAGTCGAGCGCCGCACGATCCTAAATTCACATAAGATCAAGGTGACCGATCTACGGGACTTGGACGAGATTCAACCCCAGGCCCAGCCGGTAGCTACTACGGAATCCAAGAAGAAAAAGAAGAAGCAAAAGAAAGAGGAGACGCCTGTTCTCAGCAAAAAGGAGCAGAAGCGCGCGCGTCGCGTGTATCCCCAGCCTTTGACTTCGTTCAAGGAGTTGCGCTCGAGATACAAGATCTCGAGCCGGTTGGCGGAGAATGTTGCGGATCAGGGCTTTACGGTGCCTACGGAAGTGCAGTTGGGAACGTTGCCTCTTCTTTTGGGTGATTCTTCTATTTCATCAAAGTCTAATGAAGAGCCTGATTTGCTGGTCGTGGCGCCAACTGGAAGTGGAAAGACGCTGTCATTCTTGATCCCTGTGATCAACAAGATTGTTCGTCACCACCACTCCTCGCAGTCTGATGAGCATGGTGTCTTGGCAATCGTTGTGGCTCCGACTAAGGAGCTGGCAAGTCAGATTGTCAACGAGGGCCGGAAATTGGTGGCCGGTACGGGTGTGAAGATTACGTTGATGAAAAAGGGCATGCGCGTGGTGGAACGCGACGATGAGAGTGAAGCAAATGTCCTTGATGAGGACAGCGAGGCATCTGGATCTGAGTCTGACGAAGACGATGAAAAGCCAAAGAAGGCTTCGAACAAAATTCCCATCACGAAGAGCGATATTTTGGTTACTACGCCACTTCAACTCGTGAACGCCATCTCGGAGCATCAGACTAAGCCTATGGCTAAACTGCCCTTGGTCCGTAGTCTGGTCCTCGACGAGGCAGATGTGCTACTCGACCCGCTCTTCCGGGAGCAGACTCTCGACATCTGGCGCTCATGCATTCACCCAGATCTGCGTGTGAGCCTTTGGTCTGCAACCATGGGCTCCAACATTGACGATCTCACCCGGTCAACGATCAAAGAGCGACAAGCCGACATTGGACAGATAAGCACCACACAACACCCGCTCGTCCGTCTCGTCGTTGGCCTCAAGGACTCCGCCATCCCCAACATCGAACACAAACTCGTCTACGCCGCCACTGAGCAAGGCAAGCTCCTCGGTCTGCGCCAACTTCTCCGCCCAGCCGCTGCCACAGCCTCAGACGTCCGCCTCCGCCCACCATTCCTCATCTTCACTCAAACCATCCCCCGTGCCATCGCCCTGCACTCCGAGCTTAAATACGACATCCCCGCCGAAGCAGGCGGCTCCTCTCGCATTGCCGTGCTGCACTCAGATCTATCAGACACCCAGCGGTCCGAAATCATGCGTGACTTCCGCAAAGGCGAGATCTGGATCCTCGTGACAACCGACCTTCTCGCCCGAGGCGTGGATTTCCGCGGCATCAACGGCGTAGTCAACTATGACATCCCCAACTCCGCAGCCGTCTACGTCCACCGCGTTGGCCGAACCGGCCGTGCGGGTCGCGAGGGCGGTATCGCCGTGACATATTACACAAAGGAGGATATTCCCTACGTCAAGAGCATTGCCAACATCATCGACGTGAGCGAAAAGCTGCGCGGCACCGAGGGCGAAAAGTCCATTCAGAAGTGGCTGCTGGACTCGCTGCCTGACTTGAGCAAGAAGGATAAGAAGGAGCTTAAGAAGCATGGTGTTAAGGCGCGACAGGTCTCGAAGCAGATTGGTAAGGATGTTAAAGATGGTGATGGGAAGGGTTTGCGGGGGATGAGGATTAGTACAAAGAGTGGATTTGAGAGGCGGATGGAGAATCGGAGGAAGGGGGCTATTGAGGCGAGTCGGAGTCGGAAGGCGAATGAGACGGCGAGAAGAGGTGGCGAGGAGAGTGATAATGGGAGTTGGAATGGGTTGGAGGATTAGGGGATGTCTTTTGGATTGCATTTTGTATAAGATAGGACTATGGAAGGTATACCAAACACGTTGTCGCAATCATTCATCCAAAGATGTTCGCCTCTATTCTGCCTTTTTTGGTTCTTGACTCTGCCCCTGACTCTGTCCAGAAGAACCCTGCTGAGCCCCCAACGGCTTCGGCTCCTCCTCCTCCGCCGGCCTCCTCACCAACTTAACCGGCACAAACGCCCTATCCAACATCCCCCGTTCTTCCAGTATAGCCTCACACTCATCCCCATCCCCATCAAAATAAAGCGCCCACTCCCCCTCCTCCTCTTCAACCGCCACAAACCCACTACTCTCCTCAAGGGTAATCACCCTCTCATCCTCCGTCCAATCCCACGGCCCGACAATATGCGCCACGCTCTGCGAGCGATTCCCGTATTTCATCTCGTGCGTGTTGACGTCCGCGTAGATCCAGTTTAGTAAGGGTGGATTGGCGGAGACGTACGTTGGTAGACCGAGGCCTCGGTCAAGATGTTTGGTTTCTTCGAGTTCGGGGTATTCGATGTAGAAGGCCAGGGCTGTGAAGGCGGGCGTTGATCGGTCTGATGGGTTTGGGTGGTCGAGGTAGACCTATATAGAGGAAATGGAAGTGTAAGTATTCAGGTATACTAGGTAGGGAAATAGCGAAGTGTATGTGAACAGACCTTGTCATTTCGAACTACTAATCTTCGCCCATTAACGTCGCGATCATCATCCGTTTCACCATCGCATTCCACATCGATGTTGAATTTGGCCATTCGGCGCGCATCTTCCTTGCGCTGATTCGCTTTACGCTGCTCGCTGACTCCGAATGCCACGCCCGCCGTGGTCGGGATAGATGTGAGGATTAGTAGTCCAATAACCATGATGATCACTTGTCCAGATAAGACTCGATTTGATCAAGAAGGTCGAGTATCTAGGCTGATCACGCTAGATTGGATATTCGTGGGAGGGGTGTGAGTCGCAATGTCGTCTTCACTTGTGTGGCGAATTGCAGTTCCCCAGTTTCGATGTTCTATGCATCTCACCCTGGTGGTAGAGTATATTTTCGTAAACTTGAAGGTCCCATGAGGACTGTAGACAAGAGTATGGATTGTAGTTGAGAGAAATTGGGTCAAGTATTATTTGAACGCCTCTTTGGCGCTGATCATCGCGATCGACGTCATCGCCCGGCACGTGATATTGGTCGCGTGAACGTTCTTCCTTCGTTGCATTGCATTCTTCAAGTCACGGCTCTCGTTCATACTACTTTATGTCTCAGCATCCAAAAATCAGTTCGACAAGGAAAATGCATCTATTGATTCTAACAAAGACCTCTGGTCTATATCTAGGGTCATGCTAGTCTATCGTGTATCGTCTATTCATGGTCTCATATTACCTTGACAGCAGCGGCTGGCCAATCCAGTGCTATTGTCATACCTTCTCACTCCATCCCCAAACAGACCACCAGCACTTCACTGCCAGTGCATCACCATCTGAACTCTCCCAGTCATCGTACCCGATCTCTTCGCCCTCTTCAACGACTGCAAGCCCCAGATCCGTCATGCGCTGTCGGAGCTCTTGCACTTGAGGCAGGTATGCATCACGCAACGGCATTTCAGCGACAACGCGAGCGTCTAATCCCTTGCTCAACCAAGGTGCGATTGTGTCTACCAGCCACTTGGGGTGATTGGGTGAGTACAGCGGATCAGCCGCGAGGATCACATCGAATCGCTCTTCCGCAGTGGGAAGCGGCGTGGGCGTCACAGACCAATCCAGGACACCGGCGGTCACATTGGCCTCGGTCTTATTGAGCAGCTCGACATTCAAAGCGGCATTGTGAGCCAAGTTCGGGACGATTTCGGGGAGATCGGTCAAGTGAACCGTGGCTGACTTGCCCTTCAATGCCGCAAAGGACAACCCAACGAGTCCGGTACCCGAGCCGAGTTCAAGAGCCCGAAGTGGCTTCTTTTCCTGAGACGATCCGGTCGAGGGATCTGTCGAACTAACGGGGACGAGCTCGGGCGGCGATTCGAGGAGTTTGTGCAACCGGCGGGAGAGCAGGTAGGATGACACCCAAGTCTTCATACCCAGGTTGTCCGAGGTGAGAGATGGTTCGTGCAATGTGAGGGTATAGTCTTCGCCGGAGGATGTGGGGATATTGAAGATGCGGGACATAGCCGGCATGGCTATGCGGAAGCAAAGGGGTGTCAGCAAGACCACGGCCAGGGAGGGTTGAGGCGGCAAAGCAATCCTTACCAGTACGACCCGATCGTTCACTCAGACGGGCTCCCGCCGTATCCCACACGGCCTCGCGCAATTCATCGGTCTCCAGCCATGACAGTGGACTGGAGATGATCTGGGTGAGATACCTCGTCACCCCCGCCGGCTGGACTGAAGGTCCCTTTACAGCCTCCGCACTGGTGCCGAATGAGCGTGGCTGCAAAGCCAATAAAGCGAGCGCCTCGATGAGATCGGTCCCAGAGGGCTTTTGGTATATCTGGGGCAGATCAAGCACTGTGGCCGTTGTCGGTCTCTTATCAGTTCCACTATCTTGGTGGACCGGGAAGGATGTAGATCGTAGACATACCGTGAATTGGCTCGTCAGTTGTGGTACTGATCATGACGGGCGAGATTCTGAACTCTAGACTTGGGAGACTTCAATGGACAGGAAAGCCTTCCTGACAGACCGAACAATCGGGCGACAAGCGGATTTATCTGCGGAGCCCAGCCCGTAAAGGCCGCCGCCACGCGGGAAAAAGAAAAATCCCAAAGAGGAAAGGCCGGCTCCAGTTCCGCGGATCGTGTTATGGCCTTGTCGCCTGATGATTCAGGCTACCAGGAACAACTCAAATCCAATGGGACGAGTAGACGCCTCAGGCCATTTTGAATATGCATCCGACAGGTATCATGGGTATCATGTGTATCATGTTGAGATGGCAATTCAGGGAAATGAAATTACACTCGGCAAGAAATGAAGTATCATTATTCCCAAACCGCACAGATTTCTCGGAAACAAGCAAGATGCTTCGAAGCGCTAAACTAGAGTGGTATCTATCATCAATCACATAATCATAACTCAACCGAAACGCCATTCCAAATGCATTCAGCATGCTTAGTTCAAAGTTGCCTTGAACCCCTGGTAGGCCTGCTCGATATCAAAAGCAAGTTCCCTCGCCTGATCATCGCTGAGCTCTTCGGTTGCCCGCATCTGATTGAGCGCTATCAACCATTGAATGATCTTGCCACGGTTCTCAAACTCTCCATCGGTCACTTTATTGACCGACTGGATGACTTCCGATAGTAGGGGATGCAGCGCATCCTTTGAGACCATATTCAACTTCAATGCGTCGAGAAATGTAATAAAGTTCTCCGTTGCTGCTAAAATGAGACTGCCTGATGCACCACCGGCAGCACCTCCAGCTCCCGCGCTACTTGCTTGGGGTGCACCGTGTGAGGCTTGTTCGACAGTCGCCGGGAGACCGATGCGGAGTCGTTCGGTTGCGCGAGGACATTCCAACTAAGCCAGATGTTAGACCCAGGCACCAGGAAACCACAGCAAATTGGATAGACTCACGCCCCACGTCCTTTTGAATGTTTCCAGATCAACAAATTCTCGCGATACGGATTCGTCGCCCAGACTGGACTTGTATTGCTTCAATAATCTCGTGCATGTCTCGGTGTATTCCGCCTCCGTGACCACATCCTTGATGTAGGCTTTTTCGAGTCCATCGAGGGTAATTATAATACTGTAGATTTCGGCAAGTGACTCGTAGAGATCGCGTTCGCCCGAGCTGGAGACCAATTTCACCTCCTAAGGTTCTGTTAGCATGAGAAGCCCAGAAGCCCCACGTTCATGCCACCGTGCATACCTCATCGAGGTTAATTGAAGCCGATTGAGCGGGGTTTGGTGTGTAGCTGTAGGGAGTGGGAGCGTATGATAATGGACGTTGTGAATACATCTTTGACCGTGATTGGAGAGGGAAAATAAAACAATCCCAGCTCGTATACGTCGTCAATCGTTCAGGAAAGTCGTCGGCTGCACCGTCGAGAGTCACTAATGCGGAGCTTGTCCTTATCGGCAGCTCCCCAAGGCGGTCACGAAGGCGGAGCCGCTGATAATTCCCCCAGCCAAATTTTTTTTCTTCAGTCCGCCAAAACTGGAAGAAGAAGCGCGTTTAATTGCAGCGAGATCGTTCACCATGGCCGGCGCTAAGAAGTCGACCAAGAAGTTCGAGAAGAAGCATCTCAAAGATACTCTCGAGCGACGCAAGGCTTCGGCCAAAATCAAGCAACGCCACCACCTCAACGACAAGCGCAAGGCCCAGAATGCCAGCCGCCGAGATGCCGAAGACGAGGAGGAGTCTGATTCTGAGGAGGTCAAGAAGAAGAATGCCTTTGCAGAGATGAAAGTTGATGACTTCTTTGCCGGTGGCTTTGACATTGCTGATGCGACCGACGGCAAGAAGAAGGCCAGCAAGAAGGACGTTACTCCCAAGATTGGAAAGCGCAAGCGCACCGACAACCAGGAGCAAAAGGAGGCCAGCGCAGACAGTGCTGCCAGCGATAACGACGACGAAAATTCCAGCGATGCCAATGATTTCGATGCGCACAAGGACCAGCTCGAGGCATTGAAGGAAAAGGACCCCGAGTTCTACAAGTACCTGAAGGAGAACGACGCGGAGCTACTCGACTTCGGTGCCATGGGCGATCTTTCAGAAGTGGATGAGCTGAGCGAGGGAGAGGCCTCCGATGAAGAAGGTCCCGCCAAGAAGAAAAAGAAGAAGGGCAAGAAGGATGTCGGCGAGGACGAGGAGGAGGAGGAGGTTATCGACAACACCCTGACTATCCCCATGGTCAAGAAGTGGCAGAGCTTGATGGAGGAGCAACATTCGATCCGGGCTATGCGCCAGACCGTTCTGGCCTTCCGTGCCGCCGCCTCTGTCAACGACGCCGAGGCTCCCGAGCAGAAATACACCATCTCCGACCCCAATGTCTACCACCAGGTTCTGGTCACGGCGCTGAATGTTGTTCCCAAGGTCCTGGGCCACCACCTCCCGGTTAAGGAGACTGCCTCTGGCAAGATTCGAGTGTCTCTGGACTCGAAGAAGTTCAAGACCCTTACTCCTCTGATCAAATCATACACTTCTTCCGTTCACCAGCTCCTGGTCAACCTGTCCGATGCCTCCACTTTGAAGTTGACCCTGTCGGCTATGGAGCCCATGCTTCCCTACCTGCTCCAATTCCGCAAGGTCCTGAAGACCTTGATCAAGATTGTTGTCGGTATCTGGGCTGATGTCTCTACCGCCGACGCTACTCGGATCACAGCATTTCTCTTGCTCCGCCGCCTCATGGTTTTGGGTGACCCCGGTATCAAGGAGACCGTGCTCAAGGCTACGTACGAGGGTGTGGTCAAGGGCAGCCGCAACACTACCGTGCACACTCTGGCTGGTGTGAACTTGATGAAGAACTCCGCCGCTGAGATTTGGGGTATCGATCAGAACGTTGCATACACGACAGGCTTCAGCTTCATCCGGCAATTGGCCATGCATCTCCGCAGCAGCATCACCAACACCTCCAAGGAGTCATACAAGACCATCTACAACTGGCAATACGTGCACTCTCTTGACTTCTGGTCGCGTGTTCTATCCCAGCACTGCGATGGCCTCGTCGAAGCTCAGGCTGGCAAGCAGTCTGCCCTTCGCCCGCTCATCTACCCCGTCGTCCAGATCACCCTCGGCGCTATGCGTCTCATCCCCACGGCACAGTACTTCCCTCTCCGCTTCCAGTTGACCCGTGCTCTGCTGCGTGTCTCCCGTGCCACCGGCACCTACATCCCGCTTGCATCCTCGCTCATCGAGGTCCTTACCTCTGCCGAGATGCGCAAGGCTCCCAAATCCAGCACGCTCAAGCCCCTCGACTTCCACACTGCTATCCGCGCCCCCAAATCCTACCTGCGCTCGCGCATCTACCAGGACGGTGTCGGTGAACAAGTCGCCGAGCTTTTGTCCGAGTTCTTCGTCCTGTGGTGCAAGCACATTGCTTTCCCCGAGCTGTCTGTCCCCGTTGTCGTTGCCCTCAAGCGCTGGCTGAAGCAGGTCTCCGCCCGCAACGGCGGCAACAAGAACGCCAAGATCAACCAAATGATCCTGCTTCTTGTGCAGAAGGTCGAGGCGAACGCTCGCTGGATTGAAGAGCGCCGTCTGAACGTCTCTTATACCCCCCGCCAACGGACTGAGGTTGAGAACTTCCTCAAGGATGTTGAGTGGGAGTCTACGCCGCTGGGTGCGTTTGTCAAGACGCAGCGCCAGTTGCGTGAGGAGCGTGCTGCTATCGTTGAGGAGGGCCGTCGTGAGGAAGAGAAGCGTCGTGCCGAGGAGAAGAAGCGTGATGAGGATGAGTTGATGGAGGAGTTTGGCAGTGATGATGATAGTGATAAGGGTGAAGATGAGGAGGAGATGGAGAGTGAGGACGAGATTGAGGAGGAAGACGAAGAGGAGGATGAGGATGAGGATGAGCTGGAGATGGAAGATTAGAGGTCTTCTTTCTTCCATATTGGGTACCCTGTTCTGTACATGTCATCACTTGATTAAAAGAATTCTCGGCGTCTATTTGGCTTTCATACGCAATGCATGAATTGAATATCCTTCTACCAAAATGTTTACTCCATGAAGTAAGATCAAACCATAGAGGAAGTAGGTAGTAACATCTCACCACCCTGCCCAGTAAAGCAAAGGATCATCTCATTATCTCATTCGAGACAACACACTGGGTATCTATCTCCTCCTAATGACACGCTAAGAGCAAGTCAATCCAAAATCAAGTGTCATGGGTTACATTAAACGCCGATCAAACCGCTCCCAAAGGCATCCTCTCCTGACCCCAATTCCTCGCCCGTTCCCTCCTCAACGCAGCATCTTCCTCCTCAGCCCACGCCAAACTCTCACTCGGCAACATAATCGCCTTATCAATGGCAACCGGCAACCCGCGATGTCTTCCCCTCAACGCAACAGCCGCAAGAATCAATTTACTAATCGCATGCCAAGCCCCGCAGAACGAGTAATTCTTGCCGGGATAGCCAACGCTCACGCCCACGCAGCCGTACGCGGAAACAACCTCGAAAATAATGTTGAAGGTGCTAAAGGCGACGAGGTCGTTGCTGTAGTGGTCTGATTCGGCGATGGCGATGAAGAGCACTGCGAGGGCGATCCACCAGATGTCGTGGCTGAGTTGGGAGCGGACTTGTTGGTGGACGAAGTAGCCGCGTGAGGATTCGGAGAGTGTGGGTCGGCCCATGTGGTGGCGGATTAGCTCCATGAGGACGTTGCTGCGGCTGGTGTTTGCGGGGGTTTCGGGGGTTTCGTCGTGGGCATAGATTCCGAGGGAGCGTTCTTCGTAGACGTTTGTGTTGCTGTGAGATGTTAGATGGGGGGTTTGGTTGCAGGGTTGTGAGATCGATGGACTTACCGGATTGTCACCAGCACGGGGAATGCGGACACATACTGAGTAGATGTTAGTATTGGTTATACAGTACCTGTGATATTCAAGCTTACCATCATGAGGACTGTTCAACATATTGTTAGTATGATACTTGGTAGTAAAGTCAAAGACGCAAATATAGACTTACCATAGAGAACAAGGAGTCCTTGTCGCAGATCAGCAATCGTCACCACGTAGAATCCACCACACCGGACAGCTAGATACAGAATTAGCAAGGTTCGGTCTCACGTTCATCAATGATATTCACCCAATGCCTGGAACAGGCCATCCAGAACTCGATACTCGGTCGGCAGGACCTCAATCTCCTTGTTTCCAATTGACAAGACCTCAAAGGCCGCCCAGTCGATTCCGTTGAGAACGATAATGGTGGCAAGAAGATACCATGTGTGCCGAGCGGGAAAAAGGTTGGTATATACCCTTCTTGGGTGATCCAAGATAAAATCAAGGGTCACCCGCCAGGACTTCCACGACGGCGTATCGGGCAGCATCATTCGCATAGTCCAAACTATGAAGCGTAGGAAGCAGGGATAGAGGGTATTTCCAGCAAGAATGAGCATACCCAGCGTGAGAAGTGGATATGCACTGGTGAGCTAGTCAGCATGATGATCATACGGTATAAGGGGAAAGACCGAGGATCGTACTTTAATTGCAAAGCAGTCATGTTCTCATCCAAAAGAGACATGCCACTGTTCACAAATGCAGAAACTGCAAAGAAAGCGCCGGTCCAAAATGGCGAAAGTCCATTGACTTCGGAAATTTCAGGGTGATTCGCTTCAAGCCATGCACCCATGCCGACGATGCCAAGAACCAAAAACATTGAAAAGTAAAGTGAGACGATGATCGCCAAGAAGGAGACGGCCTTGTATTCGACACCGCCGAGTTTTTCCCGCTCGGCAGATGTCAAGCCGTAGAATTGTGAGTTACGTGAGATGAATCCCTTGGAGGAGAAGTATTTCTGCGTGCCGCGGATGATTCCCTTGAGCCCAGATACTGAAAAGTCGTCGGTATACAGAGGCAATGGAGCAACATCATGGGGGTGGTTGTTCAGATCGGGCCGGGCGCCTACACCAGCCATGGGAAACACTCGGCGGTGGTGATGGTGATTCCGGGCTTGGACATCGCCAACAGTGATTTGATCATCATCCACCCATTGGATCTGATCGTCACGGAATGTGGAGGATTCGGCTGAACGCTCGTGTACCTCTGCTGTACCTTTCGGCCGGACCTGCCTATCCCCTTCGTTGAGAGGAGCATCCAGCTCCGGGGTAGAGTTTTGCAATTCCAAGGCCGAGGCACGGCGAGAGGCCTCACGCTCCCCTGAGAAGTGCTTCAGTTTGTCCTCAAATGCCTGCTTGCGCACCATGAGAACGGTGCTCGAGATGAGAATGGCGGATCCCAAGATCAGGAGGATGAACAGAATCGCCTGTTGAAAGGAGTTCAGGGTTGACAGGTTCACCTATTGTAGAAGGTTAGTCTCTTACTTAAAGAACAGGGGAAGAGATATCATACCGTATTCAGTCCCGCGCCAGTCATGGCACTGATGCACAAGAAAATGGCATCCACATACGTGACGCTCTTCCACGGGGTGGAGGTCAAGTAGAATATGATGCTGGCCACCAGACATGTCGCGATGAAATAGAGGTAATGCAGGGTGAGGAAATTACACGGCGGGAGTACAGCCATGATGGCCCGGCCCATCGGCGCTCTCCACTTGCGTGCTGTAGACAATCGTTAATATCACCAAAATGCAGGCGAGGGAGAAATGTGACGAGAGATTTGTGCACCGGGGAAAGGAGAATGATTGGATGTAAAAGTGGCAAAGAGAAGGAAACATACGGATCAGCATGGCCTGGAGTCTCATCTCGATAGGACGAAATGGGAATAGCAGTATCAAAAGCAATCCAATGAGAGGAGGGCGGAATAATGCAGCGCCCTCGTGGGTGTCGGTGTACACTGCAGCTTCTCTGGTGTTACAGAGCGGCGGCTATCACTTCCACAGTAGCTCGAGGAGCTCAAATAGGTCTGGTAGTTCGAGGTAGAGAGCTCCTTCCGCTGCCCGGTTAATCGTCGGACCACAAGCTGTCAAAGAGGCGCGCAACCACTACGGGCCTCGGGCGTGTTGGATCAAGATGGCGAGGCAGCGAGGGATCATGGCTTCAGTTGTTGCAGGAAGAAGAGAGGGTAAAAACTGCACGTCTTGCAAGACCAGTGTTTGAAGCTGCCGTGAAAAGTGGAGATGAAAATTACAGTGACATGGGATTGGTCCATGAGCCAGACAATTTTCCTTACGTTTTGTGTGTAATATGCAGGTAACCCTTCGACATCTGTACGGTCACTCGAATACTCGGTTCCACCGCCTGGGGACAGCTTTTTCCATTCGTTCGAGTCTTTTCCTTTTCTTCAATCAATCAATCTTTTATGTATGATTCCGATAGCCCTCATTCGTCTAGATGCATATTAGTCCATACCGTTTCAGCTCGCTTTAATAGGAGCACGGATCAGGCACCAGGCTGTTTTCTTAGATCAACGGCTGCCCCACCTAGGGTGTGGCGGACCAAGGGAAGTGGTGAAGAAGGGAGCTTTAAAGTTGAGTATTCCTCACATAATATAAGTGTTTGGAGGAGATTGAGAGTTGATAATTCCAAGTCAGGGGAGGTTATGAAGAGAAATAAGAGAAGTAAGTATAGGAAAAAGACGGTGAGACGGAGAATTTTGGATGGTTTCCCTTTTTCGGGTCTCTCGCGTTCTCGGCGTGGGGGCCGGAGTCTTGGCGCTGCGTAGGGCTGGACAGTAAGTAGGAGGTACTATATTAGGAGATATTATTGATGTTATTAGACTGGACACTTGAATTAATCTTGCAGGATTATACCTTGAGCATAGATATATTTGTATTAAATAATGATCATATAAGTATAGTACTTAGGGCACTATACCTACCGTATTAGGAAAAGAAGGATGGCTCTTGATCGATGACGGAGCGGGAGAACATAGTAACCGTATTATAAGTACGACTTTTGCAAGTCTAAGGGTGTCTATTGATAAAGTTCCCATGAGTCAACACATGAGGCACTTAAGCGCACCGGAATCGATTCCCCTGGAGATCTCCATGGGATATTCCTCTGGGATTTCGCCCAGCACGCAGATTGATTGCTTCGGCCTTTATAGGCATCGCTTTTTCTTGCTTGCTTGCCTTTCTCTTCCTTAGATAATTATCCATGATGGTTGAAATAGACTGATTTGCTCTTTCCGCTTCCTTGGCGTAGTGGCGTCGAGTACGCCACCAGATAGACAAATAAAGCAATCAAAAAACAGCAGCTTTAGAGGTTTAGTTCCCAACATACCTTTAAGCTGGCTGATAGAAAGAACTACCATCGCTGCGTCCCAAGAAAAGCTGAAGACATTGATCAAGCAGTCCGATTGAATCTCGATGGCGGGTCTCATCAGGACTCTGCCTTCCTTCTTCCGGGTCAATTCACCTCTCTGTCTTATAAATACACGTTCGAGTATAATTGAGGATATAGAAAGGCTAAGGCTACTCGTATTTAACGGACCAGGTCCCGAAGTGTAGCCATCAGGCCTAGTCTGAAAACTCCCCGCCGCTCTATACTAATAAGGCTCTATAGGCAGTCAGTCATACTGATCTATGTGGCTTAAGTACGGCTGAGCGGAGTGGAAGCCCTGTTCTCCAACCCTGTGGTCGTATGTGATAGCCGGAGTATTGAGGTAAAATACATCATTCCGGAGATAGGTGATTGCCGCTTTAGTGTCGAGCGGCCAGGGGTGACACAAGTGAGTGCGCTGCATTTGGGGTGCTAGTTGGGTGAAAGGCTCTGGGACCAGATGTACTTTTGCATGCAGAGGACTAATTGATTTGATTGGTGGCCTTTAAACCGCCCGGTCTCTTGGCATATAGACGAGATGTAACTCCCTTGCGCTTGAGCCCTTGGCCGGGTCATGACTTCTGCGAGTGAAGGAGTGGAGAGATATGGCCAGCCAAGGCCGCAACACGTGCTTCGAGATGATATATCAAGTGCATGTCTGGCCGTGGAGATCTCTATCCTTTACACATCACCCATCTAGCAAGATAGATGCCAATACAGTGGCGTTTGCCTTCTCTTTTCCCCCTTTCTTGATGGTCCATCCAGCGATCTCATCCAGGACTTATGATTATGGATACAGTGTAGAGAGGTGCAAAGAGAACACACATAATTCTGCTGTATATCAGATTATTGTTATAGTACTAAGCCCATATTGAGGCCTCAAGATCATCAGCCCATCTTTGTTAGATTGCAAGCCAAGTTGCTGTATCACCTTTGGCTCTGTTAATATGAAATGCCCTACACGGCGGAACCTTGCCTGCTCGCCACTGGCCAGTGGCATTAAGATCAAGAAGACAACTTGCACATCGTTGATGGACTGATATCTCTTCAACGAAGAGTTGAGCGGTAATAAGAAAACTTCTTGGCCTTTACGCAAGCTGATATCTTCGTGGTCGAAGCAAAATTGAAGCTGAGTCGAGCACGAATAGACTCCGGAGACATGATACCTAACCATTACTTCGTAACGGCCGCACTCTTCATGCCCTTCGACAATCGCTCTGCAAAGCAATCCACGAACATTCAGGTATCCGTCCACCACGCCTCCAGTCGTGTGGGATTGTTGCGCTTGGACTTTCACGTTGATTATCTCCAAGAGATGTTTAGGGTTGGGGCCTGGAAGTTCAGGTTTGAGGGGACTTTCCACTGAAGCCCATGACCACGAGGGTGCTCGATACTGTAGGGAGGTTCTCCTGGCTGGCTCTGTGACCCTCCAGTCGAGTCCATCGAGAGGTCTACTCCGCCAAAGGCCTGCAATATACTCATCCCCAGTGGCCTCTTGAAAAACCTTTGCTATCCCAGCAAACGCAGGCAGCTTGTCGCTTGGCCTTGTCAGTGAGCATTGAGTATAAGTTTTTACCAAGTCGCTCCAGAGCGAGTAGATAGATATCGGCATGGTCCTCTCTGTCTCCGAGCAACGATCCAAGGCCATTGTTCCCTCGTCAAACGGATCCAAAACGTCGCAGACTTTTTTATCAGACCAATGGAAAAGTATTCCATCAGGGAAACCCCCACACTTGGCAGCTTCAAAGCATTCCCACAAGACTTGTGTCGAACCGAAATAAAGAACACGAGAAGAAATATGGCGCTCTTGAAACACCCATCCTCGCTTATGAAGAGGGCCCGCGAGAATATTCCTATCCCAGTAGTCTCTTTCGAAGATGTAAAGTGCCTTGAGTCCAGATGAAGCCGTCTGAAGAAGAGCCCTCCCAGGAATGACTAAACGCTCATTTCTGGCTCGGAATAAACCCCCATCTTCATTATCAGATGCGGAAGCTACAACTGTAAAGATCGCATTCGCGTAAACATCTCGCATTACCAAAGCCTCCACTTCCCAGTCTGATTGTGAGTCCTGAATTATGCAGAGGGCGTCTATCCAGACGTAGCGGACGCCGAAGTGTCGCGCAACTTTGGTAAGGTCTCTGAACGTCTTTGGGAGCTCAGAAATCGGTCTTCCAAGACGGAAACTTTCAATAGTAGACCGAAAAAGCAGCAGCTTAGGTTCCAGCCCCCATCGGTAGCTGAGGGTTATGTATGAGATAGAAGGAGCTAAGACGCCGTCTTGACTGGTGTCATGGAGTTTCCAATTCATATCACCCTCGAGTCCCAGGTCGATTAGTCTAGTGGGGCACCGTGCTTTTGCCCTTGCTGCAATGCATATTGATGACATCGGGTGTGGTGACTCAGGCAAGACGACAGCCAGCCTTTTGCCAGTTGTATCGAAACTGGGCCTCCAGTCGAATCCCTAATCCCTCCAGCTGAGAATGGTTGTATCCTTTCTGTAGGTTTCAACCTTTGAATTAGCTCCCAAGCTGTAGATTGGATGGCAGAATCCGAGTGTCGTGATCATGGTGTTTGAGCAGGAAACAAATCCCCAGCATGAGACATACTTGCCTACATGAAGATCGGTCAATCGAAACTGAACGACTTCTCGACTGTTTTACAAGATGGCGATGATGGGTATGCAATGTTGAGTTTGCATAAAGAACGACCGGAAAGGTCTTTCTGGACCCAAAACCCCATCGGTCGCCATGCTGTCCTAAGCCAGCTACCATATTCCTGGCTTGGGTTTCCCATTCTACTCCATATTGCGACACAAATGTAGCAGTCTTGCCTAAGGGACTGTGTAAAGCTCTCAAAGGTTGAATGGTGGGAACTGGTTACACGAGCAGAGGGAAAATCATCAAATCTATCAGGGACCTACCTATAACGTCATTTCTGATCAATAGCCAAATGGGAGGGAACGGGGTAGCTAGAATGTATAAACGGCAAATTACCGTACATACCTGAATTTTGCTGCAAATGGCACATAGCTTTGTTTGGTAGTCCCATTCGACTCTATGGCTATTCTCCACTGGCAGAACCATATTCACAAAGTCCTGTTTTTGAAATGTATGAGCTGATTTACCAGTTGAGGGTTTTGCGAGAGGACCTAGAAACGGAGAGAAACTACTGCAGAAGGCGCTGGGGAGAGAAGAGAAGGGAAGACCTCTGGAAACAAGAAGGGGAGCGGGGGGCAAGCTCCCAAGGTCTGGCATATTCAATTTCCTAGTGCTTGATATTCTTCTACAGGAACCCCATACCACAATCCGGCGGAGGTGCTAGGGTGGGTCTGAGTGGTGGTAAACTTATCAGGTGAATCGAGGTTAGTGGGGGTCCTGACCCTTTTTTTCAGCCCACAGCATAACTGACGGTCATGAGATATGGGGGAGGCTGATCCGTAACATTTGAACCCGACTTGTCAGCCTTAGGATAGCCCGAATCTATATGATGCAAGGTGATAGGTCAAGGGCAAGACAAGACAGCCTTTGGAAACTGACAAGGATTTCCGCCCTAATAGGGTACTACTAGGCTATAAGATTGCAACACTTTCTCCTCGAGGTATAACTAGAACTACCTTACCAGTTGCTATGGTCTCGTCAAGTCTATTCCATATCCCCCTTTTGACGTCGCCCAAGGCAGTGAAAACCCGGAAACGTACATTATTATTATCCAAGAATTATCATCACGCTAGGCCAACATCTCGAACGGCAACAAACAAGGACAAGGTAAGTCAATCATGTTACAGGGACAAGTTACTGCCATATTGCACATGAGGGAATTTATAACTAATGAGAGCCACAGTACTCCCAGCATCAAGAATGTGCAAGTACCTCTTGTCAAAGGTCCAATACAAAGGATGCGGCCACGCCGACGATAGAAAGGACGTTCCAGAGCATGACCCGAAATACCACTATGCAACGAAATGCATGGAACCCTTAGAAATGTTGACAAAAGCTGCGGGCTTCTCCTCCAAAGTAGATGGTCTTTGTCCAACTTGCTGGGAGAAAATAAAACAAAGCCAACCTAAACAACACTCATGGGACACGGACCGGGGGGGAGGGCTTTTGATAAGTAGATCATGATACTACTGTAGCTTATCACACCGCATATTGCACACTTGTCCCTCTGACTATGTAGATCCTGATTTACGTACCAACATATGGTCCATACAGTACTTCCTTGGTTAATTTCGTGTGATAGATATGACATAATTACAAGTGCTTGAAGGGAAAAATTGTTCTAGATCAAACACTACCTTATTTGTAAGGTATTACAATTTAAATAACTATTCAATATATGCACCAAAGGCTCACTTAGCATGCCCTAAAATGAACGAAATAAGAGAATGCCCTTGGATCCGGTGTTAAACTTTGATCGCCCTGAAATGAGTGAAAGGGCAATCAAGTATTTCGGCTATGGGTTACACAGAACGTATGTGGCTGCTGTCGCAAAAGACGGACTAGAAGTAGATTCAGAATCAAATTGATAATGACAACATATTGTTTTTAGACTATACTATAATATCGAACAACCTATTCTATCAATCACCCCTTCTTCTCCTTCACTTCCTCTTCCCTCCGCCAATGCCCACTCTTCCCCCCAACCTTCTCCAACAACCTCACACCCCCAATAACCATCCCCTTATCCACAGCCTTCAACATATCATACACCGTCAACGCCGCCCCCATTGCAGCAGTCATAGCCTCCATTTCCACGCCCGTCCTCCCAAAACAAATAACCGTCGCCACAATCTCCATGCACCCATGATCCTGATCGTGATCGTGATCATCCGTCTTGTTCTCGTTCTTGTTCTCCGCAGGCCCGGCAAGTTCCACACTCACTTCCACGCCCGTAATGCCAATGCCCGGGTGGCACAGTGGAACTAGATCGGGCGTTTTCTTGGCGGCCATGATGCCGGCGATGCGGGCCACGCTGAAGACGTCGCCTTTGTGGGTGCCTTGGCCTTTGCGGAGGAGGGCCCAGGGGCGGGCGTTGGAGAAGGTGACTGTGCAGGCGGACGTGGCGATTCGTTTTGTTTCGGGTTTCGAGGTGATTTGTGTCATGTGCACTGTTTGGGAGGGGGTGAGGTGTGGGAGGTCGGGGTCGGATGTGGTTGGGAGAGCGTGGGATTTGCGAGTCTCCTCTGGCTCGGTGTTTTGTGAAGAGGGTTGAGAGTCTGGCTTAGACCCGGTGCTGTGATAGAGACGGGTTTGCGGGGAGCCATAGGAAGAGAGAAGTATATGTGCAGGAATCTTCGACCATGGAGAGGACGAGGTTGTTCGGGGTCTACTCGAGAATCCTAGTCCTGGCAGCGCGGGCTTACTATCTATACGCCTATCAGCACAGGAAAACTAGCAAAAAGCAACCAAAAAAGACAAGCGATGGAGATCAGAACATGAATTTAATAAATACATGACACCCGAAAGGTAAATGCGATATTTGTGACGACAAGAGGTATGCAAGCCAATTTCCCATGGACATATACAAAGGTCGTGAAATCATTCCAATCATGAGTGTGGATAAGATGAAAAGGACGAAAAGAAATGGACTGGCCTACCCACCGATGAGAATCATAGGCCGGTTCTTCATATTCTCCAACTGGCCCATCCCGGCATGCTTAGCCTTCTTGCGTTTCACAGCCATGCCGATGATATCCAGAATCTGGCGTTCTCGTTCGTTGACCAGTCCACCCTCATCACTCAGACGAGCAGCAGCCTGGACTGTCTCCATGAGCTGGAGTTGTTTCGCGGCAGCTTCATCAATAGGCTGTCCGTCATTCTCTTTGCGGATGATGTCTCGCAGAGAAACCTCCGAGTTTCCAAACAAACAGACTTTCAAATTCCCGTCACTGGTAATCCGCAAGCGATTGCATGTCCCACAGAAGTTATGCGTCATACTCGTGATGAATCCCACCCGGCCCTCGAATCCAGGAACCTGATAAGTTTTGCTGGTATCGTTCTTATGATCTTGCACCTTTTCCAAGGTAGGGTATTTTTCCCGAATCACAGCCAGCATCTCTTGATATGAGAACATTTTACCCTTATTCCATTTGTTCCCATCGAATGGCATGTACTCGATGAACCGCACCTCAATGGGTTTCTCGCGGCCCAGTTCGACAAAGGGAACAATCTCGCGGTCATTCATCCCGCGCATCACCACACAGTTGATCTTCAACTTGATGCCCGCACCGGCCTTGTTCATTTCCAGAATTCGGTCGATACTCTTCATCACCGCATCGAAGCCCTTGCGCCGCGTCATGATCTGGAACTGGAAGGGATCTAACGTGTCCAGGCTGAGGTTGACACCGGTCAGCCCGGCTTCCACCATAGCATCGAGCTTGCGGTGCAGCGAAATTCCATTCGTGGTCAGGCAGAGCTCGCGCAGACCGTTCTGCCGTAGCTTGCCAATCTCCTGCATCAAGGGCACGATATCCTTGCGCACGGTCGGCTCTCCACCCGTCAGGCGGATCTTGGTCACACCTTGTGAGACGAAGAGCGATGATAGGTAGACGATCTCCGGGGATGTGAGTAGCCGCGCGGGTGGCGACAGCTCGATCCCTTCCTCTGGCATACAATACAGACACCGCAGGTTGCACCGCTCGGTGACGCTAATTCGGAGGTAGTCATGTTGACGGTGGAAGGTATCGGTTAGGAACTCGGAGAAGGGTTTTGCAGATTTGAGTGATGTGACTCGTGAGGTAGAGGACGAGGAGGCAACATTGTGCGGGTGAGGCGGAGGAATCTCGGATAGCGCGGGGACTGCTCGTGTCAAGGAGGAGGAGGAGGAAGCTGTTGAGCTCTGCCATCGAGTCTGTGCCGCGACCGAAGCCCACGACGCGGGGATCCCTGTCCTAGGGATAGACAGGACCCGTTTGCACAGCATACCCGGCATGTGTTAGTTTCCAGGGACTTGGAGGGTCATGGCGGAGGGAATGGATTGAATATAAATATAAAGTCTGGGACCCTGGGTCCGAGAACACGAAGTGAGGGGCTCAGAAGCGTAGTACTACTGTAAGGAGTTGGTCAAAGGAAGAGCCGAAGAGCCTAAGGTGTGGCAAGGCGGGGAGCTTATCGCGTCTCGCCCGCATGGATCATTCCTCGGGCGGCGTGGGACTCGGGACTCGGGACTCTCCGCGGAAGTTCGCAAATCAGCGCCTCGGGGTTGGTCACCAATCCACCCTCAGCCAGTGATAACAATTGGCTGTGCTAATCCATACTTGGGTGATGATTCATAAAAATTTCATAGTTATCTACCCCGTCAACTCCTGCCTACTTGAGTAGCTTCTGCACTCGCTTCACCAGACTCTTCTCAAACTGCTCCACTCCGTTCGACTGCTCATTCAACTTGCCCGCCTTCAACACATACACAGACCGGCGTCGTGGGGAAGTTTCCGTGGATTCTTCCTCCTCAACACCCTCAAAGTCCTCATCAAGCTTGTGCTCTGTATCTCGTTTTCCCTCGATCACAGACCGAACTAAGAAACGGTCGTGCGAAACAAGAATAATGGCTCCGTTGAACGAGGACAGCGCAGTCGCCAGTGCAGTCACCGTGTGGAAATCCAAATGAGTGGTAATTTCATCCAGAACTAGGAGCTGGGGTGATTTCCAGACGATCCGCCCCAGGGCAAGCCGAACTAGTTGTCCACCAGACAGTTTTTCTACCGGCACATCAGAGGCAATGCGACCGGCCAAGCCCATAGACGAGAGCAGGCCGCGAATGGCTCCTTCATTGAGCTGGCCTTCCGTCTCGGCCATCAACAGTCCCAGTGCAGTCAAACTGGGCTCACGTTGACCGCGCTCCTGCAACTCTTCAACAGAATGCTGGCCATAGTAGCCCACCTTCAGCCGTGGATGGGTTGAGACCTTGCCCTTTGATGGTGGGATCTGACCATTCAGAATACGGATCAAAGTGGTCTTGCCAGATCCATTGAGGCCCATGATGCCCACGCGATCACCAATATGAACCACGAGATTCACATCATCTAGAATAGCCCGGCCATTCTTCTGATATTGGAAGTTGATTCCTTCCAGGGATACCAATGGTCCAGGGAATCGCAGCTCTGTCACATCAGGTATCGCCATCGACGCACCCCTCTCATCCTGCGGCACCTCAATTTCTGCGCGGTTGGTGAGATGATACCCGACCAAATCACGGTTGAGCTTGAAGCGATGACCATTGGCATTCACTTGTAGACCCATCCGATCATCCACTTTCTTCTGCCGGGATTTAGCTTGCCGAAGCTTATTATCGTCATTGGTCTTCTTGCCGATCTTCAGATTCTCGCGAATACTCGCTTCCATATGTGCGATCTGTCGTTCTTGCGATTCCTTCATGCGTCCCCAGTATAGCTTCTGCTCTTCAAAATCTTGCTCGTAGGCAGCGAGATTTCCACGGAAGTAGGTAAACTTCTGATCTCGTAGAATCACAATCTCCTCGCAGACGGCATTGATGAAGTCGCGATCGTGCGAGACTAGAACGATCGTTGTTTCGGATGTCTCGCGTAGTTGCTGGAGATATTTCTCGAGCCAGACTACTCCTAGAAGATCCAAGAAATTGGTCGGCTCGTCGAGGATCATGATATCAGGGGACTGGACTAGGACGCTTGCGAGCATACATCGCATCCTCCAGCCGCCTGATAGCATCGAAACTTTTTTCTCTAGGTTTTCTTCTTTGAAGCCGAGCCCTAGAAGGATGCGGCGAGCTTCTTTCTCCATATCTGCAAGGCTCATCTAATTCCAAGTAAGCTTAGGCGCTTAGTATTCAAGAATTAGGGAAGCACTTACATCTTCGAGTTGTGACTGCAAAGTCTGCAGTGTCTCTACAGCAACCTGTGTATCCACCTGAACGGCCTCTGCATCGATGGACTCGGCATCTTGGGCGAGTCTGATAAAGATATAGGTTAGCGTCTGACCGTCATCAAATTATGAATCTCTTTGCAGCTTCTCACCGTTCACTTGCGGACTCCATATTCGCCTCGGCCGTCTTAAGGTCTTTTCTCGCCTGGAACCCCCTCGCACCACTTTTAAGATTGGCATTCTTATGAGCAAGAAACAAATTCTTCTCCGCTTGCTGATACTGAACCTTGCGAATCGCCTTGACTGGTTCCAGCGGATCTTCCGTGTCGAAGCTTTTAGAAAGGACTGGTTTCTCATTAGCCACGAAGACTCTCAATGCAATGGGGTGTATATTCTCACATTCTGCCGTGCGCGCAGCCTCGTTCCTCGTTTCATCACTGCTAAGAACGGCATCCAAGACGGTTTTGTCCAGTCTTAGGCTTCCATAGCCTCCAGATTCGTCGTCCACGCCGGTTTGCTGGAGAATCGCAATGCGGGTGACATGAGGGATGCCGGGGATGAGTTTATCGGCCATTGCTCTCAAGAGCGCTGGAAGTGAGAGTCAGCAGAGGTATCAACAACCGCTGTGTGATGAGCTCTTACTGGACTTTCCCGTCCCATTGCGACCGAGTAGGCCATAGTGAACGCCACCCTTGAGACGCAGATGGGCATCGGAGATGAGCTCTTTCCCAGATGCCTTTGCCTTGGATTTCCCTTTGACCTTTGCCTTTGAGGCCTCATCTGTGGAATCCGCTGCGACGGAGGTGATAGTAATACTAAGACCCTCCACATCAATCTTTGAGAGGATGGATCAGAGTGGGCCTTGAGTTTTCGATCATAAAACTTCACACACCTCAGTAGACGGGTTCTCATCCAATAGATGAAACCGCGTCTGCTTGCACGTTGCAAGGATAGTCGGGGCCGAAGTCATCATTAATTCATGTATCGGATTCGTCTGCCAGGAACCTAACGATTGAGGCATAGACAGACAGCTTCATATAAAATGGTGGCGTGGATAACCTCGGCCCCCATTAGAAATCCGCCACCAGCGATCGGTCGATGGGTAATGCGAAGATCTATGCAAAAGAGTCATCGCCAAGCCATGCGAAGCGAGGATAATCCACAATCATTCATGTTTGATGCACCTTCGCGGTTGCTGTTTGTCGCGTTTCCTGGGGTCGGGGTCCCAATGTGGTTTAGTTTTGGGCCTCAGGCCGCCTCGTTGCATTTCTGAGCGCGGTAGTCGGCGAGGGGTGTCGCCTGCTGCAGAAATTTAGTGCAATAAATATTGTCAAATTGAGTATTGTGCTGTGTGCCTTTTTTATTAATGCTCTGTTTTTGACAAGATATGAGTCAGAGCTCTTTTTTGATTCAAATGACTGGGTCGAAATTGTGATACTCAGATTATGTGCCCAGTTGGTAACCCCGACAACATTGCTAATCTTCCTAGCCCCGAGGTGAATGACAGGTTATCATGCCCGTTTTAGACATATTTAGAAGGACCTTTAGAAGGACCTTTAGAAAGACCTATCAAAAACTTATCGAAAGAATTATCGAGAGACAGAATCAAATCATGTATAGCTTGATAGATGGTTATCCTCCCTGCCTTAGCATGAGATCTTTCAAAGGTAGATGCTCCTACTCACCGGCGGAATGAGTACTTGTAAATTATGCAAAATTGTCCTTCTACTAGAATAATAACTACACATATGGGGTAATATCATACAACACACCGAACCCTCATGACCCTGACGCAGTCTCTTCTAAAAGAAGAGAAGAGCGGATAGCACAGCCGCCATAGTGAGCAGTATAGACGAATGCCCCATCTTATGAGCGTCTCCGGTAAAGAGACTGCTAGGAGCACTGGCTGTCACAGAGGATGTCGTTTTCCCGGATACTGTGTTCATCGTTGTGGCATGTGTAGCCGCCTGGGTGGAGCTGGACGATAGAGCGTCTGGCATAACAGGGTAACCAGATGCGCCTTGACCGGAAACGCGCGGCTGAGCGAGTGAGAGAGTAGGAGCTGTCACGGGCTGCACCAAGGGGTTTGTAGATGGAGAGACCTGTGCAGATTCCGTGGCTGTGACTAGGTATGTCGTCGTATAGGTAGCGACGGTCTTGGTCTTGGTGTAAATACTCTTCTGCCCAGCGGGGCAGCTATGGACCGAAGGTGGACAGGCAGTGACCACGTCGATCTCTGTAACATAGATGGTTGAGGAGGTCATAATGCGAAGGAGGGGCAGCAGTTTCTGTGCTCTGAGCAGAAGAAGCACTGGTGGTCTGGATCATGCTCGTATGAGGGATGGTTGTCATAGATCCCGTAGGTTGGGGAGCCGTGGTCTGAGCCTCCTCGGGACAAAGTGTCGTGACATAGGTGATTGTCTCAGTGGTCAAGTATGTCGTCTGCTGGTGCGCGGGGCAATTGGTGACTACGGCAGCACAAGAAGTGATCGTGTGAACCTGCGTTGTCGTGACAGTGTAGGTTGAAGCACTTGGTGTGCTTCCGCTTGACTCCTCCGAGGATTTAGTTGAAGGAGATGATAAGCTACTCAAGGACGAACTATTCAATGAGGAGCTCGAAGAAGATAAAGGAGTTGAAAAGATGAAAGAAGAGGAGCCAGAAGGAATGACCGAAGGGGAAGCTATAGAGACGGAAGATGTAACCGAAGTACGAATCAATGGAGTTGACGATGGCCGTACAAGGGAAGATACCGGGCTAGATAATATAATGGAAGAAGATATGGTTAACGGCCGGATCAGCGATGTCGAAGAAGGTGTCGAATATGGCGAAACGGGCGAAGAGGATGGTGGCACCGAGGAATACGAAGAAACTCGGACGGAGGAAGGAGAGATAGGAGTAGAGGATGGTGACACCGGGGTAGATGGAGTTGGGGTCGGGGTCACAGTATAAACCACCTCTCCTGTTGAAGTGACCATGTTCGTCTCTGTGACCAACCAAGTCGATACGCAAGGACTAGCACTGGGTGCATAACGCATTGCTGCTTGGTATAGTCCGCCTGGAGTCATGGTCACATCGCCCTGGAACAGATAACACATATTGATGGCACTATTGAAGAAGGCCGCGCTACAGGCAGGTCTGACAACACAAGCTGCTGTACAAGCCCTCAGTGAGAGACCTCCGCCACTCAGGATGAGGCTTCCACCACTGAATGAGGCTGCGCAGGTCTCCTGCCACACTGCGTCATATTCGTTGTAGTATCCATTGCCACAGGCAATTTGCATGTAAGGCGCGACGGTGCAGCCGGCGATGTCAGAGGAGGAAGTGACAACGCCAGTGGTTGGGAAGACCGTCGTAAATCCTGGTGATCTCCAGGGCATCGGACAAAGGAGCTAACCCTGTTAGGGCTGCCAGAAGTAGCTGCTCTCCACCGGCCCATGTTGTCGAATAATAGGTAAACGAAGGTAGAACAACAATTTGGAGTGAATAATCAAATGGACGTGGACTCAATTATGTGACTACTGTGCGTGATATTCATATTTATTCTCCTGCTCGCTAAAATATACCATGTTTTCTAGTTTGTATGAAGTCCCTGAAGCCTGGAGAGCAATACTTGCCTACGGCGGGCAATAGGGATCACTTAGTCAAGATGTTTTTTTTTTGCGAAGTGCATTTACCGCTTTGGCTTACCGCCCGGGTGGCTGGGCCGCTATCCTCCTGCATGAGCATCACACCACTCCTGCATCAGCATCACACCGACTACCTAAACTCCAGGATGCCTTGCTGCAGGCTTCAGAGTGGCAGCCTTTTCAGGAGCCTGATTTACTAGTGCTATCTATACGAAAGTGGCTGTCTTTTAGATCGCAATAATGCGATCACGAAGGCCCTGCCGAGGCTGGGTGGAGTAGGCGGAGTAGGCGGAGTATATAAATGCGAGTACACACTATACACTATACTACCTAACTATCAATATCAACCTATCCCTTTTTGATTTACATACTGAAATGGTGGGCTCTCAGATCGATTTAAGCCCTTATAAGGATGAAATCGTCGACCTTTTTAACCAGCATAAAACTACTGAGGCTATCTGTATGAAACTCGCCTAGTGCTATTCGATCAATATCTCCCACAGCACACTTACCCGGCGCCTACGGGATTAGGGTCTTCGTCGATTACCCTCTAAGACGGCTGATAATGAGGCCCTTTGCGAGCGTATTCGAACCCTTATATACGATAATCTCACCGATAAAGAGATCCTACCGATCCTCTATCATGAGGGTTTCAAAATCGCCTATATCACGCTTAAACGACTACGGCAGTAGCTTAGTCTTCGCCTACGTACTAACGATCCTGACGCTCGCGCTCTATAGGAGCAGCAGATTCGGGGTATGCTTTAGCAGGAGATTTAGGATAGAAAAATCGAAGGGTATAGGAGAGGCCTTCTATACACCTATCTTCGCTAATAGGGCTATGTTTTTCCTCGTAATCAGGTCTTCTCTATTTACCGTGATAAGCGCCCTAATACCCTTCGCCGCCGAACGCTTAACCTCTAGCGGCAGCGCTAAGCGTATCGTTCACCTAGTCTAAATCACGTCTAGTATATAGATAGCTACATGAAGCTATCGGGATATAGTATCGAGATATATACTACGATCGACGGGTACTCACGCTATATCATTTAGATCTACGTTAGTATTTCTACACGAATAGCGATTAGTGTGTACTAATAATATGTTAATACAGTATTAATATTAGGATACATCCCCTAAATCATTTACACTGATCTTAGCGGCGAAACTATACATCTTAGAGACGCTTATTAGGCACTAAGGCGTGTGCACGAACCTAATCTTCCTTATAAAGACTATTATTCGTATAGTAAGAGTACTAAGAATACTTAAATCGAGGCCTAGTAGGTATAACTTTCGCGATCGAGTGTGTTTATCTAGCGGGTATATTCTATTATCATCCTATTATGTTATATTTACTAATATTCTACTAGAATTACTTTATAACCCTTCGGAATAAGCATCTTTTTTCGATAATAAGCCTCCCTAATTAGATCGCTCTTCTTATAGTATTTATGCCTACTCTACGCTCCTGCGCTAATATATATATTAAGACATAGAACCGTTATAAGATTCGTAAGCAGCTAAAGCACCTATAGGCTATTACTAGGAAGCTAATCTTTAACTACTAGTATTTAACTAGGCCGGATTTAAAATAAGTGGCTAATCCTACGCTTCTATAAGCGCTTTAGGAAGACGTAGTAGGTTAAGATGCAGACGAGTATCTTCTATATAAAACACTTATATAGTGTATATAATAGCTTTAGTAGATAGGTTTTAACCTATTAGACCCCCCGCCACGCGACGATTTCACCTAGCTATATAAATCAGTGTATATTAAGCTTCGTCAGCGAGCGATTTTACATACGTAGTTAGGCAATCCACTAATCCTTTAAATCTACGAGCAGCCAACTTAAGAGAATTAGGAAAATCAGCAGGAAGTAGCTTAATATGAGTGGCTTCATAGGAGTGTTATATTATACAGTATAATAGGATTCTAGCCTATAGAGTATATAATATTAGCTAATAAGTATATAAGGATTCGACTTTAGTTATACCGCATTTTCTAACGATTAGTATAGTAATATACACTATAGACTATTAGGCACTAAGCGATTATAAAAAGCCCTTTAAAGCCTAGTCTATTTAATATTTCTCTACGCACATCTTAAATCATTATACCTTCCTTATACCCTCGACGCTAAGTTAATATCATTAATATAACTAGAGATTTATCTTCCTCGCCTTCTCCTCCACTACCTTATCCTCCGCTAGCTTCTAATATACCCTCGCGTGCGTAGTATACCTAATCCTCCTCGTAGGCCTAGCCGCGGGAGATAAAGGATTACTTCCGGCGTGTACCGTATCGGTAGGCGATTATAGAGATAGCTTATTAGGGAAAGTAACCTCATTCTACTCTCTCTAATATAGCTAGCACGATGAGCGAGATTCGAAGCTAGCGTATCTAGAGTGGCTTAATCTCTACAGAGTAGCGAATTTTAACATAGCTGAAGAAGAAGAAGAAGAAGACGAATATATCTTCTACTACTTAGATTCGCCTATCTAGTAAGACCTAGATCTATATAGAGATCATATTTTACGTCTAGTACTACCCGGAAAAGCGCCTAGAGCTACTATATTCTGCTACTTATACCTTTCTACCACGTATAGTTCCTAGTATCAAGGATTTTATCGAGGAAGATCTTCTTCCTACTCTTGATCTAAGTATTTATGGGTTTTAGAGGTAAGACGGCGATTAGTTAAGGCTTACTACTTTAATCAAGAGGCAGCAGCCTATCTTTCTTTCATATAATAATACGAGCCGCTAGGATAGTAAGGATATCATGAAGCGGTTTCTAGGTAAAGGTAATAAGTACTTAATTAATATGCTTATTATACGCACTAAGTATGTACGCACTAAGCATATACGCACTAAGCATATACGTACTAAGTAAGAAACTACTACTAGTACAAAGCGTAAGCCGCGGCGTACTAAGAAGAGCCACTAAGTTAGTATCTAGATTAAGAGAGAGGAGTATAAAGAGTAGGGAGAGCAGGTAGAAGAAGACGATAACCTTAACCTAGATAATAATCTCCTAGACCCTTTAGTGCTTTTTAACTTTCGACCCCTTCCTTATCTTCCTTCTCGTGGAGTATCCGATCTGCTAGCTAGGGTTAACTAGTAGATCCGCCAGGAAGATAAACGGATTCGCTAGGAGAGCGAATAACAGATTCACTAAAGTATTCGCTAGGAGAGCGAATAGCAGATTCACTAAAGTATTCGCTAGGAGAGCGAACAGTAGATTCACCAAGGTATTCGCTAGGAGAGCGAATAACAGATTCACCAAAGTATTCGCTAGGAGAGCGAATAGCAGATTCACTAAAGTATTCGCCAGGAGACCGACTAGGAGACCGACCAAGAGAGCGAGGAAATCAAGGAGATCGAGGAGATCATACAGGATACTAAGCAGGTTAGCCAGGAGGTTAGCTAGGAGGTTAACCTACCATCAAAATCTCGCCGTCGCTGCCATGAAGTATCAACAAGCTCGTTGGTATCGCCTCTAAGGACTCGAAAGCGATATTAATTGAAACCTCAGGATCATGAGCGCATGCAGGCGTCTAGGCCAACTCCGCAGATCTGGTCGCGATCGCAGGATTGAGGGGTGGGTGGTGTGGTTCGGGGGTATCGCAGTGGTGGTTCAATATCAGATTGGCAGTATTAGATTATATCAGATTGTATCATTTTGATCTAAGGGCTCTCATTGGTCAGTTAATTTGAATCGTTTTGGATCGATTTCTAGCAGTAATCGCACTCATCTGGTGTAATGTGGGAGGGGATACGATTTGGATGGAAATCAGAATTGCCGAAATCGATATTCTGCCGGTAGAAAAAAAATGAAAATTGCTGATTAATCATCTTGACCAAGTGATCCCTATTGCCCGCCGTACTTGCCGACGAACTAAGTACTGTGGGTGGGGCCATTTTCGGAATAGCAATCGATAGTACGCTCGAAATCTCGACATCGCGCGCACGATGGACTGATTTCAAAACCTAGTCTTAGACTCTTAGCTCTTTACCAGGAGAATTCACTCCCAGACCCAGTCAAAGTGTGAGATTCAAAGTCGGTGTTGTCCAAAGTGGCAATCCTCGCACCTAAACCCCGACGTCGCGACCGACAACTTGCCCAAGAATGGTCAAAACTGCCCTTTGTCACTCACATAATTCCTTGGTATTTACCAAAAGAAAATGCTTTACTCATATTAGACTGTGAATTAACTTGGTGGCATACTATTCTGCGTCAGCGTCAGGACTTTGCCCAGCCGCCTCATCGTTTCCCGTATTCATTCATTCGTGCAAAGGCAAACTTGATGAGAAAATCAGATGTGAGCGCCTTGTCAAAGACTTAAAACTCCACACTCCCAAGAGCCTCAACATCACTCTTCCCCCATGAATATTGCTGCTCGAGGGACTGGATAAGCTCACGATGCGTCTCGCTTCGTGGAACAATCGACAATTCGAATGGCGCGGGATGGCTGATCACCCCTGGTAGAAATTTAAGAGGCCCATCTTGTGCCTCACCATTGCGCACTGGCTTTGAGATATTGAAGGCTGCCAGGGACTGTGCAACAGAGAGGAATACATTTGCATCCACCAGAGTACGGCCAGGACAGGCTCGACGGCCAAATCCAAATACGAGTAAGTGGGGATCTCGCTCTGGTAAGGGATTCTTGGGTGTGGCGAGGAATCGCTCCGGTTTGAAGGCCGTGGGGTCAGAGTAGACCTTTTCATCATGTGTAAAAGCCCTGAAGAATGAAATGAGCGATAATTTCGGGATAAATTTGGTCTAAATACACACCATAAATTTGCAAGAATGGATGATCCCTTAGGAATCAAGTATCCTTCACAGATGTCATCCTGGTTCGAGGCATTGCGACGTTCATTGGAACCACTGGGTGCCATCTTAGTACCTCTTTCACTACAGCGTTTATGTAGGGGAGATTTTCGCGATCGTTAATTCCAGGTAACTGATTTCTTCCCACCACCGTGTCTAATTCAGTTTGCGCCTTGTGTTGTACTTCGGGAAATAATGCCATTGCCAAGAAGAAGCTTGCTAAAGAGGACACACTCGGTTTATCTTGTTAGCGCTCAACCATACATTATACCTATGTGCTAGTACTCACTGTATCCGCTCCTCCAGCGTATAGCGACCCAGCCGACTATTTGAGGATATTTTCATCTTCTGATCCTGGCTCCACAGGGTTGTTGTCAAGAAGATTGGATAAAAATGACGATGTGAAGCATTCACTTTGCATTTGTTGTTTTACAAACGCAAATGGAGCACCACTAAATGCTCTTACACGTCTCTTATATGCCTGCACCAGGGAGTCGGGGCGGCAAGTGTCTCACTGGTTGAATGGTCAAATCAAAAGAGTGTTTTCTCTCTATCTTTCTAGACATTTACTCACGTATTGGGAAGAAGTCCACTGCCCATGTTGCTGGGAGTAGTGCATATGAGAAGTCCTCCATCGCTTTGTCGGCCAGGTCCACAAGAGGATCATTCCCGTGGGGCTCAATGGTATAGCCGTAGCCAATTTTTAGGATGATTGCCCCAGCCTTTCTTTATGTCATTAGTATTATGTAGGCAGGTGGTAAATCTCGGATTGACGGAAAGGCATCTTCTTACCTTCGAATGTGCTGTTGAAGCTTTTCCGGGACATCCAAGACTCTCAACAAGAACCGAGCAACCTCTGCTTGCTGAACTTCATTAAAAGAAGATACAGACTTGTTAGATCCTATTTCTTGATAAAGATTTCTTCGCATTTTTCGAACAAGCTCAGGCTTTCGTAGTGCTCCGAGAACCTCATCCCAGCCTGACCTGTTGAAGTCAGCATGCTACCACTATTATCAGAGACCGTCTCATCTTACATATCGGTAAATGTCTGTTGGGGACGAAGAGAGTGGATGACTGATCGCTTTTCCAAGAGTTGCACCGCCAGTTGAGCATCGTTCAAAATTATGGTTGTTTTCCCGAACACATTAAGGGAGCTGATGGGTCCTAGTCGGAGTCTCTCAGCCTCAAGGGTCTTCGCGTTATTCGTTCATATTCTCACCAAATAGTTCTTTATGTTTAAGCCAATGCTGCCAGTCTTGCTCATCTGGGCTGGGTAGATCCATCAGATTACCAATGATTGGCTTCCGCCAAGGACCTGGAAGGAGAGGTGGAAGTCGTCTTTTCCGTTCACGGATGGCAGTGAAGCCATAGCCGCTTACGATTATCACTAACAAACTGATCCATAGTGTGGAAAGCATGGTGGATTATGGTATTTAGGAAGGTGAAATCTGCAAAAGGGAGGAAATGGCTTCCCAGGCTGGGCTGCTCTTAATACTTCTCTCGGCGAGCTGGAAATGGCGTCAGCTTCTGCTCAAATCGCCTTCAATTCGTCTCAGGGTCAACTGATTGAGGGTATCACTGCAGTATACGTGCGTTATCTCCGGTGGGGAAATTCACGCAATAGGTGGACTTGCTGCAGTCTCGTGGGGCGGTTGTAGGGGTACCTGGTTCTTATGCGTCAAGCTACATACATACTTGCAAAAAGGCCCGCATCGTAGGTGTGGTCCTAGCTCTCTATGCACTGCGAGATATTCTTTATGGTCCAGTCATTCTTGGTCCCATTGTTTTACTTTTACTGCAACTCGATCTAGCAGCGAACTCAATTTGAAGAGCTCCGGCCGCAACTACAGGTTCTATCTTTCAACCCGGGTGGTGTACTGCCATATAAAGAGCCGTGTTCGATTTAAGATGCTTGGTCCTTTGTTCTACTGTTCTTTTGGCCCTTTCGTTCACGATACTAGCCTGGGGGGTGTCATTTTGAACAACTGGAGAATGATATTCCATCTTCAAACCTTGAGCGGGACTCATTATTCAGCCTGAATGGGATTGCGACTTGATTTGTACAAAGTTATGTGGGCCTAGATATCAACACCATTGTCCATTTTTCATTCTTTGTCGATTTATTTATATCTCTGTTCCAATATCTTTGTCTCCAACAATGGCAGAGTATAGGCTGCTCTATTTCTTAAGTAAATGGACAATGCCATTGTTCGTCAAAGCCAGTACAACATAAGTATACAAGGCTAGTGCTCTTAGGAAGTTTCTGTCCAATTCATCAATCTGATAGGTTATTAACTTCATTAGATTCCCACCGCACCCACAACTGCAATTTTTTCTACAATGGATCTCAAGTATGGCCGTCATCAGTCTAAGGGTCGACTACTACAACAATTGATTGAGGGAGAGAAAAGCATGTCAGATATCTGTCCGGTTCAATCCTTTACGCTTGTATTCGATGACCTCGTTCAGTGGAAACCATTGTTCAACGAGAATGTTGTGCCATTGCCAGTAGAAGACAAGGCAAAAGAGCTCGGGGTATGGCCAACGGATTTTAAAGATAAGAATGGCTCCTGGGAAAAATTTCGCATAGCGCCAGTGGACCCTGAGCAGAACTTCAATTCAAAGGATAGATGGGGAGGAATGACTGCGCCCGGTGTGATCTTTACTGATGAAATGTTCAGGAAATAAAGCTACCATCCGTCCGAGATAATGAAGGCAGTCTATGAGAAGAATTTTACTCTAACTAGTCTGAGGCACATCTTTGTTCTTGACATCGAAAACTCCGACATCAGGGGATTGATTAAAAAGAAGATCTACACAGGCGCTAATTCTCTCAGCTATCCGGATCCAGAGCAACGGGGGAGGGTTTGGGAATGGGGCACCCCCAGGCCCTGCTAGGAACAGAAATCGGAAAGGTCAAGGCATGTTTTGTTTTAGGCGCATTTGGGCAGGGAAATTGCGAGATTTCTCGGGTTGTGTCTTGGGCCTTGCCTGGAAATCCTTACTTGTAATTTGATATCGAAAAGATCGATCGCGGAGCCCGTGGCCAACGTTCACCAGTAGCTACCGGCTTACAGACTAGCCACGGTGATTCGAAGCGTCAGATGTCGAGTGATGCAGAGGTCGGGGCAAAGGGTGAGCGCCACGCCAAACGCCTGAAGCTTGATGGGGACAATAGTTGACAGCCAGGGCGGAATGTGAAAAGGTGGAAAGCTCGCGACAGGAAATGTGGATATTGCAGACTGTTTATGAGACTATACCCAGGATAGAATCCGGAGTGTCGATGACCAAAGTGAGGGTCTATGGTGAATCTCCGAGCAATGGATTTAGTTATGGCTTGACTATTTTGAAATTTGCTAATCTCAGCTAGGAAGAAGCTGTTGGGGTTGTTGATCGGGGGAGCTATCTAGTGACCAATGTAGTATGTAATTTAAGGTATGCCACTGTTTAGACTCGTCTCGTCGTTAACTTACCTGCGTATATCCCTTACAATGGCTTTTATTTATCGTCGGATCCTGCTTGTTGTAAATTCCGTGCTGCTCGCACGGAGTGTAGTCCCTGAACGTAATGTCACCGAGGACGTGGACGAAATTCGAACAGGACACACAAAATGTAGCCTGTACAAGTTTGTTTCTCCCTAGGCATCGAGATAAGCCACATTATTCAAAATATACGTCTATTCCGCTTCGACTTCTAGCAATTGATACCATACCTTTAATATGATGCGACCGACGACTGTCAGGTCATTGACTGTAAGCATCCGCCATGAATCTGAGTTATGGGACATGAGCCAATCAAATGTGCTGGTAGTGTAATGCAGAAACCAAACATGATAGAGCCGGTGATTTTAGTATACCCGTGATCGGAATAAGTGACAAAAATATTGATTCTTCATTCTAAAAAAAAAGGGAAAAAATAATGAAGACTAAGAAAAGAACAATTGATTTGCGCTGGCGGGGAGTCGAACCCCGATCTCAACCTTGGAAGGGTTGAATGATGAACCGTTACACTACCAGCGCTGATTGATGGAAAAAGTGTCTCCATTCTGAACTAGGTAATATTCTTTTTAATCTGTACCCGGTTGCAGAGGAATGGTAAGAATGGCGTACCAGCGTATTAATTCACAAGATCAGCCGCTATCTCGTATATGGAGCCTTTGATTCGAGTACCTATTAATAGTTTATTCGCCGTATTAAACGGTAGAGGCAGTGGTCTACACTTGCTGATATCGTAAGGTCTCTGTACCACACAATCGGGAATCCTATCAAGTGCTTTCAATCCGCTACCACTACATTGTCACTACTTTCAATTGGTCAGTAGTGTCGGATAAGTTGTATATGTGACCCGTTGAGTGGTAGCTTGATCGGTTGTTATACCGTACTGAGTGGCAGAAGGATATGACATCCGTGAGGGCCTACTGGCGGGATTATCTAGGTTCTTGTTTGAAATATATATACTGACCCGCAAACCTACCCACGAATTTCACACGAAGTTGGAAGGCTATTCGGCCCAGCCTCAAATCAAAACATACACCTAGCAATATATACGAAGAGACACAAATATGTAATCTCCAATGTAACGAGGCAAATATCCGCGATCTTCATGACCTAACTGACAGTTGCGCGAAACCAGATGAAAACCAGTCTCATCTGGGCCAGGACAATGAGGCTGACCACGGAGCAAAGAGTGGAAGCAACCTACAAGACAGGAAAATAGATGGAGGGTTACCGTGAATTGCGCATTGTGGCTAGTTAACCCTTTACTATGGTCACACTAGTAAATCGAGGCTTTACGTACTTCAGAGCAGTTCAGAGTTTATACTAAACCTAAGAGTGGTTGCGATTCATTCCCCCCCCAACGCTCTCTTAAATGAGGAGGTGCGCCAACAGCAGTCTGAACAAAACAGATAAGTCGATGCACAAGAGAGAAGGATGACCGGAAGGCGACCGATAAAAGATCTTTCTGGCTATTTTGTGAAGAACCACGTAGATACTTAACTTTTACATGCCGAATAGAGAGCGTGACCTGAACTGCCGGGAGCCCAGCCTCGGCATGATATTAAGACCACTGGCGCATCTACCTATCACCTATGACTGCTTCGAATAAGAAAATAACTGACCAAATACTAAGCCTATCGCAGCCTCCGGAGAGCCTAAAGTAGAATGGAAATTAATAATATCGCCCAGAGTAATATGGATAATTCCCGACCGTCTTTTCCGCAACTACGTATATTCGCTCCTGCCTCTTTCATTCCAAATACGTAGACTGAATTGAATTTGATCGCCATAGAAGGGGGATATTGACTACTCCACCATTCGTGCATTGTAAGATCCTACGAGCCAAAAAAAAGTGCAGCTAAGCAAAGAATAAAAAAGGACAAAAAGGAAGTGAGATAATACTGCGCTGGCGGGGAGTCGAACCCCGATCTCAACCTTGGAAGGGTTGAATGATAACCGTTACACTACCAGCGCTATTTTATGCAATACAATTAAGCAATAGGAAAGATATTGAAGTAGGTTTATAGCCCTTAGCGGAAATAAGTAAACTTACAGTAATAGTAACGTACAGTATGTACTGGTAATATAATAGAGGCCGGGCTCTCCACTATGGAGTCTATGGGGAAATGATAAGTGGGCAATAATCATTCTTGCGGGCACCGCCGAAGATCTACATATCCTGTGGCGAGCACATACATACGGAGTAGTGGACAGTGAGTATTTAGTGAGTACGCTTGACCGTAAGTAAGATTACCCACAGAGCTCTGAGATTGCGGCGAGTAAACCCCGGCGAGTCCTATTTACGAGGGTCACTGAACGGGACCAAGGAAAACTGCCTAAAGATTCCCGCGATCGGAAGAGGGAGAAGGAACAACTCTGTACGGAGTAGACTCTTTGTATGGCTTCCACGGCTCGCTCGCCTTAACCAGCTGATGCTCAGTAAGATTGAGCTAAGCTAATTGCAGTAGTAGCGCCTTGCCCATCGCAAACCCACTGGCACCAGTGGACCTTTCTCAACATCGATCCAGAAATCGTCCACGAACATTAACTAAAGCCCCTTCCACAAAAGATTCATCCAGAGTAAGGGAGTGCTATATTTTTCTCGATTATTTCTTTTTGCTCATTCTAGTTGATTCTCTCAATATTCACTGCCATGGTCAAATAATCATAGGAATCCGCCAAAAATTGGTCTTATTCTAGCATCTCACCTCTGGCCATTACCTACTGTATTACGCCTTGAGCGCTCAGCACGAACAGTTCTTGCCAGCGAGGCACGGCACATCTTACAAAACGCCACAGTATTGAATAAAGTTTTCCTTATTGAACCAACTGTATTAATATCTTGGTAATATCAAGTATAGTGTATAGTTATCTAGGACACTATCTGCTAGTAGGGGCTGGTATAAACAAATACTACTCCGTACAGACCGTCTAAGATATGGCCTCTGAGTCAAGGTCATCGCCTAATCTTGCAACATTAATCACCGCAAAGACTGCAAGGTATATATTGATCCGTCGGATACGAAGAGCGGTAACGATTTATTGTAATATTGACTTACAATCGTAGGACCCGTTTTTTTGGCTCACCCACCTAAACAATAATCATCACTAGCGAACTAGCTGAATATGCAAATCCTTAGTCCATCGCTAATCCACCCTCCTCTACGGAGTACAAATGGAGATGCAACACGACTGGGCGCCCATAATTTTGCAGGTCCCAGTGACCTGGTTCCCGCCACCCGGAGTTCCAATCATTCCCCCCGTAAAGGTCCTCCACAGTCCACGGAGATCCCAGAGTCATTGATACGCACTGCTTGTGGTTCGCCTGAACTTTCCAAGATCATGAATCTTAAAGTAAAGGCAAATGGCTGATAATCGAGAACGGTAAGAATAATCGGGACAAAACACTCACCGAGGAGTTAGGGTACAGTAAGGATGAGGAAGAGGAGAGAATGGGAATGTCCATGTACCACCTCACGTGCCGGGGGTGGAGCCGCTTTTTTACCTTTTGAGCAGTTGGGAAGGGGATTATGTCACCTCACTACGGAGTACTTCAATGTTTAAGTCTTCAGTTCATCTTTCCCACTCCCCACATCTAGTCGCTTCCAGCCTTTGGCATTATTCCTTTCCCAATTCTTTTCTTCCGACGTTAATCTCGGAGTCTTCATATCACTCTCTTCTCTCACCTCACAATATGAATTCGGTCCCTCACCTTTGCATGGTGAGACTGCCCCACGGTCGCCTCTAAACGGTGTGTGTGTTGCCCCACACAGCACCCTGTCTGCTGCGGAACTTCCTGCTCGGTCGCAAAACCCCGGATTTCTGATCACCAAGAATCGGCTATCCTGGATTACTGCCGCCAACCGGAGCATTACTGGGCTGAAATCGCCGGCCTACACTAAAGTCATACGTGCGAAGCGGGGGATCAGCCCACGATGCGTCATCCTATCTAGACCTATCCTGTCATTCGACCTTGATTTCGCGCCACACAGTCGCACAGCTGGTCATCCTGGACGCAACCTTTGTAGCCGGTCCCTGGCATTCGCAAACTCGAAACGTGACCGAGACACGCTTCAACCATGGAGGGCGTTCAGACTGTGGATGTGAGCTGGCTTCATCATTCACAAAAAGGCAAGTCGCAAGTCCCTGTGCTAGCGGCCCGCGGGTACATCACTCGGGGGCAGAATCCGTTGCCTCTGATGGGCGGTTGGGCGGTTGGGCAACAACTGACTTGCCTTCTCTAGATCATCTTTCGCGAACAAAGTCGGTTTCGTCGACTATCAGCGACAAATCCTCCACTGATGGAAGCTCGACGACCGCAACTTCCAACTCCCACCGAAGATCCCGTTCGAATAGTAGCCCAGCTGGCCCGCCTTCCTCAGATAAACCGCCACCCAAGCGAGAACCTCAGAATGATGCTGTCAAAGTAGAAGAGAAAGGGCAGGCAAGCGAGAAGACCGCAGAGCCGCCGAAACAACAACAACAACAACAACAACAACTGCCACCATCGACTCCGTCCCCGGCTGTACAGAAGAGTAGTCCAAAGCCTGTCGGCGGGCGGCGAGGTTCATGGATATCTAGTCTGAGCTCTAAATTCTCCTCTGGTTCGACGCCGCCGTCACAGTCCACTCTGAAGGGAAGCCCTGCTAGTCCCAAGGCCACTTCTCCCCTCGATGCTCACAACCCCTTTGGCGCGGCCTATTTCCCAAAGGAGAGCAGCTATGATGAGAAGAAGGATGACTCTGTCATATCTACCTCGACTTCGCCCAAGGGACCATCCTTTATTCATAATGCGCTGCGCAAGTTTTCATCCAACTCTGGTGGCCTCCCCAAGCTACCTCCTAATGGTGTGATTTGCCCGCGACGAGTGATGAACGTCGATGAGGGTCGAGACCGCTGCAAGATCACGGAGTTAAATCCCGCAAAGCTGAACCGTGTGGCTTTCTGTGTCGATGTGGAGATTGCTGGCATTTCACATCGGGATTCTGATGAGGATGCGCCCCCAACAAACCAATTGCGGCAGCCTCTGCCCGAACCCAATCGCCAAAAGTCGAAAAAGGCCGATATCAAGGAGAAGAGCAAAGAGGAGACCGTAGCGCCGAAGAATTTTCAACCTGCTGTGACTGAAAAGGAAGCACCACTCCCGCCGATCCCTCAAGAGACCGGTTCCCCGGATGCCCCGCCTACAAGACCTTCTACAACACCTGCAACTGAAGCGACAAACCCGAAAGCTGCCGCAGGTGCAAAGCCCAATGGGGAAGCCAAAGATCCGACACGGAAACAGGAGAAGAAGAAGCGCTCCGAGGAAGAAAGAAGGGAGCGTAAGGAACGGAAGCGCAGGCAAGCCGTGGCAAATGGCTCGATTCCGTTACAGCTCGATGCAGAGCATGACGAGGAGGAAAACCGTGCCCCAGCAGCTGGAGTTTCTCGGTCGAAAACCCAGAGTCATCCTACCACGGATCCTGTGCGTATTTATCGCCGCTGCTGCCAACTACGTGAAACGCCAGTTCTCAAGAGAATCGTCGATGAGATCTCTTCTCCCTCCTCAACGCTGGCCGAATCTCCTGGCACGGTCGCAGCTTTGGACCTGAGTAACTTCCCGATGACTGCGCAAGATATTGCAACATTCAGCGACTGGCTCGCAGTGGTGCCTGTGCGAAAGCTCATCCTCGAGAATTGCGCGCTAAACGATGATTCTGTGCGAGCCATTCTCTCCGGGCTTCTTTCTACCAAGACAGTAGAGCAAATGCGGTACCGGCGGAGACGGGCTCGGAAACCAGACTCACCCATTGTCAAGGACATGCGCTGGGGTGTTGTGGAAAAGCTCTCGCTCAAGAACAATCCGAAGATTGGGCGTGAAGGATGGCGTCACATCAGTCTATTCATTCATCTGTCCAAATCACTCAAGGCCATTGATCTGTCGGGTATTCCTTTCCCTAAACCCCGATCGTCATCTGATAGCTCTACCGGCTCTGCAGGGCAGCCCCAGGCCTCTCCTGTCGATGTTTGCACCGTATTCGCCGAGGCTCTAGGAAAACGCTTTGGTGGTGAGCATCTTGAAGAACTGCTGCTTAGTGAGTGCATGCCTTCTATGGATCAAGTCAAGAAGATCTGCGTTGCCGCCACCAAAATGAGACTGCGAAGACTGGGTCTTGCGAACAATGGTATCACCCGGGATGGCTTGGAACATGTGATTGAGTACCTCAAAGATGGCAATTGTGAAGGGTTGGACTTGGGTGGAAATCTTATCAAGGACGATCTTGACCTCATTGTGGCTGCCATTGAACCCGAGCAGCCTCTGTTCGCACTCAGTCTTGCCGATTGTTCCCTGACCCCATCTGTGATCTGCCCATTGCTGCAAGCTCTGACGCGACTTCACAATTTGCGTTTTATGGATGTTTCTCATAACCCTGCGTTGTTTTCTTCACAACCTAGTTCTCTTGGAGCATTCCGACGGTTCCTGCCCAAGATGCCATCGCTCAAGCGCATTCATTTGGCAGATGTTGACCTTTCGCCGGATCATGTCATTGGTCTGGCCGAGGTTCTCCCAGAGTGTCCCAGCCTCTGTCATCTTAATATTCTGGAGAACCCCCAGATTGCTGCAGTAGCTTCTAGTACAGATGCTGCGGCCCAAGAAGAGGCATGTGCAGTCTACGCTTCTATGATGGCTGCTGTTCGTGTTTCGAGAACGATTATCGCGGTGGATATTGAAATTCCCACCGCAGAGAACAATGAAGTTGTTAAGGCTCTGGCATCTCAGATTGTTGCATACTCGCTTCGAAATCTCGAGGGCGGTGCAATCGCAGAGGAACTTTCGGAATCTATCATCACCTCCCCCACTCGGGATGTTCCTGTGCCTGAGATCTTACAACATATCGTCGGCCATGCAAACGGCCTCGAAGAGCCTTATGATGAGGAAGACGATGCAGCTCCCGATGAGGACTACGTTATCGGCGGTACAGGTGTCGTGAAGGCACTGGGTGTCTGTCTTGGCAACTTGAACCAAGACGGCGGCGATGCGCTCGGAGACCAGTCCGCTCCTCCCAGTGGAACCACGACTCCCAGTGGCACCACGACTCCCAGACGCCGCAAGTCTCGAGGCGTGGTTGCAAAGCGGCCTCGTGACATGTCGAAGAACCTATTGGAATCGGCACGGAATATTCGAGCCCGGATTCAGACAGCTCTTATTCGCGAGGACAGGGCTGGTAACGATGCGAACTACAGTAAGTGCATCGCAACAGACAGTTTCCGACTTTCTCCTAACATTTCTTTCTACAGGACGTCTGCAATTCTTGGACTTTACTCTTCACAGGATGATCCAACGCTTCGAAGACGAGTATCCGGAGACTCGTATCGTCCCTCAGCCGGCTCCTACATCGGCCGCTCCCGACAACACCTCACAGCACTCCGGTGAGGATGCAACTGGACCAAGCGTGGTCGGTAACTTGAACGTTATGGATAACGAGAACGCGATTGATGACGAAGAAACCGACCACTACGCCATTCATCTCTCCCGCACCAGCTCCATAACCTCCTTGCATGCTCGTGCCATGACATCAGAGGAAGGCCACCTCCACCGACTCGGCCAAAATCTCCGCCGTGACTTCCTCAATCCACCACTTAGCCAAGGCGACCCCGACGACGATGCTGCCGCGCACCTTGTGGCTCTGCGGGAGAGACTGGAGCGTATGCACGAACAACAGTCTCAGTCACCCTTCGACAGCGCCGAAGCCGAAGAGGCCTTCGAGAAACTCGGTTCTACCGTTGACGAGCTCTGGGCCGCGCAACGCCAGGACGTCGAGGGCTTCGAGCGATTCAAGCAGTCCCAGATCGCGGCGCAGATTAACAGTGGTTTGCGTCTTGCCGCATCCATGCCTAACGCCAGCAGCATCGAGGGGCCGTCCAAGAAGAGCTCCAGTGACAAACCACAGCAAAGTTCTGAGAACAAATCTCCCTCCCCTCCTTAACTCCACCTCCACATCTCAAACACCCCCCCGCTCGTATCGATACGCATAATTTATGATCGTTAATATGTCGTCTGATATTTCCTACTGTTTGAAAGCGTTGCTGCTGCACATACCGCCCTCTCCATGTTCGAATATCACCTATTTTACCACAGCATTACCATTATGCTTTTTCATATTCGCTGCTACCGATTTCCTTCTCATGGCTATCAAATAGGTCTTGTACATATGTGACTTGGTTGGTTGGTTTAGCAGTGTTCGCCAGATACTATGGCTCTGTCTCTATCTCACTGTCATTTTCATGATTGTTTTGATCTTTATGCTCTTGGCTGTTGGGATTGGATTTGTGGATAATATCTACCAGGTCCAGCGCTAGCTATAGCTTTGTGAGGCGCAAGAAGGGAGATGTATACCTATCCCGAGAGAATATTTGTTGATCATCTTCTCCATCATGCAATGTAGCCAAGTACTGGTCAAGTTCAAGGTACACGACTTCCGATCTTCCAATCTCGTAAGAATATCTGGAATTAAACAACTCTGAGTGGCCTTCGTACTCGATGACCATTAATGAACGGGTTTGTAGTGATTTGCAAGAAAAGGTCTTCTAATGTATCAATTTCTAGGCATCCACCTGAGACACACTTGCTATTTTTATTGTATAACCAAAAGCCAACCCCAATTATAGCAATTATAATGTAAGCAATGGAAGCGAAAACAAGGAATGATCATCACGGCATCCATCATCCAACCCGCCAGCGGGAACTGTGCAATAGAAACAAAGAATTAATAATACAGGTCATGACAGCGTCCCTCATCCAACTGATGCCAAGTATCCGGCACTGCGGTCTCCATTCACATTCATTCCGGGCTAGAAACGTCCTTGAGAATCTCCCAGCCATATTCCTCTTCTGGCTTCTCGGGCTCCATCCCCAAGGCGTTGCGGTATGCCCGGACCTCGTTCTGTAGACCAGAAATGATACGGATGGGGAGTTCATCTTCATTGGACCTGAGTTGGTGTGCATTGCGAATCATTTGTGCACATTTCATTGTTTGCGTATGCCAGTAGTCCCGGTCAAGACGGCTCTCCAGATGTGCGTCTCGCTCTGCTTGCAGAAGGTTGTTGTAATGGGATTTTTGGTATAGGAAATGCATGTTGTTGTTTTGGCAGTAGCTGCGGATCTGCTCTACCATGATGCCCACGCTGGCTTCGTAGTCGCTGATCAGTTTGGTGTTCTCGACTTGTTCACGTCGTAGATCCTCAACTAGTCGCTTTTCCTTGACGAGGGCGCGTTCGAGCTCAGAGATGCGGGCAGCTAGTTGGCTGATGTTTAGTTGCATACAATTTAGAGTGGATGGAAAGATATCCTGAAGACATACCGGTGAGCTCGCCGTTGACATGCCGCATAACAGCACTTGCATCCTCTGAATTGCCATGCTTCTGCCTCTAGTGTTAACTTGGTTTCTCGTCACTTAATTGTCCTGGTGAGAACATACCATGACTTCTTCCGCACTTGAGACAATGTTCTTTGTGACCTCTCGGTTGTTCTTCAGCACCTCACTCAGCTCCAGCACCATCTCATAGAGATGATGTAAATCCATCTGGTGACCCGCATTCATAGTCATGCTAGCATTCATTGCGGGACCCATCCCACCAGCACCCGCACCACCACCGTTCATTTGAGGCGAGGGGTGAGGATATGCGGGACTGGGTGATTGTCTCGGCATGCTGCCCATGTTTGGAGTGGGCGAATTCTCCGTGTAATTGGAATACATGCCCGGTCCTGGATTGTTTCCGCCAGCCATTCCACCAGCACCGCTGTTCATGGACATATCGGCGAGCGCAAAGGCACGATTCAATTCCTCGAGCTGGGGATCGTTTGGATTGATGGGGCGCGAGGAGCCGTTTTCCTCGTCGTACCAGGAGGCGCGGTTTTCAACGCCCAGGACCTCCTTTTGAAACTTCTCAAGGTCACGGCGAGTAACGTGGGTGGAACGACGGCGGTGCCCACGTGTAAAAGGTGCCTTGGAAGAGGAGGAAGAATCGGCGCCCTCGATGATGGCGGCGCACGCGTCAATGAGGGAGGGAGGGTTGGCGTCGTGGCCAGTCGCGGGGAGATCGTCAAAGAGAGGCTGGTTAGTCGGGATGGGATGGAGGGGATTGACGGGGCGACCAAAGAGTTCGCGGTCCTCTGATTGATTAAAGTCGGAATCGAAGGGTGTCAGAGTCAGATCCAACGCAAGTGGTGTCCCTTCGATGAGCTGGCGCTGTTCGCGGGAGTTGACGCCATTCCCAATCGGGTTAGTCATCTTCACCGCACGGCTGCCCTCACTGGAAGTCGCCGAAGCCACTGAGGAACTAGTCGGCGGACGTCCACTGCTCCCTTCCAACCCAACCAGTCGTTTCATCCGATCAAAAGCACTCATTGATGCCTGAGCTTTGGAGAATATAGCGAGAATCTTCTCGGGACGAGTCCAGCATCGTCGTCCTGTCCAACCGAACAGTTCCGAGACCCCCGGGATGTAGGTGTAATGGATGACGGAGGAAATGGAGAATGAAGCTTCGAACTTGGAAACTTGCAAGGAACCGAACAAGTTTCTTGCCGTTTCAAATCTCCTGGATCGTACCTGCTGCACTAATCATGCATTGGACCATGGACCGTTCTTGCTGCAATTGCCATAACCGGTCTTCCCAAATTGGACTCCAGGCTCCTACCGTCCTCTGGTTAGATGATGATCTATATAGTTCACGCAATTGGTTTCCCCAGCGCATCATCGGGATCTGTTCGTACATGAGAAACAACAGCAGATGGAGTAATTGGATGAAGTAGGCTAGTGGGAGATGCTACGACTGGCTTGCAAGTTTCTTACGGGGCTGCGGTGCTAGATTCTTCCTTCATCCATGTTGTATGGACCAGGGCGGGTTTCAAATCGTTGAGGATATTCCATGTAGAATTCTGATGTCGTTAAAAGTCATGACTCCGTATCAAGCAAGGCCCCTATCCTTGGGCCAGACCCCGGTAGTAAATATTCCTGGCTCTCCTGGGTATTGAGGCGGCCCTGCTTCTGCTGAGAGATTCGTCCTCCAACCCGTGCGGCCAGCATTCGCATCTTTTCCAATTCTTGGACCAGTTCTCCATCTCGAGTGACAAGATTCGGCTGGATATCCTTCTGGGGATCTTTGAAAGGTCCGAGCAGGCGCTGCATGTGTCGTAATTGGTCGAGTCTTCGTTGACGTTGCTGACGCTGCTCATCCAGCGTGACCAGTCGTTCTCGGAGCTGTTGGTATCTGTACAACGGGAGTTAGGCAGGCGGAACTCTAATCAGGGAAAGCTCCAGCTTATTGGAGGCTGACCTGCTATTTGCCTCATCACTCGCACCATGTGATTCGATATCCAAAGGTAGTTTCGTGATATTCCTGGAGAGAGTTAGCGGGGATCCCCGTGGACTGAGGAAAGACCCTCCGAAGAGCGAGTGGGGAACTCACATATGCCGGGACAAGTCCGCTGTCTTCTCTACCCCATTGGCAAAGGAAGCTCTGTCTTGTGTCTCTTGATTGACCGAAGACCAATAGAGACTGGCAATCTGGTGAGCTACATGGTGAATTGCCTGCGACGAGTAGACGACGCGATGGTGTTGTTTGGCTTCGACGTTGACTGATAATGGGTTAGCATTCGATGATCTAGAAAGGATTACAGCAATATAACTTCGCATGAAGATGGCACAAGGCGGGCCGGACCATCTATTGAGCATGGAGTAAATTGTTACCTTTATGCAATACATCCGTGATCACCTTCTCAGGCAAATCGCCCTCTTCCGTCTCCACTGCATAGTTCTTCCAGTCCTCGGGTGGCTCGAGACTCTCGGATAGAATGCGAACCTGGCCCCGAATGAATGCTGATTTCAGTTCGGATATGGTTCGAGTCGAGTCCATGGCTCCCACGATGTTGGAAGCTGCATTATCTGACTTCGTTATTGATGAGCGGCGTGTTTCTCTTATCGTTGGACGCTGACGGAAATGCCGCTTAGCAAGCATATGGTGCACCAATTGGATGTCAACAAGTCTGAATTGCTATAAAGCCCCTA
>JAMAGZ010000033.1:0-254699 GCA_023626575.1 Penicillium sp. PF1803
GTGAAATATTGCATTTAGTATGGTGTTTTGCGGTTATCCGCTCGACTGGGTTATCCGCTCGGGCGGGAATTACGTTAGTAGATACGGAGAGTTAGGCCATAAAGTTAATCGATGTAAGAAGCGCTAGTTTGAGATGAATCAATATCTTTTTGGTTGAATTATTTCGATTCAAAAATATTTAATAGGGGGAGGTTTTCGAGCTATACTTCATAGCTTTTCTAGTTAGGCTGCAACGGATTAATAGAGTGTTGATTGATTGATGATTGATTGAGGTGGTCGGGCTGGCCTTGTGGCCGAGATGGCCGTGGATTACGTTAAACTTTGTGACAAAGAATTGCAGAAATCTGAATTCTGCCGATTTGAAAATCGCTGACTAGGGGGTTGGGAAGTAATAAAATCCTTTAGTCCGCCATAGTAGGGGGTGGTCGAAGACTTATGAAACACCACTATCCATCATCATTAGGGGTATTTCAACCCACCCCCTGATATTCGTTCTTTCTTTAATCAATTAACCTTTGCATCCAAAATTGATTCCGCTTGATCTTAACCTCGTCCCCATTTGTGCAAGAGGATTAATAGCCCACATTGTCATCGCTCGCTCCGATAATAAATTAAAAATACGCTCAAGGAGTGTTTACAGTAGCAGGAGTCTTCTACCATTTAGCCTCCCCTCTCATCTCGCTCCGATAGCCAACAACAAACACTTACTTTCACAATAACGAAGAGCAAGGATTTTTTAGGGTATTCAAGGTTGTAGGTGGTGAGCCTTTCAATTAAATTAAAGAATATAAGCTAATCCTAAGTACCTATACATCCCATTACACATCAGGAGACACAGTGGAAGCCTTAAACGGCGGGCGCATCGCCAAAGACGAGGTACTCCCTGCATTAGACCTCCCATCAAAGCCCATATTCTCGAGCGGAATGCCGCGGGTCTTCTTCCCAGATTCACTCCAAGAACATAAGAGGGAAGGTCTTGCCTTAACGTTGGAAGCCCACAGGCTTTTCAAGATGGCGAACGTGGTTGAAATGTAAATAACGGCGTTCCAAAAACCTTGTAAAGATAGAACCAAGGCTCCCGCCAGATTCAACCCGAAATTTTCTTGGCTAGGGTCTATCAAACTGTAGATTCGATTGATAGACGACGGTATCTAAAGAACCCATCAGCGAAAGCCCGAGATAAACCTGGGTACATACGAAAAGTGTCGTGATGGAAGTAAAAGTCGAAGAGTGAAGACGAACTACATAGGAAAGATAGTTCATACCCAGGTGATTACCATAGTCACAAAAAACAGGAAGGAGTATCTCATGTAGCTCCGCAATGCGTTGTTTTTCGTGATCTGGGCGTCTATGCCGCTTCCAGATTGTGACTGATGAGTTTCGATGCAGATTGAATATGGGGTTGCCGGCTCCACCGTGAAGGCTTTTGTTGCCTTGGCACGAGTTATATCCACCGTAGTGACTGATCGAACACCCTTACGCGCTCTGCTGTCCGGAGATGCATCGTTCGCCACCTTTAAAGCCCGATGTTTTTGGAAGATGTTGCTACCGACTGCCGCGTAGATTGTAAAAGTCACGATACTCACAACCCTATGAGAAAGAAAATCAGTCTTGACACTGCGAAAAAGTTTTGCGCGAACCTACCACACGGGACCATAGAAACACACTAAGCGGAGAAACTGCCATGACTCCGTAATTGAACACCAGATCTAATGCGGTATCAGTTTCTTGTTATCATAATCTTCCGGGGAACAAGGGGATGAGCTACATACCAAAGCTGGTCCGTAAACCCTCCCTCTTTCAGTTGTCTTGATGAGGCATAACGCAGTTGCAAGTGGTAGTGGTAACCCATAGCAGAAAAGAAAATACCACTTCTCCAGTCTCCTCAAGTCTTCCCCTGAATATCTCCGGTAGAATATGAGATAAATATTAAGGGCCATACAGAAGGACCATAAAGTATCGGCTGGCATCCAACTTCATTCCTAGCAATCAGCTACCCACAAGAATTTTGATACGGCGATGAAGGGACATACTATTGGATAAAAAAAGCCTGTGCAAGGCATAAGGCAGAATCCGCACCCCTTGAGACGCCATCCCTGCTCATGAGAGACGCAATGGCGGAGAAGATATTCCCAAAGGACGCATAAAAAATCAATCTGTTCACAGGCCTGCGAAAAGAGGCTGAGGCACAATAAGTGATCAGAATGAACACACAACCGAGCAGAGAGAAGCTTCCTCCGACTCGTTCTGCTATTGAGATAGCCTGAAGTTGCTCGCTGGTCAGTGCCATCGGGAGGTCTCGTTTGACGCGTTTCGCACAACAACTTCGGTCGACGTTCAGTAGGGCAGTTCATTTATGAATCGGGCGACCAACGCCGACCACGTGCACATCATGCGAAAAAAGAGGCGAGAGGCGTAACGAAAGATCTGGAAGAATGAACCACGGGTGACCTTCAGACGGAGAGTTTGCCCGGAGTTCCTCCATCGCCCAGATTAGGCCCTAATTTTGACTCCGCACGCTTCTCCGCACTCTGACTGGAGGACTGCGCCGGAGATAAAGCTTATTTGAACCCCCGCGTCTCCTACTCCACCCTCTTTGGCCAAGCATTCCCAAAGTAACCTTTCATCGTACAGTCCAACTTGATTGGATATGATTCACTGCGCTCCCGTATTAATTAAATTCATGCCATGCGACATGGCCATTTCGGACTTGGTATCTGAGGTTTCAATAAGCTTCCTCCAGTAACGTTATGAGGCATTTTCGCTATTGGATTAAGGTGGAGCTGAGGCTGGATGTCCCTCCGCGCAGCCACAGGGTTAGATTATTTTCCCGACGGCCCGAGGATTTTGATGCGGCCTCCATAGCCAACTTTCTGTCGTAGATGCTACGGAGATATGACCTCTGCGCCGATTCCGTCAAGAAATTGAATCAACGTATCCAATATCAATCCGAGATCAGAATTATGCTGGCCAACGAGGCTTCACAAGTCATGACGCGCCAAGAGGTTCGGGCAGTTACGCCAGTCAGATGCAATAACTAACTATCACGGTATCTTGTGACTAACTCAGACCACGAGCTCAGGAAGTCGTTCGAACCAAGAACCAGCCTTGGAGGCCAATGAATTGGGCTGCTGGAGGGAACCATTCCCGTTATGATTCCCCAGGTCGAGCGAATCCGGGAGACTCGCCCCTGGTCATCGATCCCTCCGAGTTGTTCGTGCTTTGGTCTGTCTCAGACTCGAGTCTCGAGTCTTGGGTCATAGCTCGGGGGCGGCCACGTTTGCCACGTGGGAAGCTTATACAAGTGGTGCGGTGACACTTTTGATTTGATCGCGAGCATAACTATTTGACGTAGAGTTTTAGACTAAGTCACTCCTAGTGTCAAAGAAGCTTATTTCGGGTGCGTTCGGAGTTTCAGACCAGTTGGCAGTAAACCGTCCACTCGCGACATGCCACCGATTACCCTTTTTGGAATTTGATGGAATGTATCCATTTATCACGATAATTGCAGCGGACGGTTTCCTATATATAGTCGTACTTTTTCTTTCACAAAGGGCACTTTTTATTCTAACGCAACCACTTTTAGCTGTGTCTTCGCTTGTGACCAACGTGTGCCCCCCAAAACCTAGTGTTTGTGTTGCTTTCTCTGCATCCTCTCTATCCCCATCATGGCAAACGCAGGTATGGGTGCCGGACAGTACCTAGCCACGCGACTTTCCACTTTGGTGCCGCCAATGAACAGGGCGCCAAATCCCTTTTCGGCCCTGGCTCTGCTTAACGGACAACAGTGGCTTTTCTTCACGGTAAGTCAATCTTCTTGAACGTAGGCGAAAGAAAACTGTCGCAAGCAGAGAGGCTTTCGTGTTAACAGGCCCATACTGAAATAAATTGTTAAACGTGATCCTCGGCAGATTGCTTTTCTGGGCTGGACTTGGGATGCATTCGATTTTTTCACGCTCTCATTGACAACTACGGATGTTGCCAAGACTTTCCACAAGACAATTCCCGAGATTACGTGGGGAATCACGCTCGTCCTTATGCTGAGGTCGGTTGGAGCAATAATTTTCGGTATTGCGTCTGACCGCTGGAACCGAAAATGGCCGTTTGTAGTTAACATGATCCTGTTCATTGTTCTCGAGCTTGGTGCAGGGTTTTCTCAAACTTGGAGCCAGTTCCTGGCAACTCGTGCACTCTACGGTATTGCTATGGGTGGCCTTTTCGGCAATGTCGCCGCAACTGCCCTCGAGGATTGCCCTACTGAGGCTCGTGGCATCATTTCTGGGTTGCTCCAGCAAGGTTATGCGTTTGGCTATCTGCTCGCAACAGCCCTGGCACGAGGCCTTGTCAACACCACTTCTCACGGATGGCGACCATTCTACTGGTTTGCCGCTGGCCCGCCTGTTCTTCTCATCGTTCTACGCCTCTATTTGCCCGAGACAAATGCATTCAAGCAACGCAAGATGCTGCGCGAGGGCAACTATGGTAATGTGACAGCGACTTTCCTCTCCGAGGGTAAGATAGCAGTGAAGCGCCACTGGCTACTTCTAATTTACCTGGTACTCTTTATGGCAGGCATGAACTTTATGGTTAGTTCCCCAAAAATACTCTCATGCTTGGACTATGGTTACTCTTTATGCTAATAATTTAATACAACAGTCCCACGGCTCCCAGGATCTCTATCCAACTATGCTCAAACTGCAATATGGGTTCACGCCTAATCAGGTCACCGTGACCCAGGTTGTGGCCAATCTAGGCGCACTGACAGGCGGAATGCTTTGTGGGTGGGCTAGCCAAATCTTCGGCCGCCGCTTCTCTCTTATTGTCATCTGTGTCCTTGGGGGTGCGCTGTTGTATCCGTATACTTTCGTGAAGTCTGAACGCGTCATTGCCAGCGCGTTTTTCGAGCAGTTCTGCGTCCAAGGGGCTTGGGGCATCATCCCTATCCACTTGATGGAACTATCTCCAGCTTCCATTCGAACTTTCGTTGTTGGAACTTCTTATCAACTTGGCAACCTTGTCTCGTCCGCAAGTTCAACTATCGAGGCTACCATCGGCCAGCGCTTCCCGTTACCTCCGGCCGAGGACGGTTCTAAGCGTTATGAGTACGGCAAGGTTGTTTGCATCTTCATGGGCTGCGTCTATGCATATGTTATTATTTTAACGGTCCTAGGCCCAGAGAAACTAGGACGCGAGTTCGATATTGAGCACGATACCGAGGAGCCGTTCTCGCAGGGTGGAATCGACATGGAGAAAGCCACTTCCTCCCATATAGATGAGGGTCGACGAGAATGAAGATTGTACACATTTGGGATGCCTTGTGTGACACGGCGTCGAGAGGCAGTTGATACGAATTTTTGAACAATTGGTGCAGAGGAGGGAAGAAGATGTGCGATGTTGTTATATAAGGGTTGAATTTTAATGCGGGGGAGAATAAGCCAAGTCGGGCGTTGCAAAGACTCAACTTCTCGGTCTATTCAATTCCAAGAAAGTCACCCACTTGCAATTCTCCAACGGCGTTCATTTTGCCTATGCTGAGAGGAGAAAGGAACGCAAAAATTGAATTCTGGTTGAAATACGATCCTCTGCTTCCCGAGGCCTCATGCAGTGGCCCTTTTTCCAATGGAATGGCAGCCTACCTCTCCTACTGCCTGCTCTCTCCGTTGATTACAAACTCCTGATTCACCCAGTCTCGAGATGTGAGGCACTAGTGTTTGAATTCAGTTTGACTTCACAGCTAGTATCATGTTACGACTCGTGCATTCCCAACCGAGCCGATTTACCATAAAAAAACATTATCATAGCTAGGCAACTAGGGTCGCCGCTGTGTCAGCCTGTCTCTCGTGGAAAATACCAACTCCCAGATCGACATAAGATCAACGATACTGAAACGCGAAGACCTAAATTTTCTGAACGATCTTCAAGTGCAAATTTCTCCAATTTGTTCCTGCTCGATATGTTGCGGGCCTGTCGCCAGCTTCAACCCAGTCTAAACCACCCAGTCTTCTGTCATGAGCTGAAACCGCGTCATTTTTCAAATCGCAGAGATCCGTTCATGAAACAGTATGAAATCAAAGTAAAGGCTCTGAAGCCCTGCAATCAGTTTTCATAGAAGACAGTCCTCATAAGATCCATGTGGACTCTCGCGCTGGTGGAACAGATACAGCACAAACACCACTTGCTTACACGCTAGCAAGTCTATCTGCGTGCATCCAGGCAACAGGCACGCATGTCGCAAAACAGATGGGAATCAAAAATGGGGAGTGGGAAGTGACAGTGTCAGGAGAACTAGAGTGTATTGAGTATTTTATATTAATCTTATATAACCCGCTACCGTAGATCCTCTTCTATCGTAAGGCGTGGACGATTCGTGACTACCTCCCCTAGTTATTAATAGCGAATTAGAGTATTAGGTTAAAAAAATTCTTAACTATAGGGTACGAAGGATAGGGAGAGGGTCTAGAGCAGAAGTGTTAGTGAAGTAGGTAGGTTACGCAGAGACTATTAAGGATTCCGAGGTACTTAATAGGCATGAAGTGCGTTTCGGGCCCATGACTGGCCAGAGCCCGGCAGTAAACTGTATGCCATGCCGGTAACTATAGATCACGTTAACGGGATGACGATTAGGAGGACATCGCATTCGGCAAAAAGGCCTCCATACCGTTTCACTATACTCCGTAAAGACGGGATCGTTTCTCTTCCTTTCTTTAAGATTGTTGTAAACAGCATGTTGGTCTAGTACAATTGAATCAATTCTACTATAGCCCTTCAAACCGACAAGATAATATAAGATATACGAATAGGATAATAACGCAACCGAACGAGGAATAGGAAATACAACGAAGAATAGAATAAGATAAGAGCTTCTTATGAAATAGGAAAGAACGAATAAATAAATTATTACTGAACTAGTGCTAAGAACGTAGTTAAGAACAAGATAATTATTATTAATAAAAGAGCATAAGAACTTGAACATATATATCTTTATTAGAAAGAGCATAATTCTCTTAATGCCTCTAAGTCCTCCTTTCGAAAGTAAACCCGAAATGTACGCAAACCAATCAAACAAAAATCCATCGCGAATTCGCCCTCAAAACCGCCAATTCCAACCCTGCCCAGCTCAGAGCAGTGCAGCGCAGAAAAGTCAAGCCAAGGAAATAGAGTGCAACCGAATCCCCCGCCTACAGTAGGAAGACGCGATTTTGGATGGGGTGGCCCGGACGGCTGTGGCCCGGTCGGGTGTGTATGTTATATTATGAGGAAAATGAGCTCTGCGGGAGCCTACGTTGTATACACATGAGAGGGTTCTGCGGTGGGCGGGAAGAAGCCGTCGCGAAGAGAGCCCCGCAATCCCTCGAAACAGCGATGTTTCTTTTCGAGGGAGTGGACAGCCAAGCGATATTTGTGTGCGATGCCCTGCACGGAATATTTGTGGACCCCACGCAAGGGGCTCTCACGCAACAGTCCCGAACAGAAGCCCATCAACTGACTCCCAAAGTTTCTGAGACTCAAAGTGGAGTCGCCTGGAAAACTGGCATCGGCGGTCCGAGACCCACTCCCCGAGCAAAAGGGCGACAGGTGGGAACCCCGCCTTGCCCTCCTCGCGACCCTGACGTTTCAAACCCTTCGCTCTTCGCTATCGAGTCTTGGTTTCATCAACTATAGATAGGCGCGACTACATCCACACAAGATTCTCAAACCACTGTGGCCAACGCAACTCTAATAGCACCAAAGTGATTTTGTTGCAGTAATGGAAGCACATCCAGGCTGATTCTCCAACATGCTTCTCAGTCCAAGTGCGATTTTCGGGTCATCGTCACCTATGGGCCCCGACTCAACGCCGATTCCAATCTCCAGACTCCAGAAGACAGCCGCAGTGCTTACGATCCTCGTCCTTGGCATCGTCCAGATTGTTATCGCTACTCGAGCGCTTCGGATGTTTAATCGGCATCGAGACGGTGATGATAATCAATTATGGGATTCGTTTCCTAGTGATTTCTGGTTCTGGCAGGCGATTATCTGCGTAAGTTTCCACCGAGATTCAATGCTTGTTCCAAAGCTATTCTTTTAGAATAACTAATTCTCGTAGTCTGTCGTTATGATCTTAACATTTGGCATTAACGGACTTTCTGAAATCTATCAAAGGCATTGGTTCTACTCCCGCCGAGGTATTTGCCTTTCCTCGGGTTTCATAATGGTCGGCTCTATTTCATACAGTGCCGGGCTATTAGTTCAAGCTTATGACCTCCTCTCAATCCGGCAGCAAGGCAGCCAGGACACCTTTAAGCTTGGGATGTTATGTGTGGGTGCAATAGCTCTTGGTTTTCTCCAACAGTAAGCAGACCCATGGCCCTGCGTGATCGACACCGAAAATCATTTTTGATGCTCACTGTGAACTGATCCATCGGAAGATGCACTGTTGCGGTATATATGAATCTCTTCTGGGAGGCTGTCCAACAAGAAGCCAAACTGAGAAACATCACTGATGGAGCTAGCAATGGGGCAGATGATGGGGAGGGCGGACTAATAAGAGAGCTCTAAATGTGACATGTCAGACTTCGCCAGTGCCCGGACAGTGTGGTCCCTGCCATAGCGCCACTGTCAACACCACGAGGCTTAGGCATGTTGACATCGAAGACGCGCTCCAGGAACGTCTCTTCTTCAAGAGGTTTGTATACAGTTTGTGGCCATTGAATTTAAGTCTTGCTTCAGCGCTTCACACAGCAGGGGGTGTATACCTTGAGATTAAGGTTGACATCGTTTACGCGTAAAGGTTAGTTCGCACTAGCGCTATATCTATAGTACTATATGAGTACTGTCAATCTCACACTGTGGCTTCATTAAGTGCCTTCACTTTATTGTAGCGTATATCTATCTGACCTACCTGGATGCACAAGAAGGTCAACAGCGGAAGCTTGTGTCCGTCGGATCTGGCTGCCGATCACCTCGTGCTCTCTACGGAACTTAGTTAAGCTTGCCATTCCCAAGACCCCCTTTTTGTGTGCGCCTCATTTACGAACCCCCCCCCCGGGTCCCAAAAGGAGATTTCACGGCCACGGAAAGATCCAAACATAAAACGCACCGCCTCACAAATTTCCGATGAAAACCTTTTCTGGTGACAACTTCGACTGTTGATCCTATAACCTCTATATCCGTACCATGAACCCTGCTACGCTCCTTTTCGTGCCGCTATTCCTTACCTACCTGCCATCGGCCACAGCATGGGTGTTCAGTTGGACAAATCCCAAGGGGAATTTTCTTACTGACCACGGCAGTCAAAATCAGTCATGCACGCTGATAACTAATCCGCAGGGTAACCCTTTTCAGTGGGACCCTCAGTCCGGATACTGGTGCCTATATCTGTACAACAACTCCAACTGCTCCGATGCGTCCGCTGGCTACACATACAAACCCTGGCCCTAGAGCGACCACTCACCGGGATCCCAACTCTTATCGTATGAGGTGATCAATAATACAGCCGGTTATACCTCAACCACAACAGCCGCCACCAGCATGCCCACGATATCCTTAACGTCGACTGAATACCCCACACCCTCCAGCACTAGGACCACAGTCCCTGCCAACGCCACCTCGCCGGCCAGCCCACTGGGAACCACTCAGAACAGCGCAGCTCTGTCGGTGGGTGCTATTGCAGGAATTGTGATTGGAGTGGTCGCCGTGATTAGTGCCATCGTGCTTTTCCTGTTCTCGAGACGGCGTAAGAATGCGGCCCCATCGAACGTCGCCGAACCAGCATCACCGTTTCCGCACCCACGAGCAACGATTGAATTATCGGCGGTTGATGAAAAAATGTATGCTGTCGACGAGGACCGCGGACATCAAGAAGACCAAGAACGTCATCACGTCAGGCGCTTAGAGGGCAGAGGATTGCCCAACTGCCCGGATCCAGCGTGGCTTCTGAGATAGGCAAGGAGTGGAGAGGGCAGAGCTCGATGGGTCACTCTACGAGAAGCACTGAGAATCCAACAAAATCACGCGAAACGCTCATAATTAGGCCTTGAAAAAGTCCACCCCATTTCTTGGCAGCCCGATTATAGAATCATGGGCTTCTGGCTGTTCCCCTGGGCCCGGCCCAGTTCTTGGCAGGCTTTGGGCCTGACCCCTAGGCCCACGGGCCGCCAGGACTCACTCTACCAAAATTACGCGATATGATGGCACTGTTATCCCAACATATAGTCCATGTAATTGTCTGAGCAAGTTGGAGACAATAATGGCTAGTAATAGTGGTAGGGTAGGAGCAAGCGAAACCCATCTTGGGTATAAAGGTTGATTGATTGACAGGAGAACGAATATTATGGGCAAGGATCTCCTCAATGTGACCTCAGCTAACATGATCAAAGATCTCGGGATCACCTACTTCATAGTTAAGCTAAAGCTAACTATCGTAGTTAATGGGCCAATGGGACACCAGGTTAAGTGGGACACGCAGAGCAGCATAATAAATGCCATGTTTCACAATTTAATATTACGACTACGAAGAATTAGTATAAGGCCCTATAGTATTCTAACGCTCACTAGAGCCTATTAATATATTTCTTAGGTAAAGAAAGATTGAACATATGGAAGTCTATCTGTCTACGGAATACCCGGATCCATCGATAGGAGTGTAATTTTGGTAAAGGTGTAAATTATAATTTTATCAATATTCTAGTTAGCTGAAATCATTTTTTTACACAGAAAATACTACATTTTTAATAATCAGACCAAAAAGGGTTCCTCTTGTTAAAATGTAGAGACCTCGAAAACAGCATTTGCTACGGTGATTTGGGTGTCCCACTTAACCGTGCGTCCCGTGGATCCGGGGAACTAATGTAACCCATGGCCGATAACGCGGCGGAGTAGATAACGGTCGGGGTGCTAGTCTGGCTAGAAGTGTTATGGGAGTTAATGTAACAGGCAGGCTTCAAGCAGGCTGCTCTTCAGGTCGAAGAGCTACGGATAGGGACGGGGATCGACAGGAATATGTAAACAGAGTGAGTGGGTCATGTGCGAAGGCGGCCAAGCCGCGGCCACGCACCGTGACAATAACACCAAGAATCACGCCTCTTCCTACATACTATCTTCAAGTGCCAAATATGCCATTAATGCGCTCTGATTCGCCGTAGAAGGCTGCTATCCAAGGGCTAGGATCTTACTGGCCCTCGAAGCAGTGAAAAACTGCCATATCTCCACGCTGCAGCGAAGCTATACGATATACCATGTGCGCGCTCTACCGGAAGGCTCTCTCGCGTGGATCTACGCGCTAGTGGCTAGAAATTACACAGCTAGAAGAGGATTCGCCGGTGGTTCGGTCTGGGTGTGCATTGGGCATCAATCCGTGCGGGTTTTACTTATCGAAATATGCCCAAGACCCCAATTGGGCCATTCTTTGATGTACTCCATGAAAATAATCCAATCCTAACTAATCAGTGGCAAACCATCTGGATGGAAGGCGTCGGAGAATGGGAATGACGGTCAAAGGGCCGCCGCACCCACGTCGATTCTGATTCTCTCTTCCGTGCGTGCGTTGAAGGTTGAACCGTAGCTGAGGCCCCGCAAATCTCCTCTAGCCCGAAAGAACCGTGTGAATCTGGCGCATCTCGCACTCCCCTGAGCGATTGCGTCAAAAATAAAATCGTTTCCTACTCCTGTTGGGTCATGCGTAAACGCTCCCTCAGGATATCAGGAGAGGCATTTAGTCGCCTGGGTTCTCCAGATACGCAGACGGAACCTACTTTCTAATGGCAGATATAGATGCGTGGGCAAAACATTTGGCGTATCGCTGTGAAGCCGGTCTCCCAAAACACCTCGATCTTGCTCCCGTGAAGCAGAACCCCAAGGAAATAAGGTGTATATTAGGGGAGGATGCAGGTCTTAAGGTTCTCGCTCGTTGGTATGACGAATTTGCAAATCTGCTCCATGATCTTCCCGCGCATGTATTTTACATTGCCAGTGATTGCGAATTCCAAACTGTCAAGGGGAGATTCGAGTCGTTATTCGCTGAATACATTCAAACACATTAAAAATGGAAAGCGAAAGAATCATGAACCAAGGAACGGTATCTTGGTGATCAGACCCACATCTTGTGTCCGTGGCCTCGTATTCCTTCGTACTAAATTTTAGTGGCCACCCGTGTCCTATTGTTAGTGTCCATCCAGGCAACTTCAAAGAGAGGACGCTCATCCACCCAATAAATGTAATTCACATTGAAGGCTGGGCCCCTCTGACTTGAGTCAAGTTATCTTTCAATGAATTTTGTCTTATCACGATGCATACTGTATTATTGTTCCTTCTTTCTTTTCTTTGGGCGCAGCCATCTGGGGCGTGGCTTCTCACGTACTATGCTACCAAAACGGCCTTACCTCTAGCGGCGGGAGGTTCAACAACTTTCATCACTCCTGTTGTGACCACCGCCCCTCCCACCGTCAAGCCAATATCTACATCGACAGACTATAACACTGACTATGTCGGAGGACTTGCCCTATCACCTGGCATAATCAACAACACAACAGAATACTAATAGAAGATCAAAGCCATACAAGAGCAGATACGCCTTTCTGTAAGCCTAAAAAACTTCTTGCACCCGTTAACATATTTTCGCCGGTCTCATTTTTCATGAGCACACGACAGTATCACGACGAGCTCGAACACGAAGACCTACCGTGCTTCTAGGACAGCTGCATGACTAGATAATATCCAAATTGTATGATATTGAAAGAAGCCTACACTCTGTAGTCCAATCGCTATGTGATAATGGGTTTTTGATTCCAGCATCTACGGTGGAGGAAACACGACTTTGAAACTACCCACGAACCTCCACATTCACGGTATCGGTAACACAAATTTTCTGATCGATTTCTCGGTCCCAGAGAGCCTCCTGGCTGGGACTTCTTGCACAATCAATCTCGGTTGTATTTTCATAAGCATCAGATCCATGAAAGATTCGGGGCCTCTTCCGAGAGACTGAATCGAGACCAATACCCCCCGATCCGTTCGAATAGCTTTGATCTCTCGTCGAGCGATGTTCTTTCAAGAATCCAAATATAGCTCGCAGGGCAGGAAGGGAAAGGGCGATTATAGCGGCACTAATCTCGGCGCAGGTCCAAGCGATGACAGGCGAGAAGTACCAAGTTGCGTCCTTTTCATGCTCGACGGACACGATCATGGATATCATTCGGAGAACCGATGTGCTATTGCCAAGGTTAGTTGGTCTTTCGTCAATGAGATATGGGTACCTACACAACAGCACTAGACAGCGCAGGTTAGCAAATCTGGATCGGGAGAGTTTAGAATGAACCAAAAGACTCACAAGATACCAAAACACAGAACTCCCAATAGAGCAAGCTTTCTAGCCAACTTTGCTTGCAAAGACATGACAATCTTCACTGGTAGAAGAAGAATCAATGAGTCGCAGGCAATCGTAAGAGCGCCTGTTGAGATGAAGACAATCTTCGATCCCATGCATTTTCCTTCCGTGGCACCCCACAACGCAGCCAGTGGAATGCACTGGAGAGCAATTATGAGCGTCTGAGCAATATAGACTGCGGTTATAAAGGCAAACGAAAGTCGAAGGTATAGGATGAACTGTGGCATCGGGTTTAGTCGGGCGTAGAAAGCCAGACCAGAGACGCGACAGAGCCACAAGTTGAACATATAGACCATCTGAGTTGTGACAAGCCATTTGTACATATTGACAAGTTTATCAGGGGTGCTGATGAGGGCTGCGAGATGTTGACCAGAGCCATAGCGAAGTATCATCAAACAGAGTGCCATCGTGGCCCAGCTGGTTAGCTTCAGAATGAATTATGTGAGTGAGTGAGCGCCAATTAATCAACGAAAGAAGCATTACCTGCGCAAGTAAGATGAAAAGGTCATCCCAACCTAGTTCACAAATCAAAACCCTCCGAGCGTAAAGACGAATCACGACAACTATGAATGAAAGCGCCGTGACTACCACAATTCCGATCACTGCTGGCTGCCTGCGGTCCTCTGCCAGGTAGGCAGCCGAGAATTCTGACGACATCGCGAATTTCCTTTGGTTTTTTTGAAGCTGTACTCACCCATCATTAGGAATAGATTGTCACATAGTCTGTGATATAAGTAGTTGATTTGAATAAGAATAGAGGCTGGCGATCTTCGTGCACCGTTGCCGTGCACCTGTCATATTGTCTCCACTCTGCCGAGTCTAAATCACTAGCTCAAACGTCACTTCCGTTCTTGTCAACCTGCATATGGCACTAATTTAGATGATTTAATAAAACTGGGGCCATGTAACCATTTGCTCTGCTGGATTATCCCTGTTTTTGGATCTATCAAATCTGGAAGCCTCGAGGGACACACCAACTTAGACTCGTTACCTGATTCTTTGCCATTGTGAAAGATCGAGCCTCCCATTCATGTGTCAATAGAAATCAATCTCGTAGCAACTGAGGGTTGCGCGTCTTTCTGCTTGCGACAGGCCACAAAACAGGGGCGATATCTAGAAGGAGACCTGTCATATGCAAGTGGCCCCAAACCCTTGTCCGAGGATTGAGCCGGCTCGAGAAAAGCGTGTTATTTGGGAACAACTTAGACCGCCTCGCTTCTCTGTTTTGGGCATCTGGTCCGAGTGCTCTAACGGCGCTATTAGTGATGCAATTACGGCCATTAGGGACGCCGGCCTCTTTAACCCGTATCAAGAACCTCCTGATTGTAGATCCGTATCCATAGGCCAACCAATGTAATACCAGGGCAGGGTCACTTGAATCTTCCCGTCAAACTATGGTCTAGCCCTCGGTCAATGGTACGTACTTTCTGTCAAAGCTCTCATCCCGCGGAGCCTAAAAGGGCCCCAGCAGCTGTCAACCTGCGGGAGCCGGGGTTGGCCCCACTAAGTCGGTGTCGATCAAAGCCAAATGGTTTCAAGTCGGCGCCAGTACATTTTCTGCTTTACGCTCATAATCGTCCTAGCGCAAAGAATTAGAAGCCCGCTATTTGAAAATGGCATGGGCCTCTCTAATCAAGTTCTGGTCAAGTCCCATTATTATACACCCCCGCTTTCAACAGCTCTTCCCTGACTTTTGTTTGAAATTTCGCGGAGGCCTCTTTCAGGATGCTGAATTAGAAACTCGACATATCCACCTTGAATTACGAAAAATCTCATTGAAATGCTTCAATTGGCCATGAGTTTGGACGTGCAGCGAGCAGTAGCATTGTTTGCTATTGCTCTTGTGATACGTGTGCTTTTCAGGAAGTACTGGACATCAATTAGGGATATTCCAGGCCCATTTTTCGCTTCATTTTCGAGTCTTTGGCGGGTGTACCATCTATGCAAAGGCCACAGCGAGGAGGAGATTCTTAACTTGCACAAAAAACATGGTATGCTCTATTCAACACAATGAAGGAAAGCAAGTTATACTAAAGAAGTAGGTCATTTCGTTCGCATCGCGGATAATGAAGTTAGCGTGTCTCATCCAGACGCAGTCAAACAGCTTCTACAGGCCAATATTCAAAAGGTATGCTGAATTTTCATATGAGATGTGTCAATTGTGAAGACCCAACTAATAGAAGATAGGGCACGTTCTATTCCGTCTTTAGTCTTCCGGACTACCGCTATGTCAACCAGATGTCAGAACTCGATCCCACGCGACATATCCAAAAGACTCGGAGCCTCTCCGCGGGCTTTTCGCTTTCCAACATCTCCAAGACGGAACCATATATTGACAATGTATTGCGTCTTTTCAAGACCCGATTGGATGAGCTCAGCGACTCTGGCGCCCCTGTCGAATTCCAGCAATGGTTCAGTTTCTTTGCATTCGACGTCCTCGGCGAAGTGACATTTTCAAAGTCCTTTGGCTTTGTTCAATCTGGCAGTGATATTCGAAATGCTATTGCAAATACTGGGTCATTAGTCTATTATATCTCGATCATGGGTAACTATATCTGGTTTCACAACTTGACACTAGGAAACCCTCTTTTCAGCCGGCTTGGTCTACAGCCGAACTCGCATATCTTTGATACTTGTCTTCTCGCGGTTGACAATCGCAAGAATAATCCTGAAGTCCGACATGATATGATGCAGCGCTGGCTTGACGCCCGTGCAAGCCATCCGGACCGTCTTTCAGAAAACGACATCTTCGGCGCAGCTGTTGCAAATATTGGGGCCGGTGCCGAGACCATCAGCGCTACTGCCCAAGCTGTACTTTATTATCTACTTCGGCATCCAGAATACATGAAACGGGTACAAAGTGAAATTGACGCTGCGCAGTCACGGGGAGAGCTTTCTTCACTGATTCAATACAACGAGGCCACCAAGTTGCCATTCTTACAAGCATGTGTAAGCTTTCAAGAATCAAATAACATTCTGAGACATAATTCGATTGTACTGACTAAGGTTTCCAGCTGAAAGAGGCATATCGATACCACCCAGGCGTTTCTCACAACCTCCCCCGTGTGGTACCTAAAGGGGGAATAACAGTTGCGGGAAGATACTTTCCAGAGGGTGTAAGCCTCCAGTCTTCAATAATCCATCCACACCACAATGCTTTAATGTCTGTTAACACAAACTTTTAGGTGATTTTGAGTGTGAATCCTTGGGTTATTCATCGTGACCCAGAAATCTTCGGGGAAGACTGCGACACTTACAATCCTGATCGCTGGCGTCAAGGTGAAACAAAAAGAATGGACTCATTCTTGATCCACGTACGTATGACCTGTTCTCTATCCAGCCCTATACTTACGAGTTTTACAGTGGGGGGCCGGATACAATCAATGCCCTGGACGGAATCTTGCTCAATTTGAACTGTCAAAAGTGCTCGCGACCGTGTTGCGAGACTACGATATTGAACAGATAGAGCCACAGAAATACTGGAGGTTTGAAACCCGTTTCCTCGCTGTTCCTTACGGATGGCCATGCAGAATCCGGAGACGCCTGGGGGCATAAAATTCACTGAATTGGCCCTTTGTTTTTCTTATTAACAGGCCTTACCATATTCTCTAACAACTGAATTTAAACGAGCTCATTCATGAGGCTGCTTCTTCCTGATTTCATTTCATGGGGATTCCTCGTTCCACGATGTGCTCGTAGTCTCCGCAGCAGGAAGCAATGCGGCTTCCTTGTCACCGTAACCTTCTTGCAAAGCTAACACACCAATCGTACTTGCCTCATAGATGCTTGTGTTGATCAATCCTGCTGAACACCCTCTCCCCAAATGCTTTCCCTCCCTCTTCCTCCTCCTCTTCTTTTCCTCTTCGCGCAAGTCTTTCAATCTACCAGTACGTTTATTTTCAGACACACCTCCTTTCACTTTTGATCATGACAAACTTTAATATCTTCTCTGCTTCAGTTACGTGCTTTATTCAGTGCCGGGGTGGCACTAATTGACAAATTAGATCCTGTCAAGGAGTGGATTCGCTACTGGTTTCCTCGACTTTGGCTGCCGAGGAACCAGTAGGATGGGGATAGTACGAATGCTGGAGAAGGATGGCAGGGATGGAGGTGCAGAGGAAGCAGCAGGCCATTTTGAGGGCGGATTGAGAGATATATCGTGGGACTGAGGGCTTTGTGGGCGTATGGATTCTGTTTTTGGGCTGTTTTGACGCCGTTTTCCTATGTATTTACTGTTTCATGCGCATGGGCTGGCGTTCGGATCACTCTTGCTTCCGCCGGGGGAAGCGCCTGCATAGCCATTACGCCACTAGTTAGGCTGCAACAGGTTAATAGAGTTTTGATTTGATTGATTTGATTTGATTTGAACCAGTAGGATGCGACCGCTTCAACTCTCCCTGACGAGATGGTGAGAAATCAATTGGATCGCGTGCTTCCAGAGTACCTCAAGGCTCCTGAAAATTGTGTGATGATTCTTTCTCAAATCTCAGCTGCATTCACGGATCATGTCGGGGTAACGAGCCCAGTCGGGAGTCAACTCCTGAACCAACGACATGTCATCATTGAATTGCACCTGGGAGAAGCCATTTATGACTCACGGGGAGTGCAGGGCAGTCCAAATACTTGATTCGGGCATCTCTGTTGCTGAAACTTGCTGACTGGCTGTTTGCTTCTGGCTTCTGGCCCTTTGCTGGCTCCTTGTCTTTCGCTTTTCCATCTCTGAGCCCCGATATCAGGTATTTGGATTGGTCCCCCAGAGCCCCACCCCATTGCACGCGAATCTCTTGCAGGGAAAGGACATTGGGGCCGCCCATCTTTCGAAGCAGCTCTCTTTGATAGATGGGCTGATGATGGCCACCAGCGACGGACTCGCACTTCTTCGCAGTGCTGGTGACTAGTAGCCCTCGGGTGAAGTCAAGACGAGTCTATGAGTACATCAAGTCCAGATTATGATCCGGGACCGGAAACATTCCACTGAGCACAGTCCCTCACTTTCTGGGAACAAATTCTCCTAGGCATCTTTACCTTATGATGCGGACATGTTATTGAGGATTCGGAACCCCGGTGTTTATCTCCCTTGGCTCGTGGGTGATGTAGATCCCCGAAAGAGATCTACAGGTCACGCCGTTTGCTCCCTTCCTTCCGGGTAAGAGACCTCCTGTTTCCTTGCGCGCTTCTTCTTTGTTGACCTCCGGAATTTGAAGAATAGAGCCTTTCCCTCCTCTGTGTTTCCTCTGTCCTCCCTCCCGCGACCTCCATTGTCCTTCCGAGTCTGCGTGATTACACCAATGCTGGAAATCTCCACACTGAGAAGTTCGTCTTATGCCATTTCTTATGCCACCCGACTTTCGATCTCCTCAATGAGAACAGAATCTTGCTCACAAATCCTACGGACAGGCGCCACAGCTGGATTATTCTGGTGGCTTCACTTTTCACCGGGCAATGATTCTGGCGTCATCGCCCGCCCTTGATTCACTACCACCGGAATAAAGAATCGCTGGCTTCACTGCCGCTGTTTCAGGATTCTTGATGTGACACGAGATACCGGCATCTTCCCGTCAAATCACATTGGATGATCATATGTGACGGGCACCGGACACTCTCTCGGTGATGATCGAGTCGGCTCGAGGAACTGTTTTGTCTCTATTTTGTCTCTCTTGAGATTTTGCAGTCAGTTTATCTGTGATTTGGACTTGGGACTTGGAATGTCACTAGGGGTTGATGCTCGAAGCCTCCTAATGTCAGACGTCGATCTCTCTGGTTCACGCTTTCTCTCTATCAGAGTCCCATACATAGCGCAAAATGGGATCCTTCAAAGATAAATCATGCTTGTTCACTTAGCCTTCCCCGCGCATAGAAAGCGTAGAATAGAATCTGTCGCTCGACCTCTTCCAAAATTGTCATATGCAGACCCGAGTTTACCTTACTATAGGCCCTGGTAGTTGTTGTAGTGTTTATTTTGCGAAAGGCATCAAATTCTTCAGGCAGATATTATAATTTACCGTGCTTATACAGAGGTTATCTTGCTCCAAGTTTCATTTCCTTTTTTCTTACCTTAGTAATGTAGGACAAGAAAGGAAAAATGGCGACTGTTCATAGAACAGTGTTCATCCCTTCCATTGATTCATCCAGCCCTTAGAATTCCATCGTTCGAGGAATACCTAGGGACAGGGAAATAGCAACGCAGACAGTAATCAGAGAAATCCGGGATTCAGAATAAGAGTGACCGTATGGTAACTTCGTTTTACCATTCAAAGCAACATAATCCTGTAAAGGATCAATATTATCAACAACATGTGGGTACGTGGGGTCCAAGGATGTACTCCCCGAAGCCCGAGTATGATCCACCTTCGATTTCTGGAATAGGTAACACCTAAAAAAAGACAAGGAGAAGAAAGCTATAAATGCACGTTTATTCCGGTCGATTTGGGTTTGCTTTACAGCACTGAGCAGCAAAAAAAGCAGACCCAGGCATATCGAACGTTGTGGTTGGCCGAGGGGGAACACTCGTTAAATAGCAAACAAAGCAAATAAAGCTGGCGCAGAAATAGCGGTTTCCCAAGGGAGGCACATATTCATTCTGGACTCTGGAATACTATTAGGCTAGTTGAGTTCATGAAAACGTGGTCAAGATTGGAGCTCGCCATCTCGGAAATTAGCTTCGTTTTTTGTCAACGTCCTCCTTTGAAACTGTTCTTTTCTGAGCCTCCTCTGCCACAATGGACTCGAGAATTTCATGAATTTTAATCTCCTCGTTTTCTGCAATGATCTTGCAGCGACTTTCAGTTTGAAAACAATCTTAAAGCTTCTCGTTGAGTGCAATCATCAAGACCTGCTAGAGGAGCGCCACAAAATCGGTGTCCTCTTGATGCTTTGACACCCGTTCGTGCGACCACTCCCTACCGATACGGAATACCTCTGCCACGAGCACAAAGATATTGAATACAGTGCATAGCAATATCACATATGAAGACATGATTGAGAAAGTTGGTGGTATGAGCCGGTGGTGTTCTTATAATCTTCTGAGATCGAAGGTGCCCAGGTAGCTGATTGGAGGGGAAAAGTACAAGGAGGCTAAAGAAAATGAAGTGGTCATGGAGTCGCGGCCCGAAACCTTTCAGGATCGGAGTGCCCATTAGCTCTCTATTCTTGAGGCATAGTACGATAAGTGTTCCAAGGTTCATGATTGATAGACAAGGCTAGGAGGCTCCTCGGACGACCTACTATACCTCTTTCGGACTTCAAACCACCGACAACGTCTACTACAGTAGTATGCACCATTCCATAAACAAAGGGAAAAAAACTTTATTCTAATACTTTATCCAAATACATACCTGTATCACGTGATTAGGCCGGCGACAGCTTGGATACTATCCTTGGGATAATAGATTGTCAAGGGCTAGGCATTCTAAATCCGGGCTTCGGGGTTCATGAGATGTACTGATTTATTAGTGATTCTGTTGGAATTTTGGATGTTGTGCGAGCAGCTCAATTGTCATGCAGATAGCATCGGCCGAAAGATGGACGTACGACAGTACAACTTTGCATGTTGTAGCTTAGCGAGTCATCGTACTCCTTGCTACTTATCCGATGGATTTAATCAGGCAGTTCATTCTTGTGGACGAACCTGCCTCGAATGGCCTTGCAGCGAGCAAGGGGAGACAGGAATAGTTATCAATTTAGTGCCTGTAAAACGAGGCAGCCACATTTTGTCGGAAATGCTGCTTATCAAGCATATGGTGCACCAATTGGATGTCAACAAATCTAATTGCTATAAGCCCCCTATCTCTGGCAATTTATCGGGGAAAAATAATGACTAATACACTAATACACGCGGTCTAATACTATCTCCGTGTTCCGGGGTCCACTGCTGCTATTGTTCCGACACATTTCCAGGCAGCCATGAGGCATCAAGGTATCCATCACATGCCATCACAGGTAATCGGATCGGTGATTAACTTTTAAAGTTTTCATGTAACCGTCGGCTTGAACCACCTTTAAATTCATAAAAATGTGCTCGGGTAGATTGTTGCTCCGAACGGAGGCTATTTATCAGTAGCTCTACTGCCATCTATTTGGGGTAGCCGTCAATCATTCAAGGGGGGTTGAGAGCGAAAATCTATTCACCAGCGTCCCTCGGCCCCAGCTTTAAGATGGCAGGATTCATTGCAGCCTTCGCCAACCCATGCAACTATATCGGTGGTGTGAATTTCAGTCCAGAGAAGGACATTCCGGACCTGTCTGAGAAAGTCGCACTGGTAACAGGCGGTATGTAAATCAACCACGCTGTTGTAAGGAGTCACGACAACTGACAAATTCCCAGGAAACTCTGGCCTGGGTAAGGAAACCATCCTCCAGCTAGCAAAACACAATCCAAGCAAGATCTTCCTCGGCGCTCGCTCGGAATCCAAAGCAGTGGAGGCTATTAAGTCAATCAAGTCATCTATCTCAAACAATGTTGAGATCGTCTGGCTGCCTCTGGACTTAACGTCCACCAAGTCCATTCGCACTGCTGGCGAACAGTTCAACGCCCAGTCCCAACGACTTGACATTCTCATCTTGAATGCGGGTGTCATGTCTCTTCCTTCGGGTGAAACAGAAATGGGGCACGAAATTCAACTTGGAACCAATCATACTGGTCACTTCCTCCTCACAAGGATTTTACTGCCAACACTGCTTAAAACGGCCGAAGAACCTAGTTCCGACGTTCGTGTTGTGTCACTCTCTTCGGTCGGGCACAACCTTGCCCCATCTTTCGATACAATTCTAGACCAGACAAAACTCATGCAGGTCAACACCAATGCCTGTTACGGCGCATCAAAAGCCGCGAATATTCTTTTTGCTGCAGAACTCAGCCGCCGCTACCCGTCCATAACTTCAGTATCTGTTCACCCTGGTATCATCTTGACAAATCTATACGACCCTATTAATCAGCGCTCACCTCTCATCGAATTGGGGTCAAAATCATTGCGACTCTTTGGTTCTTCCATTTCTCAAGGCGCATGCAATCAGTTGTGGGCGGCTGCTGGTGCGAAGAAGGAAGACCTTGTCAACGGAGGATATTATGTCCCTGTTGGGAATTTAAAACAGCATAACAGGTATTCACAAAGCGAGGAAATGGGTAGACGTCTGTGGGAGTGGTCTGAAGCTGAAGCGCAGAAATGGGGACTCTGAGGGAGTCCCTGGTGTTGGTTAACATTTCCTCGGGGGCACCCACCACTAACCTTCATCTGTTGATATCATTGTAAGGAAATATGAAATGTCACATCAAATGCATTATATTTAAAATCATATGATAAGGTCAGCTAAATTAAAGACAGAGATACCTGCATTAGTCTAGTTCATAGCAAGAAAGGCATGGCTAATCATGCCAGGTCTAGACTTTGATGCAGATCCGGAGATCTCCCTCTGGGGAAAATCCCCGGTCGGGTCTTTCCTGCAGGAGGTTCCAGGGCCAGTGTTTGCCGGCCTATATTAGGCCTTTGTGTTCCTTTGTCGAGAGATTCTCCATAGTCGAATCGAGAGATTGTTCCTTGCTTCCCTTGCGTAGATGGCCAGGGCCATTAGACTTATTTTTATCTAATCAGCTCTCATTATTAGATAGGAAATCACCATCATTTGTGGCAAGACTATTTTCCCATGGAGTCTCGAGTCAGCCAATCACTCGCTGGGGCATGAACCAAATTCTTCTGACTTCTTGGTTCTCGCAATTATATTGAGCACTATTCAAGCTTCTTTTATCACGCCATCTACTCCAATGATGAGTATGTATTACTCACACTGGAGCTCTTCCGAAGATCCGTCGCTTGGTGCCGGGCGAGATGAATTTGGAGTAGGGTGGAGAAGCGTCACAGCCCAAACGTTGGAGAATTTTAGACAGTCCTTCGCTCATTTAGAATATCCACTCTACCAATCTCATTGATTCCCAAATGTGCTTCTTCGTGCTTGCAATTCCATATGCTATTTCTGGTGTTCTTCAAGCAGAGTCGTGCCAGATCAGGCCATCAGGATACGCTAAAGAGGCTCAGACGCCAGACTTGAAAGCTGAAGTCCATGACCATGATCCAAAAACCTGGTCGAATCGAACGAAACAGAGAGAGCTCACTCCGGTTGAAGCATTGAAGTGGAATGTCGACGGCGACCAGTCTCCCTGTAGGGATATCCATACATGGATTATTGAGGCCAGAATTGCTGACGAAGAACCATAGTCCCCGAGGTTGCAGCTTGTGTATCAAGCAATGACGATCCCACCATCGCTTGTAACAGTAAGTTAAATATTCAGGTACTGGTATAACTGCCAAGCTCATGAATTATCACAGCGGTTCGAGCATGTATCCTAATGACGATTTTTGTTATACTATTCTCCAGGGCCAACCAAATTCTGGCCTTCGATATGCTCGTTCCAATGGTCCTCCATGATATACATTTCTCTGACTTCGGGTAGCCATCCTTCACCATCTCCTATGGGCACAAACTCTTGTGTTTCCTATTGGTCGAGCATGGGAGAGACTTCCTAGGTAGATGGTTCCTTTAGGAAAATTCACAATCAAAGAGCACGCATTCATTTTCGTTGTAAGTGAATCTTATTCTTCGTTGCAATTTAGTTTTCTGGCTGTAGATCTAACAAATAACTGCAGTGTGTCAATATCAGTGCATCCACCGCCTATACCCCAGGCGCCATTGTGAGTCCGGTATACTGGAATGGCGAGATGGGAGCCGGGTTTTCCTTCTTTGATCATTTAACAACCCAAATGATAGGTTTTAATTCATATATTCTGCTTTGCCATAACATTACTGACAATTAAGAGATTTGGCCTCACGGATCTTTCTCGTCGGTGGATTGTTTACCTAGCAGTTTTGACTTGGCCTACTTCTATGTCATCGACAGTTCTCTTTCGAGCACTCCACGAGCCAGAGAGCAAGACGCTGGCCAACGGGTGGTCGATAACTCGCTACCTCTTTTTTTCCTACGTGACAGTCCTTGCATTTGTTGCATTCTGGTTCCCAGACTATATCTGGACAAGTCTCAGCACATTTGCTTTCATCACATGGCTTGCCCCAAATAACCAGAAGGTCAACACTCTGTTCGGGGTAAAATTGTGTCCTATCCCAGATTAAATCGCAGGGCTAATTATTCAGATGAACTCCGGTTTGGGTCTACTACCAATCAGTCTCGACTGGACTCAGAAAAGCTACGCCGGTTATCCACTCACAACCCCATTCTATATTACATGCAATGCCTTTGCAGTTGTGGTGCTCTTCTACTTCTTCCTGTCGCAGATTCTATACTATGTCAATTTTCTGGTATAGCGCCTAGTAGGTTATTATCCGATTCGAAGCTATGATGATCCACCGATGAACTAGTCTCCCTTTCCTTTCATCGAGCACATTCGACAACACAGGCAGTTCATATAATATCTCGCGGGTGGTTGACCATAACTTGACCTTTGTCTAAAGTAAGTACAAGGAGTACTCTCCGATTTACATCTCTATGTCCTACTTCTTCATTTACAGATTGTCCTTCGCTGCTGTGACCGCAGTCGTGGTTCATACATACATCTACAATGGCTCCGAGATCTGGGCCAGGCTGAAGAATGCGAAACACGGCGGCGAGGATGTCCATCGACAGCTGATGCGTGCATACAAAGAGGTTCCAGAATGGTGGTATGGTGTTCTCACATTGGTCGTACTGGAACTCGGAATCTTGACGACCAGATATTGGGATACCAAACTCCCAGTTTGGGGCTTCATCGTGATAGCCGTGCTCTTGATTGTACCTGAAGATATACTTCAGGGAACGACAAACCAGCGCGTGTTTCTTAACATTATCACGGAGATGATTGCCGGGTATACCTGGCCTGGAAAACCGATTGCTAACTTGATGGTGAAATGCTATGGCTAAAATGCGGTCAAGCATGGTATGGACTTTGCACAGGACCTAAAGCTCGGGCAATACATGGTGAGTTTTATTTCGCCTTCTATATATCTCGGCTAATTTGCAGAAAATTCCTCGGCGTGTTTGATTCTTCGGTCAGATATATGCTAGCATTCTAGCGACGGCCACTCAAATGGGAGGTATCATCTCTCATTGAAGTTCCGAATGGGCATCAGACTAATAATTTAGTGCAGCAATGGATGATGGGTCATATAACCGATCTCTGTGAGCCAACAAACAAGCAACGGTTTACTTGCAATGGCGCCAAGGTCATGTACAACGCGTCCATCATTTGGGGCACCATTGGTCCACAACGAATATTGAATGTTCCAGTCCGGGCAGAGATACAACGGGCTTGTGTACTTCTTGATCGGGGTAATTTGATCCAACTTGAAGACAGTTGCTGTGTTGTTTTTCTAACAACCGAATGTATAGCCTGTTGTCATGGTACTTGCGTATCTTCTCTACCGGCGCTACCTCAATAGCTGGATTCGGTATATCAATGCCCCGAGCTTCCTCAATGCTGCTGGTAACATTCCGCCTGCGAACACTAGTAAGATCCCGAAATGATTTAGCTCTTGAGATCCATAGCTGACGTGACAGCCCAATATTCTCTATGGTTTATCGATGGCTTCGTGTCAACTACCTGATCCACAAACGGGCATTTGACTGGTGGAAACGCTATGACTGTAGGATCCCTACTCAGACCTTGAAGATAACCTACTACAGACTTGTTGCAAGCTGTGAGGGATACTGGCACGGCTATTGCTGGGATCACCATCTTTTTTTTGCTTTGGGATATCATTCTATCTCACTCAACTAGTGGGGCAACACAGTGGGATCCAATTGATGTGAACCCTGTCCCTTGGTTGACCGTTCCCAAAGGTGGCCATTTCGGAAGAGGCCCTGGAGACTTCTAACCAAACGGGAGCATATTCCTGGTTTGTTTTGGAATCAGCCATGGTTTTGGGGCTGGCTTAGGAGAAAATCGACACTGACCAAGGGAGTTCTCCTATCTCCTATGATATTGCTTCAATGCAGTTTTGATCTTCATAGGGGCCTGTATTGAAGTGAAAGAGTATTTTTTGTCATGATGTCAGGTCATTAGAAAGCAAGTTACAGCAAGCTTAGTCCATATCTTAAAAGGCGGGGATCATTTCGTGAATATTCTACGAGTGATTGACCTCGGTCGCCGCAAGTATGTAGATATTAGCTCACTCATTTGCCGAAATAAATGCCATTATTCCGTATTTCTTTTTCCTGTTCATGGCGGAGGGGAGAACCAGGGTCAAGAGTTTACCTGCGACTGAATTAGCCTAATAGATACCCCGTTAACGAATGCACCCTGCTTCTTGCGCTTCTTTGCCTAATAGATAACAGCCATAATAAGTCGTGACCGCTCGCTTTTTACAATGCCTAGGGTGACATCGGCTTCTATTATAATTTGTGAAGGTTGTGTGCATATAACCTTAGAGGACACTTCTCCCACCCTTCATTTCGGACTGCCGATCCCAACAACGACCAACAGGCTGCCCGGTGAATTGTTTGAGCGGGTATTTAGCCTTGCTAACCTGGTCACCAGATCGGTGACAATTTAATTTTCCGGGGACTGTTCAATGCTCCCTTCTGCCGCTTGAGTCTTCCCCTCTGCCAATCAGTGGCCCACATTTCAAGATTCAATTCTCTTTGATGCCCATAGTGAACAAGAGCCTATGTTTGGTGGAGAGAGAGGTCGGGGATAAGCAGTCCCAAAGCCACGTGGGGGAAAGAAAAGACATACTGCGATGCGGGGTCAATGGCTTCGTCGGGTATTATCGGCGCTGACATGCTAAAATTGCCGTGCTAAAGAAACCAAAGAATACGATTCCTGCGTTGCTCGTGGCGGAAATTTATTGTCTAGGTCGACAACCTGGCTATCTTTAGACTAAGGAATCTGTAATAGATCTTATCGATGAGGCGGGTGGTCTTTTCTTCATCTATAATGGAAATGTAGCCTGTGAAACTTTCAGTCACTGAAGCATTCACTAAGGCTACTAGACCTAACGGCTTTAGAGGGAGTGTACGTACTGCCAGACAGAAGATCCGATTTTATATTTATCATTCACCATTTTAGTTTAATAATTTTATACATGCCATGAACTTCTTACATCACTAGAAACATAAATCATTCTCGTGTTCGCTTTAGGAAGGAGTCTATACTTTTCAACTTCTGACCCCACGGAATACTGTTTGTCAATATATACGAATCAGTCAACCTGCATAGCTCGAATCTATTTGCTCTGCATGGATTATGCGTTTGATCGGTCCCATGAGGCAAGCCAAGACCAAGATCTTGCATTCAAGTAATACCATTGGACATTGTTATTCCTTGTAAGGTCGCTAACGTGGGCTATGCCTTATCTTGTGCTATAGTAGTCTTCCCGGGATGGAGATTCAAATGTCAATACAATCTTAAGAATCAGTGGATAATATCTATCCAGGCCCCTTCTTATATTCGAACTAATTATGTGTTTATTAGGATCAGAAGACCCGACATTTCTCGATGTATAGATTCTGGATTGCTCACTATCAGGAGGGGTGTTACCGCATCACGTTCTTTCAAGAAACCTTTTCCTTGTTGATTATATCTCGAAGCGAATTGGAAATAAGTCAATAACACTTTATGTTGAACTGTAACTCTATCTGTCGCAGCCAAATGATAGGGTACTGCATGCACCATGTCCTGTCTGTCCTTCAGCTTTATGCCCTCCTTCGGTGAAAGATATATCATGCTTCTTAGCTCTATGGAATATGCCCAGTAATTTGATCCATCCATTACATGCCGAGCAATTGGGTAGTTCTGTTTCAAGTAGACACGACAACTACTCATACTCGCTACTCGAAATTATCAAATTCACCACCTATAGCACATGTTTAGATAAAAAGTACGCGGCATAATATTCGAAATCCCCTCCATTTGTCAGGCGATTGCATCACTACTCTGACACCGAATGGAGGATGCCGTTCAATGTTCCAAATTGATGCGTAACCTAAGCTACCAGGTATCCTGAGGTCGTTCTCCGTAGGAAAAATACCGGTCGGCTAGGCCTTGACACTTGCAACCGAGTATGTACTGTACTACCAACTCTGCCACAGCCTTGTCCTCATATCAAAGCCTGGTCAGAGCTGTGATGTGGACATGCCGTCAGGCCTATGTAGATCTGCGACGATCATTGACAGACCGGAATATCATTCAAGCACCACACATCTTCCTCGTATCAGAGCATGTACTGCTCGTCTTTGATGCACTACTCCGTACTGGCTACCGTGATCACTGGGACAAAGCGGCAGCGTAGGAAACCACAGTGGATCTAAATCCCGCGATTTCGTGGTACAGTACAAACTTACATACGAAGGCAGACGAAGTGCGGGTTTGCAGATCTGTGGGGTTCCAGGGCCGGTCCATCAATTTTTTTTTATCTGCATCAGAAGCGACTTTTAGCAAGAACTGTAAGTAGTAAGGATATGTTATTGCAAACATTTGAGTGGGTTCACGGCGGGAGACATCACAGAATTACAAATTATCTTCCTTTAACTCTATCCTCCTTCCCGTTTGATGTTTCCTGTCCTGGAAATTTTAGACTTTTGCATATTGGGATTCGAGCTTTATTGGTGGAGTCGGCTTCACGGCTTCGGTGTTCCCTCCCAGCCTCGCAGTACTAGCCATACGAGGACATCCATATCACCGCAGAAATGTTATTGAATAATATCCGTGAAGAATGGACGACAAAATACTATACTAGGTATAGCCTCGGGCTCGGCACCTGTCAGGTCTGCGGGATACGACATCATTGTGACAGCACAATGTGTCTCACAGTGCGGAATGCCGCACCACGTCCTGTTCTCAGACCCCCTAACGTTTACGATCATCACGGCCAAAACATCCAGGGAGCAAATAGAAACAACCCAACAAAAACAAAAGCGTCATTCTGCCATCTGATTTGCTCGATGGAGTCTTTAGCCCGAGGCTAGTGTCCCGAGAGACTGGCGCGTGGTGTGATGGTTGAAGCATTAGTCCTCACCCTAGTCATATTCGTTAATGCTTCGGTCGCCATTGATTGGCTTGCCGAACACGACAAAAATACTTCGCTGAAAGCATTATTGTCAAGAACAACGGCAAAGCAGATGTATTCGCAGACAAAGTTCCCGAGTGCGTTGACAATGAAACTTGCTTCTCGGATGGGGCCTCGGTTGCTCATCACTTGATTACATACGGACCACGGAAGTCGAGCGAGACCCGATCTCGCCGACACACGCGTTTCTGACCAAATCGATGCACCATTGGATTGATTAACTAGTGAAGTTCAAGGTTGGGGGATGACTTTTAACTGTACTATTCTCCTCTGTTTGGTCTACAATAATGACTGCCAGTCAGCAAAAAGGGTAAAAAGAGCGAAGTAATGCAAGATTACTTCACGTCCATTACATGCTACTGTAGGTCAGATTATGCCCAGACCCCCGAAATACAGCGATGGTGGTCAGTAATCCGACGCCCAAGGGGCGCCTAAGGGGAGTCCCCCCGTGAAGAAACAGGAACCAGTATAAACAATGGCTTTGAGTTACAGCATGACAAGATACACTATCTCGCCTGTCCGGCGGAGCAATTTACCTCCTCGAGTAATCCTCGTCTACAAGGGTCATCCGCCTCCTTCAACTTCCCGCCTGATTTACGATAAACCGCCAATAGCAGGACTCATTTCAACTACTTTGTAAGTCTATTCTGAACTTGACTCTGCAGAGTCAGCGCTAGTCATTGCTAAAACCCGATCAGAATCCGACATAGACTACGCAAGTATCACATTCATACAAGAAAATCATTTTCCAATGATATCCTCAAGTAGAGTCTGTGTACGGAGCCTGGAGCGAATATTCATACATAAAGAAAGTTCTAAACTAAGTTTTACATAAAAGCAACTCCCATCTTGTAGCCACGCCTCTTTTGAACATGCAAATTTCTTGTTTACCTGCTTGGAACTTTTTGCACAGTATGAGTGTAGTTATACATGGCATAGCAGGATTCTGGAAGACTCTGCCCGGCAGCTAAACCAATAGGGCTTTATCGTATTATGTCTCACTTGACAAAATGCATCCATGCTTTTTTTAACCTTTCAACCCTTTTTCTCCCTCGTATATTTATCCTGTACAGTTATCCAGCCTGGCTCACGGCATCTCGAGTGGGGAGGGGAAAGCCTTCGTAGCTATCTCATAATCTCTAAGCTATTAATAAAAAATTGTATGAGTTGCCCCTATCGCGGCGCGGACTAGGGAACATCTCCGACTTTTAGTGGGTCGGTCAATTTTGTGGCGTATTTACGAGGGTCAGTGTCTCTGAGCACATCAGGGTTCATCTGAAGCGGGAGGAGATGTGACATCCACTTCAGGAAGAAAAGGAAAGCTGAAGATGACTCTGGGTTACGGAACAGACATCAAATCCGGACACGAACAGGGCATCCAGGTCAGCAATAACGCCAATTCCCCCCACCAATACCCGCAGAATGTAGCAAATAAGCAAGGTTTACAAATCAAAGGAAAGAAAATTCGATTTATTATGCTACAGGACCACCATAGCCAGCAATAATAATTTGCTGCAGACTAACGTTGATCAGGCGGCCCGATTGCGAGCTGCAATGTGCGGCCTCAGGGCCTATCCCATGAAGAAATGACGATCATCATGGGCGCGATGGCCATCATTAGCCTGAAGATGATCCAAGCTCCTAGAACGGTGTAACCAGGCCATCCGCTCCCGAAAACCACGTGTTTTTAGTGCGCTGACCTCTTGACTACATACATGATACTAGTTAACATATGTATTATTATTCAGTAAGACGGTGGCTTGAGCTGGGCTGACGTGGGGAGGCGGCCAAGTGGAAAGGGGCTGTTTTTCCCCTGCAAGTGCCCGATTTGGTTGGGTGAGAAAGAGAGTGGATCATAGCGGTTGGGTGCGAATGTAGGTATACTTGCTCGATCCTAGACCTCCACCTTCAAGAGTGAAGATGTCGAGGCAAATACATATCTTTCGATATGTAGTAAACGGTAACATGATTATTACATGTGCAAAGCTCGACTGACCATCTCCGTCACAGTTCACTAGACCCACCGCAATGTTCTATCCTTGCATCACTCTGTCAAACTCAAAGCCATACGGGACTTGAGTTAACTTTGTTCATGTCAGGCATTATTTGCCGAATATATACCGGATTTTAATCTTTCTGTCAAAGTCTCCCGTATATTTTGAGTTTCTTTTTGGCGATAGGCGCTAGTAGTTACGTACTGTACCTCGGCGAATGACCAAGTCCTTTGATTAAGTTAACTTTTGGCGACAACCTGCTTAGTTTATACATATGCCGAAACTATCCATTCAGGCCGAAGGTAAATGAGGACATGGAGATACATCCCACCATACTTTACCTACTATACTTCGTACTTACGCGTGAAGAAGATCCGCCGCGTGCGAGGGCGTCCAATGATTGACTCTAGAATAAGAAAAACAACGGTTCACCCCTTTCCAGTGCAAACTAACCAAAGATCACGGGATACCCCCACTCTAATGATTTGGATGAACTTGACGAGTTCCGTTTTACTTTCCTGTCTAAAGCGGGCGCCGACGGAAAATTACTCCGTGAACACTGTCAGATCTAGTCTTGCTTTTTAAGTTGATTACTCCGTGCTTTCGCGGGTATAAAAAATGGAATCCTTTTCCATCCGCGCAAAATTACCGGTTACATACCGAGGGACCGATATCCTGTAGGCCCAGCACGACCCCGCCCTTGTCTATGTATCGTAGGTACTCCGTACAGTCGAACGACCGTGCAAAGCCAACCAACCATAAGCCAGCAATTATTGTTCTCCCAGCCTTGTTCATACTCCAGAAAATCGTAATTTCGGTCACCGGGAACTTCTGATTCGTTGCTTGGCTTATCATTTTCTTTGGGCGTGTTCATCGACTTTCAGCAGTATGGATCAAAATCCACAGAAGGTCTTCAGGTTCCGTTCATTCTCCTCTTCTACCTACCCACCCATATGTCTTACTCTCGATTTCCCTGAATCACAACCCGGCACCAAAACAGCAAAAAACACTGGACACGCGGCAGAATCACCGATGACAGTACTATACCAAGCACGGAGTCAAACTAGCCGAGAAGAACGGACAATTGTCTCTGTTGTTATCTCATTTGCATTTGGTATTTCTTCGTTGACGAGGCCCGCGACATGCTTCTTCAGGAAGTTGTAGTTCTGGGCGTCAGCCGCCAGCGGAAAACATCAACCAACCCATCAGGTCCACCTGTAGAATCTCCAGGCGATCCAAGCAACGCACTCTTTCCTTTGCTGTAACTAGTCTACCATTCTCTTCCTTCTCTCTACGACTGTGCTTATCTCACTCTCCATAAATTTGTCTTTACGCTATTGCCCTTAGCTTTCTTCGGCATCATTTCTAGAAAGACTAATTGACGTCTGACAAGCACGACACCAATTTCTGAATCGGGCCGTGCAAGATTTCGGCCACATGGTTTGTTTGATTTGCGGTTTTTTTTCCGCAGTCGCGCCCGTGCAGTATGGTATGTAATAGTCATACGGTATTAATCCTCACGGTAAAAAAGTGTGAACTCACTAGGACCAAACGGGGAAAAAACTGCGAATTTAGGATCCACTGAGCGGAGCCAGTGACCGCGTACTGAAGGATACGACCAGGTTTTGACTTCTGCACAATCTCTCATACTATGCGGCTGAAAACCATCAAGGCGTCGTTCGGGCCCGAGGGGAGCTCAAGTTCGGCCGATGAAGTGTGGCGAAAACTGTGTGGTTCAATTATGCGGTACAGACTTCGTATAATCAATTAGCTTGCAATCTATAATTATAGAGTAGGGCAAGCCATGTCTAGATCGACTGAGTAATCTTGAAGTGTACTTAGTGTAGCCGAACGGAACAGGGATGAGGGCCGCAGGATGTCGTAGACTGCATTGGTTCACGCCACCATTCATGGATAGGAGAATAACTAACTAATCAGTCATGGTTATTTCCCCCACGTCCCCCCTTAGGCTATGAACTGTGAGGCTTGAGGGAGGGGGAGGTTGGACTTAGCCTTGGGGGGCTCAGACACCAAATCTTGCGCAATATATATCGTAGCGTAGCAGAGGCAAGGTCCGGACCCGACCTGCCAGGTGGCCCAGTACCCCAGTACCAGGCCAGGCTTGAGGCGAGAGAGAGGAGAGGCTGTCTGGACTTTCTGGATCTCCACGAATAGGATGCAGATAACTACATCATCCAAGCCTCTTGACAGCGCCCGAGGCAGAAACTGGCTAACGTAGTCGGCATGCCACGCGTAAGTTCCAAGGAAGCTTTGTAACCAAATCGGAGCAGTTCGGGGGATACTTGTTCAGATTTGCGAACTAGGATCTATACAGGGATGAAGTTGTGGTTGCCCATGATCCCCCACCTTATGCCATTGCTCCGGCTGTATCCTTGGCCTTGGTGATTTCATTATTAGTTCATTATTGTGCCAGACCTGGAGCTATCTGAGACCATGACCTTGCTAAGCCAACTTGCGCGATTTTATCTCGATCGCCTCGCTTCCCTGTTGAATGTTTTGCGCTACAAGGCGGGGGTGAACATGAGGAGAGAGTTGGAGGAACCAATATCACATACAATAAGACTTTGTCACAGTACTCTATTATAAATTAGAGTGGTACTTCGCAGTATACGAAGCACAGCAAATGCACTGCCCTCTGTATATTATCTCTTCGCAACTTTAGCCCATTTTGAGTGGCTCTACCGGATTGTTATCCTGCCCTCCTCATCCTTCCTCTCATGCAACTGAGCACAGCGTTGCGCATTACAGTAAAGGTGAAGCTACCTTCTTGTTTCTGCAGGGGGTCTGACCGCAACACAATACAATGTGGATATTGTATCTTGAACGACGAGTCGCAAGCAGGAACGAGTCAGTCCGCGCAGGATCCTCCCGTCTCGAATCTGGTATGAAGCCATTTTTTTTACTAAATTGGGGGCCTTACAGAGTAGCACTGCTCCGTCGTTAAGCTTGCGATTTCAAGGATCCATGCTGGTCGAAGCCCGCCACGCCAACGTCGCATCGATGCAGTGAGCTAGGCAGCATTAGATTATTAGATTGCGTGCTTTTAAAATGCTAGCTAGCGCTGTTGGAAATCTTGTTGGAACCGACTTGCAGACGGGCGGCTATCGCTAGACTAGCGGGGTGGCACAGGAGGATAGTGGGATGGCGTCGCCCATGGTCTGTTAAGGGGGCTCGGCGTATTGAATCAAAATTATCAGTAGTCCGTGCTGGGTTCTGAATCGTCGCGGCGCTGTGCTAGTTTACAAATTCATAATTAAGCCCTGCAATAGATCGAACCGAGACTGACAGAGAATCCTCTTCAACTACTGGCTCATCGACGTCGACAACAAAGAAACGAGAAACAACCTCGCAGGACGGGAATCAAGGGGGAAAAGAGAGGTGATCGACATCGAAATCGGCATGTATCGATAGCGTTGAGCATCTTTTTAATATTAATGTTTTTTTTGCCTTGTCTAGCCTGATATGTACTCCATCTGGCCTGTCACCTCCATCTCCGTCATGACCAGGATGTTCAGCCCATCACAGAGCAGCACGAGCAGAAGATTTCGCTGATTGGTAGACAGGCAAGCAATTTCTGGCCACAGCGACCACGTTCTACCCTGGTCACTCGGCGGAAGCCCTTGCTAATGGTTGGCCGTTGAGAGTGGCAGGATCGTAATGCAACATGCACGACATGACTCGTAACCGACCGCCAGAATGTGACGATAGGCAGACTATTTGCTCCTGGACACGGCCGGGCTAACCCTCTCGGGTGATGCCTCCACCGTCCAGCGCCTGAATGGAGTCGGTCAGTGCCAATCCGCAACGGAAGCGATGAATTTACGAGCCACGGAGGGGGGGGGGAGGGGGGGTTGTTTAGAACTTAGAGCAGCTCGAGCTCGCATTGTGCAGGGCTCCCACATTCGTACCCATGGAAAGAAGTGATTTAGTCGATCATGACGAACGCTTTTAGGAAGGAGTAGTCGTTCCTCATCGGCGAGGCCGTAGGGCGCTTCCTCACGTGACGAAACCACGCTGCGGCTACGCGACTAACGCCGTGCCTCGATGCATCATGATTGGAGTGATGAGAATCAAATAAATGAAAAGGTGGAACCATTTTGCTTCCCCCGAACAAAGAACCGGGCGGGGGTCGCAAGTCTGGTTTTTAGCCCCGGGGGCCATGTTGATCTGATCTGCACGGAGCCGGAAGCTCTCGTCCGCCCATCGAGGCTACTACTACTATGGAGTACGATATGCATGAAGACAGGGGTAACAAGAAGATGGACAACAAAGAAAAAAGACAAAAAACCAACAGCGCTAACGGACTAGCGATCTCCGGTGGACTCGCAGCAATAATTTACACGGAGTTACCTCGAAAAGCAGAAGAAGAAATAACGGACGATAGGGACAAAAAGAAAAGAAAAAAAAATCATCATTGTACTGTATGTACTTTTTGACCAGGGTAGCCTACTTACTAGGCCACGGTTGTCACATACTAAGCTTAGTGTTGAGAAGCTTGCGTATGTAGAGTCCTGTTTCGCTACTCCATCACCTCGCTTACCATGTACTCCGTACATTTGTGTCTATTGTGCCCAATGAACTCATTTTTGCGGTTTTTCCATTCTTTCTAGAACACGAGGCGCGCGGCGATTATCGAGTGTCAGCAAGGGAGCTTGGAGCTATGAGCTTGGACCTTCCAGGCACGCAACCTGACAGCCGAGATCTTTGTCGTTCAACAACCTCACGTGGCCGTCAACACCATCCACCTCGAGCCTGCCGCGTCTCAGGGATCTAGTGGACAGCCTGGTGGAGGTGGTTCATCCAACACGACGGGGGGCTGGCAAAATGTGACTCTGCCCTACAAAACCACGGCAGAGGGGGATTTTGATGTCTTTGTACCGATTGCCAGCAATGGACTCCCATGCCTGAAGCTTCGTATTGTATGAACTATACTCCGTACAGTTTGACACAATACATGTGCTTGTAATCTGTAATTGAATATGGTAAATAATTGAAATGAGACGCGGGTCTAGGATCCTTTTTTTTTCTACCGTGCTCCGTCTTCACGAACGGCCGAGAGGATCGGCCGATGGTACGCCGTTTTTAACCTGAAGAAAATCGTCTGGGCGTTCAGGGCGAGAAGGAAAGTGTAAAGGGAACCAACCCATTAACCGGTATGAAAGTATTGCGTATACGGCAAATTAAAAATAAAAAACAATCAACAAACTAAAAATGTGTTTAGCTCAGGTCAGAGGTCAGACCATCAACCGTTGCCCGCAATTAGGCTGCAGATGACCGACGATCTACCAGCCGCTGATCAGACTGCGGTAAAGAAAAGCGAAATTCAAGAGAAAAAAAAGAAAAGAAGAAAAAGAAAGGAGCAGCCTGATGCCCGACATCACGCGGGAAATTTATTGTCGCCGTTGGCTGTCTACTGAGTTAAAGACATGACAGGGGGGGGGGAAAGGAAGGAGTATATTATTCATCCGGCAGTAACAATAACGAAGTAATTAGTAGTAGAGTACTCCGTAGTCAAGCAATAATCTATTCACGTATCCTAATATACAATCTACAGTAGTATGACTTAACAGGGCATTTCCGAATTGCTTGGCCGATCTAACGCGACATCCGAATCTAGTGGAGCATCAAACCCCGATTCTCGACTCCGGTCTCGACTTCTTTCCAATTCTCTGATCTTCGGGGTATTTTCTTTAATTTCTTTTTTTTATTTCTCTTCAAGGGTGGTGTGGAGAATACAGATGGGAGATGAGGGGGGTGCTACGAAAAGCAACTCGGCTGGATCGCTAGTAAAAATCACAGCCGAGCGGGATATTTCTGTCCTGCACGATGCCAGTGGTGGAAACCATGTTTTGGAATTTTTGACTGTGCTCCCGGGTGTTGCCGATAAGTTAGATGGAGACGGATGAGGCACACCTTGAGAAGTTGAGATGAGACCCTCAAGCCATCAGCAACCCCCACTGGACACGGCCTTTTTCCCCCCCCCCCTCTCGTTTCCCCTAATGTGCATCATCCCCCGCGTCGGCGTCGGCGGGTTTTGGAGTGCCAGAATTACTCAATTACTCAACGGACTAAACCATGGTTCGCTCTAGGTCGGAAGTGAAAAGCATCCACTTATTTCCGTTCTGAGTCCTGACAGGACAAGATACGCGTCGAGTACTTGGCTATGAAGTATTGTGGACTATCATCGGCGTAGCATGGAACTACCTATGGACGACTATCAGTAGTATCTGACTCGCTCACCTTGCCTAAATGCGACACTCCGAGGGCTGTTAGTTCCCTGAATTGATCTACTGGACACGGAGATAGCGGGCGAATGAATGGTCGATGGAATGAATCATGAGAACCGGATTATTGAGGTAATTCGTCCGCCATAGATAGTCATGTTGTCACTTTCTCTGTTCTTTACATCGTCGGCTGGTTCTTCATTTCTCCAATCCGTCTTCCTGTTGAGGATACAAAAAGAAAGGCAGATGCGTTGGCAGACGCATCGTCCCCACCCTCTGCATCTGAGGCCAAATTGAGCTCGCATTAGCTCTTCTCTCCCATTCGTTCCCTCGGTCCCAGGGCCACGGCAGGCGCTGCAACAGGTGACGGTTTGTAGTCCAATAGACGCCGCGCGTTTGTGTTGGTTTTTTAACTTTTTGGCGGCATGTCTTTTTTTGCTCCCTCTTCTCCTGTCATGCAAAATGGAGTGTTGCAACTTCGATTGAAGACTTTGAACAATTCCATCATTGCAAGAATCCAAAAGGTAAAATAGGGACCCGAGATCCGGATGATTTCCGGCGGGGGCTTTTCCTTTCCCTTCTTAATGGCGGGGTCAGAGCGTCTTTCCCCCGAGCCCACTCGCACAGCAACCACGGGTTTGACCACTTTTTAAACGATGAGGTGCTCGCCTGCGGCCTGCGGCCTCGGAAGCTCACATGGAGACCGGCGTCTATACTAGTCGAACCCCCCTAGTTTCTTTCCCTAGTTAGTTACGGGGGGGAGTATGTACTAAGGATGTAGGAGTTGGGTGAATTGAAACATCGATCTAAAACAGAAAATGCACGCGAGTCCGCGGTGGCTCTAATCTCTGCATGATTATCTTCCCAAGGCCCGTGCTGGGATTGGCTCGCATGGCCCCCTGCCCAATCTGATCCCTGCAACATCGCTGCGCGACTCCATCGCCAGTGTTTGGGAAGGCTGGCCTATCAGCCAGGGGGCGATGGGCGGATGTGGACGACGATTGCGCAGCAGCGTTTTCTACGTGCTCGTTGCTTTTTTTTGACTTTTGGCTCTTTTCTTTTTTGGCAAATTTACTCCGTACTTGTCCTTAACATACATGCATTATGTCCTCTGATAGTTGCTCTGCAGTGCTGCACTGTAGATAGTTACTTTTTTTAGATCACGTTGAGAAATCGAGTAATTTGGCAGTCTGGCAGATAGCTGATACTGTATACACGTGCTGTAGTAGTAGCTAACCGGCAAGACATCATCTCAGTACGAAGAATTACCGCAATACGGCCGCAGTCTGTCGATCCATTAATCCTTCGTCCATTACGGAGTACACCACAGGCGCGTCCCCACAATTTGTCATTTATTCGCGAAATTTGAATAACCCGCGCTACGAGTGTAAAAGGCTAAAGGTCGGTAACGCGCCTGTAATTTTTGCATCTGGCAGGCTGGCGTGCATCGGTGTGGATTCCCCCGCGTGCGCTCATCATTGCCCAGCTTCGTATTATTTGAATGAAATATCTTGTACAGTATTAAAAAGAAAAAAAACCGAATAATAAATAAAAATCCAAATTCAATGGCAAAAGAGAGAGATCGACCCTATCGAAAAGATGGACCTCATCACGGCGATGGAAACAAGCTGTTCCACGAACACGCGGTCCAAAATTGCCGCGCCTCTTTCAGACAAAGAGAGAGCCTTCGCCCCCAAAAATGAAATCATTGAATGATAAATTCGTCAAATGATCAGAACCTAAATCACAATAATTGTCGGTGACCGTATATCACCGGCGAGGAACCAGAAATTATACCCGATCCAAAGAATTGTTGCTCGTCTTTATGGAGTATACACTTTTTTTTTTTTTTTTTTTTCAAACGGCAAGACCGAAGTGGAACGCCCTGGGCGCGGGATCGCCACCAGTAGTCTAAGACCGCTTCCTTCTTCACGGACAATTCAAGATATCAAGTTCAAACAGTGGCGATATACTGATTTTTTAACCACGACAAGGCTAGAATCCAGATTTGATAGTGCCCAATTTCAAAAGTTCCAATGCTACAGAACAAAATAAAATAATAATCATCACAATAATTATCTAGAACCACCGGACACGGAGCTCCTTGTCCGGTTCACCGGTCTCTAACCCTTCTTTTACTTCTCTGGGGGTGGATCCGAACGCTCGAGTTGCCCTTCGAGGCACATCCACTAGCTGGCTACTGCTGCTGTATGCTCCTGATGGATCTGGTTAATGCTTGTTGCCCCTCTCCCCTCCACTCTTCTTGATCCCCCACCCATACCCATAGTTACATACTTCCCTCGCCCCTGTTAGCCCCAGCCTGGTGTGTATCCGCCCGTACAACGAATATAACAGGGGGCCAAAAGGACCAGCCAGCCTGACCCAGACAATTGGTAGAGTGCACCCAAGAGGACTGTTAGTCTGGGGACTATTTTCGAATTTTCTGATTTTATTGCTCGCATTTTAATCATATTTATTTTATTTCATATTGTTGGTCTTTTCCCTCATTTAAGCCCGTGTCTCCAGGTGATCGACCATCAACTAGAATTCCCTTTCGATCGACAAACCTTGCTTCCCCTTCTTACTACTTTCTTACTTCTGACCCTAGAGGTTAGATCTTATACTTGCCTTTCTCCTCCACCTGTCAACCTGACACATCCGGCAGTTTTCAGTCTGAGATCGTCATCTGCAAATATTCAAATCTCGCCCAAATATACATCAGTCCCCCCTTCGACATCATCAGGCTTTATAATCTATTCAGAGAGGACGATACAAACCATCATCCCATTTATGCAAACCGTTTTAATTCTTTTCCTTGGTTCGCTCAACTGCATATCACGGAAGAACAAGATCAACGGTATCTCGGCAATTATTTCGCTCCCAAAGCCTGGCGAAGACTGTTAGCTATCACGCCAAAAGAAAAGAGGACAAGGAAATCAATCACAAAATCAACCTGATAGGATCAGATCGTCTTTGTCTGACATCTTTCGACCCTGGACTCACCAAAAAAGGAAGTGGAACGAGCCAGCAAGACACTCTCCGGAAGGGAAAGAGCACATCTCACCACGCCACTATCATCATCATCACTACTACTACTACTACACCATGGAGACCCGCACGGAAACATACACACGCCACCAACTACCCTCGGCACGGCAAGGCCGAATGAAGATTGACTCGTTGCTGAACCCTTCTGCTGATGGCGGGCCGGACGAACACAGCAGCACGACAGGGTCGCCATACATCCAGCACGCGACGATGTCATCTTCATCACACAACAACAGCTACGCACATTCACCGGGCTACCCACCATCCCCAAACCAGTATTGGTACTCCTCCAGATATCAAGGCCACCACGACACCAGCCCGGGCGCAGCATCCACCGCCACGACACACACCAGCAGCGGGAGTGGAAGTGGAAGTGGAAGTGGAAGTGGCAGCTCCAGCTCGCACCATCATCACCACCATCACCACATGTTCCTGTCCTACCGACCCACGAACGGGTCTACCCACTCATCACCGGACCCGTACCACCCACGCGAGCGGTACGACTCTGTCTCGTCCAGCTCCAGCAACAACGGCGACCGGCGGCGGCCGCCACGCCCCAAGTACGAAGAAGAAGAAATGTACTTCATCTGGTACCACCGCGTCGACCTGTGTCAGGAGTGGAAGGAAGTCCGCGAGAGTTTCAACCGCCAGTTCCCCAGTCGCCAGCGGCGTGGTTTCCAGGGTATCCAGTGCAAATTCTACCGGTTCATCAAGGAGAAGAAGTGCCCGACGCTACGGGAGCAACGGCGCATGCGAGATGGCGAGTTCCTTCGAGAGGGGGCTTCGATGGGGGCTGACGCGGGCGCTCCTCGGTTTGGTGTGAGGGAATGGGCGAATGTGTGGTATCCGTGGATGCGTGAGGGTGAGGAGATCAGCCCGAGTCAGTCGCGTGTCGTGATGATCAGAGAACTCCATGACTCATGACTGTCTATTTTCATTATCTTTTCGAGATCTCGATCTCAGTTTTTTACTTGTCTTTTTTATTGTTTCATATCAAGGGAATGATGGGACAACTGGAGGCTATTTGTCATTATTTTTTGTGCGCCTTTTTTGTTCGAAGATACCTTGATAGGAGTTTTTTGACTGGTTTTTTTCTTTTCAGCTATCTTGCATATTTTGGGAGGAATATTCCTTCGCTTTGCTTTTGCGACATTTGGGGGCTCAGGAGGTTATCTGCTATTCTTGTTTTGGGATCCTTCTACCTCCCTTGGGACTCGTTACGGTGGGAGGAATTCGTTTTTTTTGCAGGCATTTCCGCCTTTCTACTTCATGTCTTTCTACTACAATACAACCTACCATCATCTACTACTACTATAGTCAACACCATCAATTTCATGATCCTAGAGTGATCTATTCTCTTGTTAGAAGTACCTTGCTACCAGTTCGAATAACATCTCCTACTTTGTGTATTTACCAACAGATTCACCAACACCCTCCCGTCGAGGGGACAACACTCACCCTCCAACTAATTAAATCCCAGTCAAGAACTGTCTGAGCATTCATGCAAGATGAAGTCTACAGTCCGCCTTGCCCGCCTTGCCGCCCATGCACCCGCTCTACCAATACAGGACAAATACAGCGCCGACCCCCATCGCCCGGACCTCCAAGGCGCTCGAGAATCATACGTTGAACCATGGGGTGATCAAGCCAGCAAGTTCTCTTTCCATCAACCAACATGCAAGAGAATAAATAGAAACGCAAAAAAAGGAGTCACTTGCCCCCTCTGACCTCCTCAGTGATCCTGCTTCGGCCACTCGAGTCATGTCAAGCCCTAGCTTTGGGCCGTGTGTATACAAAACCGGCAAAGTTAGCCCCTTCGACTACGACATGCTAATCCTTCAACGGGGGCCTCACGGCCCTCCGCCGCATCTTATGGGTGAATCCAGTGCTCCAGACGGAGAAAATGGAGTTACAGAGCCGCCCGCGTGTCATGCATCCTCATTGCATCAGAATAGCCCCTTTTCCCTACATTTCTCGGGGGCGGGGAGTGTCGCAGACCCTTTATTGGGGCCGGGGCGTTGACCCTGGGGCTATATGAACATGGGGGCATTGGGGCATACATAGGATCAGTTTATGCTAGTTTGAAATAGACGGGCAACCAGACCAGGGTGAATGGAAGATGGAAACTATCGTCGTATTCTCCAGTGCTGACTATTTACTTACTACAACCTCCACTGCTCGTACACTAACCAAGTAAGAGAAGATCACGGAAATCCCGCATCTGAGAGAGCTCCCGGCTCGCATCCGAGGAACAGCTCAGTCTCGAAAATGAGTATGACGATTCCCAGTGGGGGCAACGATCGACGATCGCGCTGCGCTGAGGATCAGGATCCAGCCCAGACAGCCTCGGTGGGCTTAGCGAGGATTTCGGCTAAAAAAGGTGGTTGTTTCGATTCTACGATGATCATCATCATCCTCAAGGTCGTAATTTTTGCCAGAATGGACGGCAGGTCCGGGAAATCAGGAGTGTACTGTAATCTTAATGATTAGTTGCTACCTAGACATGCGCGTACAGTAGTAGTCTACTTGGCAAGTTGGCAGCCAAAGAGCCGCAAGGCAGAGAGTTCACGCCAAAGGGTATAGAGAGCTATCCTAGCGTCGCAGGTTATCTGCCAGCCTCGCGCAGTGTACCCACTGTAAGTCTGTAACCAAGCACTGCACAATGTCCTATTCTTCATGGAATTTAGATTAAGCGAAAATATTACTTACATATGAAGATGCTAGTTACAGACCACTCAGTAAAACCCTCAAGGCCTTGCCCCTTCACGTCAGGCCTGGACGCAGGTTTGATCCCCGATCCAATCACCCTCATCCAAGTCATGTCTCAGCCTCACTGGACGCAACTAACACATGTTAGTGCAGTGCAGCACGGCCACGCGCAAAAGGCACGCCGACAGCTGTCGCAGGGCAAGCTAGACACTAGACACACTACTACAGTAGTTTAGCTGTTAGTCCAAGGCTCGCATTAGCACGGGTAGGGTAAATAGTTAAAAGCGTAAAAGAAAATGGACGTCTGGCCAGAATACTGTACTCTGTAACTGTAATCTGCAGTACTCCGTACAAAATGCCGTAATTGTTGGGGTCACGATACCTCCGTACGGAACTACAGTACTCCATATTCGGTACGGTTCGTTCGTTTAGCTCGTTAGTTCATCTGTAGCTGGTTTAGCTGGTTTAGCTGAATTGGCTCGTGCGTTTGGGGGCCGTTACGGGCCAAGGCATTGCTGTATTATCCTAATTAGGATGGTGGCCGGATTTATTGAACTAAACTACTCCGTACGGACTACGGACTCGTTACTGGACTTAGAATCGGACTACGGAGTACGGAGTATATACGGAGAAACTATTTACTTAGCGACTATCTACTGTGAGTCCTAGACTACTGTAGGTACTGATTAGCCAATTACCTCGTCTGTAATTCAATAACTCGGTAATACTGATTTCCATTTCCGTACTAAATCAAGTGTTCGGCTGTTCAGGGATGTGGGGACGCGATTACGAATACACGCCCGGTGGAGCTGGAGCTACAGTTTCCATTGCACCCTACCCTAGATCGATGTAACAACAACAGGCATTGCGGCTGGAAAAGGCATCGCTACTCCTAGAGGCTATTGGGCACAGTCAATATGATGTGCTTCTGGCCTTTTGCTTGTGCATGGACCTTGTAGCAGGCGTACATGAGCGGTTAAGAGGGGGCCTCCAATACCTGTTGAAATTGAACCCTTTACACTCCGTGACTCCAGGCCCAGCCAACTCTAATGCAGACACGTTTGACAAAACAAAACATCCAAACCTCGACTCTGCATATCCCATCTACCTATGAAGCAAGACAATCCGACCATGCAGAAACAAAAACGCCTTTAGCGCTGCAAGCCCTCGAATTAGTGATTCCCCCCACCGGCAGTGACACAAAAAGCATCAGAACGACACTCGAAAAAGCAAAAAAGGCAAAAAGCCCTGAAAAAAAAAAACAAGCGAATCTTCACAATCGAAATCCAGTCCTATTATCCTATCACACTCACAATCACTAATCACCGTGGAAGCGTTCATCGTTCATCGCGATCGTGCTAGTTTACCCGATACCATGGCGGGCAGGACGCGCGGAGAGAATTCCGAACAAATCACAACCCCCAAATGACAGCCTTCTTGAACGCCAAACGCCCCTCTTGCTAGATTCTGGCTAGTGCTGATGAGGGTTCAACGCCGGGGATCGTGGAGCTCGTGGAATCGATGTGTGGGCGGATGGATGGCGATTTTCGATTTTCGATTTTCGATTTTCGAGGCGCAATACCGAGGCGCTAGACTGAATCTAACCAATTAGATGGGGTGGATGACCGCAGCGTAGTGTGATCAGCTGTTTGATTGACATGCGGGTGTGAATGGATGGCATTGTGTGATGGAAGGGGGACATGACTCGAGGGATTGGGACTTTGTCGATTGCAGTCCATTCCTCGATATGGTAATGCTGGTATTTACGAGGTTTTGGTACTTTTGCAAATGTTCACATCTACTTACCACTTACTACGTGTATGAACGACGAAGTGATGAGCTGGGATTCAATTCACTTTCAATTTCCATATTATTTTCATTGTGTTAGGCCCATTCTAATAAGAACGAATCTGTAAGTCCCCCTATTTCCCTGATATGCGCATCTTTATCGACACCCATGAAACTTCCCCCAGAAAAGAGCGCGCGAACAAAAGAAAAAAAAAAAAAAGCCTCCATCGCAATGGCGATTTCCAGAAAAATGGACCATAGCCCCAAGGATGATCATCAAGTCGTGTTTCCAACGGTCTATCGATCATATCGAAGTTGTCTGGACAGGTCAAGCAAAGGAAATCGAATGCGATCAGGTGGCGGCGACGGCGGAAGCCATACGGTTGGGAATGGTGTTCCCGTGGAAAAGGTTGGCGACCTTGCAGCTGTTCATATACAAAATCGGGTTAGCATACACTCAAATTCCATTTCGTAGTAAACAATCGAATATCCACTCACGGGTCTTCCATGAATTCGGCAGTGTAATCCGCCCAATCCTCGTCCTGCTTGAGCTTCTGTCTGAAGCTCCAACCGTCGGTAAGGCCGCAGAAGAAAAAGTAGGCAGAGCCAGTCTGATAAGAACGGTTAGTAACTTGGTCTCATTCAACAATCAATACACACGGGAGCGCACCTTGTTCTTCTCGGCGCGGAACTCAACGTGGTCCACTTCGTACTCCATAGCACGGTCAGTCAGTGCCCGGATCTTCGCGGCGTCGAGCATTCCATCAACGCGAATCAGGCGGGAGCCACCAGAGCCGATCTTGACCTGCAGAGGAGGAGGGATCTCCTGGCCACGGGTAGCCTTCTCAGCTTGAAGGATAGCCTCAGTGGGCTTACCAGGGTGAACCATGATGCCATTGGGGTAGGCCTCCAGATACGCCTTGCAAGCAGCCTCGTCGCAGAACTGCACAGTGATTTCTGCCATCTCCGAGCGGAAAATGCAGTCGATGGCACCACCATGGACGAGGCCGATGGCATCCGAGAGCGTCATCCAGTCCGGGACGTTCTTGAAGAGGAAAACGCGAGCAGGAGGCTCACGCTTGACAGGAGGCGCACGGGCGGTAGTTGACCGGCCGCCGTGAATGCTTTCGAGGCCACCCTGAGACACGAAACCTCGGGCATGCGCCATCCAGTCGTTGGGGTTGGCCAAACCGGGGTTGGCCAGATCGGGGTTGCCAAAGGAGTGAGAGGCAGGAACAAAGGCCTGTGCCTTGGGGTTGGTACCAGCAGTGGTGACGATCATGGGCTCAGCGAGGTTCTTGGGAGCATTGTTCTGGGCATGAACACGAGCAGCGGCCTCCTTGACGATGTCGAAATCCTCGAGTCCATTGTAGCCCTTGCGCTCATTGAGGTCCTTAGCGCCGGTGAGGTCCTTAGCGCCGGTGAGGTCCTTGCACTCATTGAGGTTCTTGCGCTCATTGAGGTCCTTAGGAGCATGGACACTGCCGTGAAGGCTCTTGTCGGGGTTCAGGCTCTTGGACTCAACGAGGATCTTGGGGGCCTCGAGGGTCTTCACGACAGCGGGGTCCATCGGCTCGCGGAGGTTCTTGGAAGCATTGCTCTGAGCATCGATACGAGCGGCGGCCTTCTTGACGGCGTCGAAATCCTGGGGTCCATTGTAGCCCTTGCGCTGGTTGATGCTCTTGGCGCCGACGGGGTTCTTGCGCTCGCCGGAAACCTTGGGAGCGTTGAGAGTCTTGGTAACGTCAATGCCCTTGGACTCAAGGAGGGTCTTAGGAGCATTGATGGCGTTGACGACGGTGGTGTTATCGTGCTCGTCGACCATCTGAGCATTCACCTGAGCGGCGATTTCCTTGACCATGTCAAAGTCCTGGGGCCCATTGTTGCCCTTGAGCTCATTGAGGCTCTTGACGCGAGTGATGTTCTTGTGCTCGACGATGTTCTGGGAAGCATCAACGGTCTTGGGAGCGTCAATCTTGGTAGCATCGAGACTCTTGAGGGTGGCGATCTTCATGGACTCCTCAAGCAACTTAGCAGCCTCGCGCTCAGCACGCTGAGCATTGATGCGAGCCGCAAGTGCAAAGACGGCCTCGGAATTCTTCAGCCCATTGTAGACCTGGCGCTGGCCAGAGGCCTTGGGAGCTCCATTATTCTTGGCAGTGCCGGTGCTCAACTTGGATGGTCCCTGAGTCTATCATTCACCAAAATCAATCAGTCAAAAATTCTTCACATGGAGGGAATGCTCTGATAATCAGGGAATGGATGGCAACCACAGCCAAGTCTATGTGAGGCATGACATGAGAGAGTCCACGAGGGACAGGGCATGTCTGCCCGCGGCGACTTGTGAAAGAGGAAGGAGCGGGTACTTACAGTTGCGACAAAAGGATGACCGGCGTTGTTGTTGTTACCCTGGGTTATGTTGGCGTAGTGCTTGCCATCCTCCTTGAGGTTCTTGAGGGGCTGGGGGTCAGATTGGGTCAGTATATATCCATTATCAGTTTAGGCAGTTGCGATGGGCGTGACCATCAACAGAAGTAAGACCACCGAGGACTGGCGAGTCTCCCTCCAAACCAGGGCTTGGGAAGTCACGTGCGCGATGTCCAGGATAGGAAGATTGTATACATACCTGATTCTTGACGGAACGACCAGCGGGCTGAGCAGTAGGCTTGCCAGAGTAGTTACCATTGTAGCGAGCAGCAGAGTGGCCAGCAGTGCGGCTAGCAGGGCGTCCAGTAGGCTTTGCGTTGGCGAACATACTGGTGTCCAGAGGCTGGGATCCGCGCTGCTTCAGGTAGAGGGAGATGCCATCGTAGATGGACTTCTGGTCCTCCAGGCGCTGAGCAAGCTCCTCCACAGTGAAGGGCATGATCGGCTTCGAGTCACCAACGAGCTTGACACCCATTTTGACGAATCAAGGAATGAATGAGAATGCGATTGAAAGTGAGTAGAGAAGAGGGAAGTTGGAACTGTGCAGATACCACGTGACGAAGATGCGTTCAAGCAGAGATGCGTGAGCGAAGGGTGAGTGGTGGAGGAAGAAAGGAGAAGAGAAGAAGAGAGATTGGGAACAAGAGAGGAATTGCTTAAAAAAAGTCAAACGCGATTGTGGACGTGAAAAGCGATTGTTGACGTGGTGGTGCCTAGGGAGATAGGATGGACGGAATCCAACGGAATTTCTCGACGACTAAGCGTACACTTCGCCGAGTCCAATAATACCAGCCGCACTTATATTCGCTGCCTCTTGACGATTGCTGATTTCTGGTTGAAGTTGTCATGTGCTAGGTTGTAGTGTCTGACTGGGTAAGGTCGTTGCCTTGTGTAATTCGCTTCTTTGACGATGTCGTTACCCGCTGCAGAGGTTATGTGTAGTAAGGAGAACTAAAATTGCAATATAGGCATGCAAAAAAATGCCTAGAGGTCGGAGCTCAAATTGATACTGCCTTTGAACGAATCCAGTCATGAACAGTCTTTGCTACTAGGTAGATAGTGATTATTATCTTTATGCCGAAGCTACGATCATGCAGTCCGAAATATTAGCGATATTGAAGGCCAATCAACCTATAATTTCGTTCAAAAGCCTCGAGAAAGATGGGATAGCCTCTGCAAAGTAGTACCGCGATGCATAGTTCTACCATATAACACTGCCGAGCCCCGAAAGCGTCCCCTATCATTTATACAGTAGGGAAGCAACGGTTTGACCAATGGAGTATCAACTTTGATGAAACGCCAACTGGCAATGAAATATGCTCTAATTGGTGGGCTTCATAGAAGATCTGAACTACTCATTGAACTAGAAATGCTTTGTCGGATATGCAGCCAAGGTGTATGCCTGGCTGGAATCGCTGTGGCGTATTAAGCATAACATCTCGATATGTCTAGTTTTCGGTCCGGCCATTGATAACTCTTATCAAACCAATCGAAACCAAGGAACATTGTACCGAGATGTTGGGATTCGTGGGGGGGAGGGGGGGGATTACCCATGAGGTCATGACCGCACATATGAGATCCGTCCGTGGCTACCGTAGTCGCCTGCATTGTCGGTCCGCAAAAGCACTCCAGATCCACGAGATGGAAAATCATGGACAAAGCCAATTTCATCAAAGAAATATTCTTATGGCTACGGTCGGAGATGCTAGAAGGCTTCTAGATTCGTAGTGGAAAATCAACTGGTACATGTCATTGCCCGCTGGACTGGTGGGGATTTGGTGACGTAGCCGGGTTAGAGAACTACTTAGTAGCACTAGGACCGCTGGACTTTTGCCCTCCTCCCCTCTTCTATTTCCTTCAACAACAGTCTTACCATTTGCAAAGTCTTCAATCCATCGCTCTACAGCTCCTCCATCGACCTCTATCATTTTTGCGGCCAAGAAACCAACCCCGCTCGCGCAATCGTCTTACCATTCATTCCCCGCATTAGCCCCCGCCTCTTCCAAAATCCCGGACATCACCAGTATCAGCAACACCACCATCAAACCACCACAACAACCATGTCCCAATACAAATTCGTCAATTCCACCGCTCCCATCCCCGGAAATGGCGGTCCTCCACCCCCAGAATTCATAATCACCGCCCCCTCCTCAACAGACATCTGGGCCAAACCCCCCTGCACCACCCGCTTCTCCGCACCAATCCTTTACCAATCCATGCCCCTCCAATCCTTCAAACGGGTCCGAGTCGCCATAAACGCCCAATGGAAATACCTCTACGATCAAGGCGGACTCATCATCGTCCTGCGCAACGCAGACGGATCCCAGAAATGGGTGAAAGCCGGCATCGAGCTCACCCACGGCAAGCCGCATCTCGGGGTGGTGGCAAAAGACCGGTGGGCGGATTGGAGTCTTTTGCCTGTGCCGTCTGGTGGTGGAGCGGCGACGATTGAGATGGTGAAGGAGGCGGATGGGAGTTTGTGGATTTATTTGGTGGAGGGGGTGCAGAAGTCGCCGATTCGGGAGGTGACGTGGGTGTTTGAGGAGGATAAGGTGGAGGAGATTTGGGTTGGGGTTTATGCGGCGAGGCCGGGGAGTGAAGGGGGTGAGTTTCCGGTTAACTTTGGACATTTAATTGTTGATATTGTTTGAGATGGATATTGGGTATAGATAGTTTGTAGTAGGCCTGTATTTGATGGCAGAGAATCAACTCCATACAGATGCAAGTATATCCTCGTCTTCCATGCTGTTGATTATTGAGATGGAAGTGGATGATCGCCGTTGGGGTACACAAGGCCGATCAGCCGCTATGGCGATCAACTGACTACCAGTGGAACTGGAGACATCTACTGCGGTGACTTGGATAATTATAGACTCTATACTTCACACTGTATGCTACGTTGCAAAGGCTAGATCCCGATCGGGTCGGACAAGATATAGTTTTCTGCTACTGTTACTCTGTCCTACTATGTGATGATGGGTTGGCTTGCTGAATGACTCGTTGCTTGCAACATCTAACTACACAGTTTATTTTCACCATCTCTATTGTTATAGATTATAGAGTGATTCCATTTTATACGATTGTACGACAGTCTGGGCCAAGAAGCCACGTGCCGAATCATGGGATTCCAGAGTCACACCACTGCAGGTCGCGTGGGTAGAGTATCACTCAACTTGGACGAGTCATGCTTCAGATTCATTCACTTACTGAACTAGTCTCCAGTTCCAGTGGGGATGTATCGCATCACCATCATCCTCGCTATTATCCTTGGTGCCATCCCCCCTCGTTAAGAGGACCCACTCAGCCAAAAAAAAAATAAAGCCCAGGGATGACCGACCGACCACCAGCGGTTTCAAACCGACGAACCAACGTCCATGGCAGCATCTTATCGATCAATCATATCTGATCCTGCCGAGCCTTGGCTTCCCTGTCATTAGTCTATCTTCGGTATGTTGAATGTTCAGCTCCTCCATCCTCCATGCCATCAGGAATTCAGGATACCTCTCACCTTTACCCACTCCGGGGTGCCTTCCGAGTCTCCGCCCGGTGGACTCATAGGCTCGTAACTTGGCCATTAGCTATCGACCAGTGACACCCCCGTGTCTGTCCGAGGCCTGACACCTTGCCACCCTTTTGACGCTCCACCAGTCTGTCACCCTGGCGAAGCTCGAACCGAACGCTCTCATCTTTCTTGTTCTCGACAAATCCCTGGACCTTCATTCAACTGCTTGACCAGCTACTAAGCAACCGAAGCTCAGTACCCCTGTCACTCGATGATCGCCTTCTGACTCATTAATCTGATCGTGCTGCATCCGCCTCTCGGAAATGCGGACACTGAGTTCGGACCGCGCCTTACAACTCGCTTCTTCTCCTGCAATCCCCGTCGACGTGCATAAGTGCGACCGACGATCGTGCTTCGTTTCATCACCATTCTCGACCTTCCCTTCCACATTGATTCCAGCTGAATAATCTCTTCTTCAATCACCACCAGTCCTTCGGCGGGGCACTTCCGAATCGGTTCTATCTCCCCCTTGCAGTTGGATGCTCCTCTCGTCTCGTGTTGCGACTCTAGCACTCTCCACCCCGGCCAAGCCCCGAGGCATTGATTATTCATTTGCGATCGCATGTCACAGCGGATCTACCCATCCGCCCACCCCGCTGCCTAGAAACCGGCTTGTTCGAGCATAGCCTTTCATGGGTTTATCGACTACGGCGCTTACCCCGGCACCTTTTCGACGGCATCACTGCGGCATTACTACTGTGCCTCGTCTTTCTTCCTTTTCGCTGATGTTTTGTCTTTTCATCTGCTTATTCTTTCCCTGATCGGCCCCGCTGATTTGTTTGTGGCTGTATTTCTGTTTTTTTTCCCTTTTCAGCTCTCTTTAGTGGATCTGACTGGTTCAGGCCACCCCCAAGAAAACACCTGGTGCCCAAGCACTGTTTAGTCAAGCAGCACGGCTCTGCTCCCTTTTATGACATACGCCCGCCGCTTGATACGCCCATGTTGCATGAACTATTTTTGATGATCGAGATCTCTTGCTTTTCTTGCTAGAGGTCACAAATATCTTTGGATCTGACTGGACCGTCTTGTTGCATCTTGCTCTCTCTTTCCGCATTCGAACATATGGACCCGCCCGCTGTTCTGTGATCGCTCTTTTCTCGCCAGACATTTTTGTGTGCGTGTGTGCCCCCCTCCTGGCCGTGGAGATGCCCCTTCTCGATCCTCGATCCGGTCCGTCCTACGGTGCTATAGAACAACGGGACGACAACGGCAACATGGAAGAGGAACGAGATCAATTACTTCAGAATGGGTACGAAGCCGACGACGACGAACTCAATAGTGTTGAGACGCCTGCCGAGGCACAGGAAGGTGTTTTAAAAATCGAGGCGATTAATATGACTTGGACAACGCGTTCCTTGATGATTGCCTATGTCAGGTTCGTTTGTGGCTTGCGGCGACCATGCATTTTCATCTAAGCTGACTTAGCGCAAAGCATATTCCTCATGGCATTCTGCACGTCATTAGAAGGCCAGACGGTCATGTCATTATCTGCATATGCGACAAGTGCATTCAGCAAGCATTCGTTAATTTCGACTGTCCTTGTCGTCCAGAATGTCGTCAATGGTGAGTTTCACTGCGGGGTCGCAAACGCACAGGGCAAATAGTGACTCGAGAGAGCCTGCTAACTCTATGAAACCAGCCGTTATCAAGCCACCCATGGCTAAATTTGCCGATGTTTTCGGTCGCTTCGAAGCGTTTTGCGTCAGTATCTTGATTTACATCTTGGGCTACGTTCAGATGGCCGCATCGACAAATGTTCAAACATACGCTTCAGCTCAGATTTTCTACTCTGCCGGCTCCACGGGCTTGCAGATCCTCCAGCAAGTGTTTATCGCCGACAGCAGTGATTTGCTCAATCGTGCCTTTTTGACTCTGCTGCCAGAGTTTCCCTTTTTGGTCACTGTCTGGCTGGGTCCAACTATTGCCGGTGCAATCCTGCGATCATCCTCGTGGCGATGGGGCTATGGTATGTGGGCTATCATTTTACCTGCTGCTTTCTTGCCGCTCGCACTGTCGCTGCTCTTAAACCAGCGTAAGGCTCGGCGCCTTAATCTGATCAAGTCTCGGCATAAGCATAAGCATAAGCAAAGCTTCATCGCCGTCGTGAAACGAACTTGGTACGATCTAGATATCGGTGGACTGATATTGTTGTCTGCTGCGGTCACCCTGATTCTGGTGCCGCTGAGTCTGGCGGCCAACTCGAAGAACGGATGGGGAATTAGCAATATTATTGTTATGATGGTCGTCGGTGTTATTTGCTTATTCTTCCTCCCATTCTGGGAGGGCTCGAAGAGAATGGCGCCGAAGCCTTTGCTCTCTTTGCATCTTCTCCGTCAACGGACTGCGCTCGCTGGCTGTGCGCTGGCGTTTTGGTACTTTAGTATGTGTCGTCCGTGATTCGATTCACTAAGATACAATCAATGTGCTAACCTTCATTCTACAGTGGCTTTCTACTTCTCCGTCCAGCCATACCTCTACTCCTATCTCCAAGTTGTCCAGGGTTATGACGTCGCCACCGCTGGTCGCGTCACTCAAACCTTCGCTTTCACCTCGACGATCGCCGCATTCACGGTTTCCCTCCTGATCAAATATACCCGACGATATCGCGTTTTTGTAACCATCGGCTGTGTGATTTACATGATGGGCCTCGCATTCATGCTTCTATGCCGAGGTGAAGGCGCCTCCCACGCCCAAGTCCTCGGTGCACAAATCATGGTCGGCTGCGGCGGTGGTCTACTCAACGTGCCCGTTCAACTAGGCGTGCAAGCCTCTGCAAGCCACCAGGAAGTCGCAGCCGCGACCGCGATGTTCCTGACCTCCATGGAGATGGGCGGTGCCGTGGGAGCTGCTATTTCAGGCGCGATCTGGTCAACTTTCATCCCGAAGAAACTGATGCAGTACCTGCCGGACGAGACCAAGTCCGAGGCAGGTGAAATCTTCGGAAAATTGACCAAAGCGTTATCGTACCCGCCGGGTTCGCCGACACGCGATGCAATCAATCGTTCGTACCAGGAGACCATGAACCGGCTTCTAATACTAGCACTCCTCGTGACTCTACCGCTCGTCCCGCTCAGTCTGATTATGCAGAACTATAAACTCGACAAGGTGAGTGATGCCCTTAATCACAGTGAGAGAACAACTCGATACTAACCTTTATACAGATGAGCCCGAAGAGCAGCGCCGATCATGATTCCAATAATCCACTCCCCATCGAAGCATAGCCCAACTCTGATAACACACACTACAAGCGAACTTAGACACCGAGTCAATAACCGCCAGATATGAGTGCCACGATATTACGAACTGCATTTATACTTTCCTATTTCTTTCCGATCTATCAACGCAAGATTTTGGTGGCATCGTGGCATGATTCATTGCATATTGTATCGCATAAATTAGCAATCCGGCGTTTTGTTTTTACATTGTTTCATGCGAGTTTACTCCGTACATATCTACATTCTCGAAGCCTTGTTTTATTTTGATTTGATCTGATCCGATTTGATCTCATTTTGATCTACATTCATGTCTCAGCGGATCCTCGAGTCTGCATCTACCTTTGGTTCTTGATCAATTCCACCTGTGTCCGGCGTTCTCGATTACATAGACGCATCTATCCGAGACTTTGAATAAACAGTTACACTGCTAGCTAGAGTCTATGTCTAGTTGAAGCTTTATCTCCGGGACTGGTTCAGGGATTGTTTCTTATGGAATCACCTGCTTTCCCTACACTCAATACCTTGAGACACAATAAACTCCTTAACAACACTTTCTTTCTCACATCAAATCTCCTTAATTTCCATCTTAACGGCCAACCGGATATAAACAGCCCTAGAAAATTCCAAGCCTTCCTCCGCTCTGCACATACCCGTCCCGTGCCTGATTTCCAAGTATCATCTGTAGGTTATAACCCTTATACGAAATACAAATAGGTAGGATCAAGTCTTCTAGACGCCCATCCAAAAAGCAGAATTCAAAACCCAGCTGCGCCAAGCTAGACGAGATTCCAATCGAGGCGGCCGTACCAGGGATTCATAACGTGTCGGCTTTTTGGGATTATCTGCAGAGACCTCGAGAGTGAATTGTCATTCAATGCCATTCATTCACTTGTCCCCCAAACCTGGTGGCAATGGGTGAAGACATGCATCCAGTTATTTGACTGGTCACGAGTTCTCATCGTTCTAGACCTGGGGCTACTCTATAATAATGATAATGACATGACTTCTGAAACTTGGGATGCTTCGCAAAGATACCTTTTTTAATCCTTTTATATTCATATCGCCCGTAGAATAGACTACCTCGATGATGGATGATGGATGATGGGGCTATTCTAATCTGGCCTGGATGACTAGTACTTTGGAAGTGTCCTGTTGTATCTGCAGGACTACCCGACTCCCATCCTGGAATCACTCTACTGTAGAAAATAAGACTGAACATATTTTGAGGATAGTTCTGTACCCGCTTTAAGCGACCACTAACATTTTTACTATTATTGATGATCCTCCGTGGGTGGAGTCGGTTAAACCCTGTAGTCTTCGCTGGCATAGCAGACCACACCTGCAAGTAAGCCAGGGGACCAGGTCAGTCTTCCGAGTGCATGTACAGTACCTGCATTATCATCTGCATGCAGGACGGGCAAGGGCTCGGGCAGCGAGGTCGCGGACTTATGTACATTGGGTTTATGGCGTGTGGGTGGGCAGGGCCCTGCCAAGAAGGTACGAGTAGGTAGGAGCGTGCCTGATTATGTTCTGGCAGTGTACTCCGTAGAAGTACATAATTTACAGTGTACGGAGTACGAAGTACACGGTAGGTACATGGTACAAAGTCTACGCTCCTAGAAGGTAAAAGTACAAGGGTAAAAGGTACCAGATAAGATCGAAGCTCTAAGCTACCACATTCCACAGCTAACTATGTATAGGTTAAGTATACATCAGATAGTGGATTACGACCACTATGATTAACAGCACATTTTGCAATATTTCTACCTCATCGAGATGCTACCTACGTATCCATAAAGACCCAAGTTATCTATCTTCCTCTCCGTACCTTCCATCCTCATATCTCAAAATCAGGGGGTTGAACAGAAAGAGGATTAGCGCGTTGGCCCCCCTCCCGGCCCGTGACAAGATCGTGATTTCCTTTACTTCCTTATTTGGGCGTGGTGTGTGGCTTGTTTCGAGTCCTTGGAAGTTTGGGCGGGCTTCTGGAAGAATAATGAAAAAGGGGGGGGGGCGTTCACCCGTTCAGGGGCTTGGGCGGAGTTGGGGTGAACCATGAACCATGATGGGTGTACCCATCGGAGGAGGATCAGGAGAGTCGATTCAATAATTGATAGGATGTAGTTTGTGGGGAGAGCTCTAAAGTTTGGACTGTACGAGGTATGGGGTACTGTACTTTGCCAGGATTGAGAATACACAATATATGTCAAGAGAATGTTTGTAAGGAGTAGTAATAGCATGGATGTCCAGTAGTGTTCTAGAAAGTATGGATGACTTGGTAAAGCTAAGCTAAGCTCTCAACGGCGTTGGACTATGACAGCACAGCCTGCACCAGTGCACACTGCACAGGGGCTATTTAATGTAAATCGGATTAAATCCTCCGAGAGCCAATGGAGTATAGCTGGGTAATTATGGGCGTTTGTTCGGGGATTACTTTACCGTCTTGTCAATTTGCTTTTGTTGCAAGGGAACCTTGAAGACGCAATTCTATCTACTGAGTACGTAGATATTTTGCTTTTTTTATCGTCTGATATCTAGAGAGAATTAAGGGTGAATGCTGATAGGAAGCGTACAGTATCAAGGGGAATAAGAGGTGTACAGAGATAAGTAAGTTGATCCCTCGGAGATATGATCATTCCACTCCAGCTAAGACTGGTGGATCAGCCAGCGCTTAGCCGACGGCAGGTGGCCGTCACATCGAGGGAATTGGCTAGGAAGCACTAAGGAGAAAGAGCTCCGTTTTTGATCCTGCAATACAAAGAACAACAAGATGGATCCAATCTAGATGTTCGATCCGGATTAATAAGCTTAGCTAATACTGAGATAACTAACTACTGGGATTTAGAATACAGTCAATTACATATTACCGGATCTTGGTATGGGGGAATAGACTCAGTAGAGTACATCAGTACATCTTGTAGTACATAACTGTACATACTACAGAGTACTATTAGTGGCTCACTATTCCTACTATGTACTCATTCTCCGAATGAGGGGTACATTGATATAATCTAGGGAATGTAATAACAATGTGTATCCTATCTACCCAGTGATTCTAATCCTTAGCTATACAGAGCTATCCCTATCATAATGCATGCTCATATATTACCCGTGTATTGTATTATGAAATTGTCTAGACTCTCGAGTTGCCCCAGTCTTTTTTTTTCACCTCCCGTCCACCACCAAAAGTCCCAAATTGCACAGTTGGACAGGGCTTAAAAACTGGCGCCTTTTTGGGGGGTTTCTCTCTTCTCTCTTGGGGGGAACTAGATTCAACTCGGACCACTCACAATCCACGGTGTACCACTTGGACCACCTCCCATCTGTCTTCTTCTTCTTCTCTCTTCTCCTCCTCTCCCCTCAGTGTCTCCGTACTCCGTAGTTACTGTTGCTCTCTCTCTCCCTTTTTTTCGTGTTCCAAGAGGCCCACATTTTCCTCCACCGCTGCCGCTGCCGCTGCCGCTGCACCTCCAACCTTCTCCTCCAACTTGGACCTTTCACCAATTCCAACCTTCACCACCCTTCAACATCTCCTCCTCCTCCGCCTCCTCCTCCTCCTCCCTTCCGCCCTCCACTCTCCTCGTTTCTCTCTCCTTACCTCTAGTGATATCCCAAAACAAAAATGGTTGTCGCTACCATCAAGTATGATCTTCACCCCCCTCCCCCCCCTCTTTTGCTCCCGCTGTTGCTGGGTGGCTCGCCCCCCTCCTCCTGACCGAGGTCGCAACATGATGACCACCACTTGCTACCTACTCACTCCGCCCATAGCCACTCCATTCGCATCAGCTAAGCTAACCCCAATCCTTTTCTTTCTAGGTGTGTCGTGGTCGGTGACGGTGCTGTGGGTAAGACTTGCTTGCTCATCTCATACACGACCAACAAGTTCCCCTCCGAATATGTCCCCACTGTGTTCGACAACTACGCCGTGACCGTGATGTAAGTCGTGCTCCCACCGGGTTTCCCCCACGAGGAAGAAGGAGCAACACCACCAGAAAGAAAGGAATCGCATCCTGACCCCGTGTCCGCTTTGTTGGGCAATTATAGGATCGGCGATGAGCCCTACACTCTCGGTCTCTTCGATACCGCCGGTCAGGAGGATTACGATCGCCTGCGCCCGTTGTCCTACCCCCAGACTGATGTCTTCTTGGTCTGCTTCTCCGTCACCTCCCCGGCCTCCTTTGAGAACGTACGGGAAAAGTGGTTCCCCGAGGTCCACCACCACTGCCCCGGTGTCCCCTGCCTGATCGTCGGCACCCAGACCGATTTGCGCGACGACCCTGGTGTTCGGGAGAAGCTGGCTCGTCAGAAGATGCAGCCTATTCGGAAGGAGGACGGCGACCGCATGGCCAAGGAGTTGGGTGCAGTTAAATATGTGGAGTGCTCTGCTCTGACGCAGTACAAGCTGAAGGATGTCTTTGACGAGGTATGTCAATTATCTGTTCTTTTCCTACTCTTGAAAACGAGACCCGGATGAAGCTATCACCGCTTATCCCTCATCCCGTGGTCGCGGGAGGACACACCCTCCACTTGGTGTTTGCTCACCGCTAACTCCCTCTCCTCTCCACTTTAGGCTATCGTGGCTGCCCTCGAGCCCGCGCCCAAGAAGAAGTCAAGGGGCTGTCGCCTGTTGTGATCCACTCCCCCGTACATTTTTTACAGGTGGGTGTTTCTTCTGGTTCCCGCCTGATGCCGAATGGCTGATGGCCGTGGGCCGACCGAGATCAATAAGCTGGGGAGCAACAGCTGACCTTTTTTTCGCGCTCGATCGCAAAATTCAGATACGACGGAATGAATTTTTGTTTTCTTTTATTTTCTCACTTATTTTGGGAGGCAAATTACTTGGCTGGACTTATGTTTACTGGGATATCCACGAGGGGAGAAGAACCAAAAAAAAAGAGAGGAGATGGAATTTTCTTTGTTACTGAGCTAGCCTTTGCTATCTGAAGCGTCTCGATCTGATCTCGATTCGAGTTTCTATCTTTTATGGTACTCAGCTTTTGCTTCTGCTGTGCTCATCCTCGATAGCTCCATCTATCGCCGTTTACCCTCTCTCTTTCATCTCGACCAGATCTCCCGGTTCGCCGATTTCCAGCCTACCAACCTACCTTCCTCCTCCCCCTATTCCCCTTTTCTTCCACCTTTCTCTTTGGCTTCGACTGTGTCCATCTGTCGCCTATCCTTCGACACGCAGATCAGATCTCCATCTCGAACCGATTTCGATGCCACATCTCCTCCGGCGACGTGCTTCTTCTTCTCCCCGTCCTTCCCCCCCCCCCCAAATCACCTCCACACAATTCCATCCACTCCTTCAAATCGACAGCGACCGCGAGTTTCTCCCCTTTCCTCACTCTTCTCGCGTCTCTCTCTCTTGCCCCGATCACCTACGACTTTTCTCGCACATCGATTCCCCCCCTCGTTGTTCCCCGCATCTTTTCCCCGCACCACCATGTTGTTCACCTCCTTCATCGTCTCTCTCGGCGTTGGACGTCAGGGCGTCGTGTTTTTGGCTGGTCGATGATATTTTCCCGTCCTTTATTATCCTTGCTATTTTTATCATCAATCTACTACTCTTTTTTCATTTGATCTGTTCTGCTTCTTTTGATATTGCCCTTGTCAATTCTGCTGCGTTGGTGGATGGATTTTCAAAAATTGTTCGAGTGCCGCTTTATGTCGTGTTTTCTCCCCTCATCTTCAATTCTTCAACCAGTGGCGTTCCGTTCCTGCTTCTGCTTTGCCAGATTGCCCGGGTTAAGTGAGATGTCTCTGCTTTGCCGGTTTCTCGAGTTCCGTTGGGTACAAGGATCGTATTTGTTGTCTTTTGGTCCCTGCAGCAACTTTTCCGACGTTGAAATTGTGCTCGTTTTTTCTTCTTACTTGGTGGACAAGGCGAAATCATGGGAGATCCTAGAAATGCTGCAGACTGGACCCAATGGATGAGCTCTATAATGGTTCTTTGTGGTAGTAATTGTGTTGTAGAACTGCCAGAGGTATAATTAGCCTATCTAGAAGATTGAGCGGCTGCTCTCGGCTAGTTATGGCTGTATACGGAGGTGATAGAGACAAGCATATGTCTTGACCTCTCTCTCCTCGTATCAGGTAATACATGGTTGTCATAGTTTGGGGTACCCAGCAGTCGACAAGGTTCTCAAGTGTCTCATATACAACCAGATGAAGACATCACAGGATTTCGTTCATATCATTTCATATCATTCATTCTTCTTCAATCTACAATCATGAGTCTCGTGTGTACAAATGTCCCATTTCCATCCCAAACCATATCCCATAGTCACCATTTACAACTCATCCTTAGCAGCACTCTCCACCTCCTCAACAACACCAACACCACCAGAACCATCCTCCCGACGTCCATACCATCCGCCCAACTCCTCATCCACACCCGACTTAACCATGCTGGTAATAATCTCAAAAGCAACCTGCGCCGCAGCCAAAGCAGTAGTCTCACCCTTGTTATCATACGCCGGCGAAACCTCCACAATATCCGCACCAACAAGATTCAACTTCTCCAACCCCCGCAGAATCCGAATAAACTCACGAGTCGTCCAACCACCCGGCTCGGGCGTACCAGTACCCGGCGCAGTCGACGGATCCAACACATCAATATCCACCGACAAATAAACCGGCTGCTCAGGATCAAGACCAATACGATTCACGATCGCATCAACAACACCCATCGGCCCAAGCTCATCAATATCATCCGCATGAATGCGAATAAAGCCCTGCTCCGGCCCGGGCGTCGTATAATCCCCATCATCAACACCAGTCAACCTCGTCCGGAGCCCAGCATGCGCAGAAGTCGAATTACAAATCAACCCCTCGCGACTCGCCTTATGAAAGAAACTCCCATGATTAAACTGCGTCTGCTCACTCTGCCAATACGCCGAATACCTAACCGGATTCCACGTATCAAGATGCGCATCAAAGTGCAACACGGTAATCGGCTTCCGATAGATCTCATACAACGCCCTTAGCGCCGGCAACGCAACACTATGATCCCCACCCAGCGTAACAAGCTTGGGATGTCTCGCGCCAACACTCTTGCCCGCAACACCAGCCGGCTCATTCACGATTTTCCGCGATCCCAGTTCCAGGAACGCCTCGTACATTTGTCTCTCGGCCAGCCCATTGTCAAACGGTGTGATGGGGATATCGCCACAATCGGTGATTTTCGCCCACGATTTGTACGGGTTTATGCCCGCGCGCGTGTTGTAGCTCGTGCCGGACATTTGGCGGGCGCTGGCGGCGCGGATTGCGCGGGGGCCGAAGCGGGCGCCGGGTCGGTAGGAGACTGCTGTGTCGAAGGGGGCGCCGATGATGGCGATGTCGAAATGTTCGGTGGGTTCGATGAGACATTTTACGGGGCGGAGGTGGGCGAAGCTGGCGATGCCGGAGAAGGACCACTAGATTGAGGGAGAGAGAGGTGTTAGAGATGAGATGGGTTGGACTGGATTGGACTGGGTTGTAAAGTAAAGGGTTGGTTGGGGCATACCTCCTGATCCCACTTCTTGAGGAGTTCCTCGCGCTCATGTTCGGGGACGACTTCGGCATTATCGTCGTGGTGTGCGCAGGAAACGGCTGTACTGGCCAGTGCCAGTACGCTCAGTAGAGACTTCCAGGCGGGCATGGCGCGGGGGTCTGTATGGGGGGGGGAAGTACAAAGCAAAGAAAAGAGAGAAAAGAAAGAAAAGAAAGAACAGAAAACCAGGAACTGTTAAATAGTTAAATAGGATCCAAACTACGGAGTATTCTACTAACTACTACCAACAAGTCGAGTATATGGAGAAGCAATACTAATACTAATACTAATAGCAAGAACTTGGCCCTTCTCCGCCGAACTTCCTAATCAGCAATGGTTCAGTGGACAAGATTGGAGATTTGGGGATGATCAAGACATGACTGATGTTCTAATTGGGTTCGTGACTGCTTCATCTTGTATCTAAAGGGAAAGACGAGCAGATCACCACTATCCTACGTACTACTGCAGTACAGACTAGACTTAACCTTTCCAGAATCGCCCCGCTCGCAGCCAAAAAAAAATCGCCCCAAAATCGTGCAGACTTTCCCTTCTGGGCGACTCTCCGCTTTTGCCTTCCCTTTGTGCCTTCCCTTTGTGAGATCAACCACTCCTCAGTACTGCTACTAACTAACTACTACTACTAAGTAGTCAGTCAGTCAGTACTAAGCAGTGCTGGCAGCTGCATCTCCATCTCCAACTGCAGAATCATACCCGATCCAACCAATAACCAATAACCAATAACCCCCCTCAATGCCATGCGTCGCGTCGTCGTGACGGGTCTGGGCGCGGTCACTCCCCTCGGCGTAGGTAAGTCCAAACACCATTCCTCTATCTATACACCTCGCCAGTAAAGGCAATCCATCCTCCTATTCTCCATGCTTCAAGCAAACAAGAAACTGTCATCGGAGCCTCCGCACATCTCCGATCCATCCAAACTCCCCAGACACCCTCTCTCTCTCTCTCTCGGAGCAGGACAGAAACTCGGCTTTCGAGCGCGGGTCTCCACACTGCCACCGCCGGAAGGGGAAAGTCTTATCAACCAATGACGGCATTGTCAAGATGGGGCTCCTCCGGGTTCCGCGGGGCGGAGGGATTTGGCTATGCGGAGTATGAGTATGAGGATGGTTATCTACCATCCCAGGCTAGCACTCTCTAAGTCCAGAGAGGGGGAATATTTTAGATTGATCTGCTGATAGTGATCTGCGGCGTACTAATTCTCTCCCCCGGCGATAGGTGTACGGCGAACATGGAAACGTCTACTAGATGGCCATTGTGGTATCGTCAATGTAGTTGACCGAGATGAGCGCTTTCGAGATATCCCCTCGCAGATTGCTGCTGTTGTGCCTCGAGGGAAAAAGGAAGATGGGGCGTGGACGGCGTCGGAATGGTTGAGTCGTGGGGTGAGTTTTGGATCTCCTTCCAAGTTGGTGTTAGAACCTCAGACGAGGGTGAAGGTTGAGCAATGAGATGTACTAATGCCGTGTCCGGTGGTAGGATGAGCGTGTCATGGCCAAGTTTGCGCAATATGCTATGGCTGCTGCGGAGGAGGCTCTTGGAGATGCGGGTTGGAAACCAACATCATTTGAGCAGAAAGAGGCTACGGTATGGAAGGATCCCGAAAACTGAATAGCCCTCGGTCCGATCACTGTGGCTGACCTTCTCTTCTATTAGGGAGTCTGTCTTGGCTCGGGCATTGGCAATTTTGAGGAGATGTACGATACAGTCGTTGCATATGAACAAGGGGTGAGTTGAGTCTCCTTCGAATCTGGCAAGACAAGCCATCACTGATCTCGAATATAGGGCTACAAAAAAGTCAATCCTCTATTCGTCCCAAAACTATTAATCAACCTCGGTGCTGGGCATATCTCCATGAGATATGGATTCATGGTATGTACAGACCAACAGACAATCCCTCACTGGTTGAAACCCAAGGGAATCCACGCTCACTCCTACCCTACAGGGCCCCAATCACGCTGCAACAACGGCTTGTACAACAGGTGCCCATTCCATCGGCGACGCAGCACGGTTCATTGCCTGCGGTGACGCCCATGTCATGGTTGCTGGCGGCGGCGAATCTTGCATTCATCCCCTAGCTATCGGCGGGTTCGCTCGGGCCCGCAGTCTAGCCACGGATTTCAACGATAACCCCGAGAAAGCGTCAAGACCTTTTGATGCAGATCGTAAGGGCTTTGTTGTTGGCGAAGGTGCGGCTATGCTGGTTCTAGAGGTATGCTATTTGACACGGAGATTATTCCCTTTCCCCGGGTCCGATTCTTACGAATAGATATATAGGAACTAGATCATGCCCGTGCTCGAGGTGCCCATATCTACGCTGAACTCAAAGGTTACGGCTGCTCCGCTGATTCACACCACATGACCGCCCCGAAAGAGAACGGCGAGGGTGCATTCATGGCAATGAAAAAGGCCTTGAAGCAAGCCCAATTAACCCCTGCGGAGGTCGACTACGTCAATGCCCACGCAACATCAACTATCATCGGCGACGCCGCCGAGAACGCAGCAATCAAGACCCTTCTCCTCGGACCGGAAGGCAAACAGAAACCCGCAGACATCAACGTCAGCAGCACCAAGGGCGCCGTGGGCCATTTACTCGGCGGCGCTGGAGCGGTGGAAGCTGTGTTTAGTGTGATGGCTATTCAGGATGTGAGTCATACAAATATAAACACGAATACACCTGGTGTTCTCTTTCACTTTTGGGGGGTATGTGCTGACAAGTCTATCATCTATCAGAATATTATGCCGCCTACTATCAACTTGGACCGCTTGGCGGATGGATTCGATTGCAATTATGCGCCGAATGAGTCGCAGTCGAGGAAGATTGATGTTGCTTTGACAAATAGTTTTGGGTTTGGGGGGACGAATAGTAGTCTGTGCTTTGCTAGGCTGAAGCAATGAGAGTGGTTAGGAGGTATTTTGTATGATTAGTGTATATTTAGCGTTGTTGTTGTAGCCTGTTTCTACTCGAGGCAGCATTATAGAGTGAATCGATGTATCGATCGTGGATGGGCGAGTGCATGGCCTAGTTCGAATGACTCGACAGATAAGTATGTATAATTTCGTCCTATTACAGGCGTGGTCCGATCTCCTGGATTTCTAGGCTCCATCTATATCAAATCGAAGCCATTCGCCTTGCTTCCTTCCTTCATTCCATCCAACCCTGGCACGTGACTCGACCCCGATGCGGAGGTCCCGACCTTTTGATTCCGGAGACGAAAGCACCACGATTCAACACATTTCCTCTGGCGCGATCCGATTTTCGACTAGTGTGCCAGAGAGTGTATAGCTGTGTCAGAAACTGTCCAACTCTCCGCCCATCATGGCGACAAACGGTGATGCTGGTCGAGGTAAGCTCGCCTCTCAATACAGTTGCCAGGAACTCGCGACCGGGGACCAGCGCGCGTGGCCCTCGACGCCGAGGGCTTTGAGCTTGCTGCAGCAATAAAATGCTAACGATTTTCGTCTTTTGCAGCATCGGGTAGCTTGGTCGATGCATCGGGTTACAAATTCACTGAGAAGGATACCAAGCCGGGCAAGATGAAGGTCAAGAAGACCGCCAAAGCATCAACGAAGAAGAAAGCAGATGGTACGGATTGCTTTTGAATATCAGCCTTGCTACCTTTCAGACGTCCATGCTTATACGAAGCTTCCAGATTCAAAAGATGGTCCAGTCGACTGCTCACCTACCTCCTCCCCTCTCCCCAAACTGGACGACAAGGTTGCGGCTTCGTTCCCGACTGGTAAACCCCGCGAGGAAGACCTCCTCGAAACAGTCATTTGCAAGCACTGCAAGCGACCTATCCTCAAATCCACCGCCACAGAACACATTCGCGGCTGTCTCAAGGCGAAGCAAGAGAAAGCGCGCAAGAAGAAAGAAGCCCGCGACGCGGCCAACCGCGCAAAGAACGCCGACGGTAAGGACGAGGACGATCTACGTGACAAGGTTGACGGTGACGACGCCATGAAGGGCCAGAAGAGTGCCAAGAAGAGCGCCGTGAAGGGCACCGTGGATGACAGCACGAAGAAGGGCAAGAAGCGCAAGGCCGATGAGGACGAGAACAAGGAGCCTAAGAAAAAGAAGAAGAAGGACGAACCCAAGGCCAAGGCTGCAAAGCCCAAGGGTCCAGTTGATGTCGAGAAGCAGTGCGGTGTGACTCTTCCCAATGGCGCACAGTGCGCGCGCTCGTTGACCTGCAAGAGCCATTCCATGGGCGCCAAGCGTGCTGTACCTGGTCGGTCACTACCATACGATATGCTATTGCAGCAATACCAGAAGAAGAACCAAGCGAAGCAGCAGAGTGAGTATTCCACCAATCTCTTACCACCTACAACTCTTCCCAGGAAGAATCTAACGTACCCCCTTCTCGCAATACAGGAGCCGCAATCGATGCCAACGCCCCACTCCCCGAAGACATCGACACCAACGGCCCCGTCGACTCAGACGAAGAACGCGACACAGTCATGGCAGCAATCGCCCGGTCTGCACCGAAACCCCTCTCCGAACACACCCTCATCAGCACAAAGTCCAAATACCGCATCGTCCGCATCAAAGAACAAATGCTGCATGCCATGGGCGGCCGAGGCGGTGCGGGACTATTTTCTACAGACGAGAGCCAACCTTTATTCGGTGGGAATCTTTTCCAACCTTTTGACACGGATATGACTACGTCTTCTTCACCTGTGCTTCCTGCGGGTGAAGTTGGGGATGGCTCTGTCGGTGGTGATGGATCTAGGAAAGCGTCTGTACAGGGGAGTCGGAAGATGCCCGTGGCGGCGGCCTCGTAAGGCGATTATGGACTCCCTGTCCTGCTTGCGCAAGTTTACAGGCTTGAGCTTGAGCGGGCTAACGACCTTACGACTATCTCCGGGCGTTCTGCTTTTCGTTTTCTCCTCGGCTTTGTTCCCCGGTGTCCTGTATTAGCATTGCAATGCAATGCTGGCGTTGAGGCTTTCCCACCTTTTCTTGCTCTTTTTTATCCTCACCTTTATTATTTTTATTGGACGGTTGGATTGGTTTGGATGGGCTTTTTCGGGCGTGGGAACAGGCTGGTTTATTTTTAGTTTGGTGATGATATGATACCCCCCAGCAGATGAATGCTCAATACACTTCACTTTACATGGTGGAGGATGAAATACAATTTTTTCAATTCAACTGAAGAACAGGCCACTAGAACCGCCATGCGTCTAGCGTAGACTACCAACATGGTGTTTATTCAATTTTTGTGTTATTTGTATTTGTAGCTCGACTTACGCTGGGCAATTTACTCGGGCTTGGCGGCGGTCATTCGAGATCCCTGTCAATTAATTTATTTTTAGGCCATTGGCGGGGAGCAGGTTTGTAATGCATAATTTTTGTGCCTTCTATCAACAAGCTCGCTTAACTCAGTTGGTAGAGTGCGTGACTAGTAATCACGAAGTCGCTAGTTCAAATCTGGCAGTGAGCATTTCTTTTTGCTATTTTCTTTCTTTTGCACGCAGACTCACGTCTGGAAGTCTTGTCGTGACTAAACGGGTGTTTTATTTCTTTTTTTCTCTTTGCTATTTGATTTTCATGACTAGGGGATCGTTGAGATCATAAACCGGTGGTTTTAGGGTGCTGTTCAGTAATGAATTGCGGTGGGCGAGGTGTAAATATGATGGATATATATTTCTCATGGTGCTCACTGCAGCAATACAAAGCAACATCCACACAAGGTTCCAAATGCTTCTAACGCCTGTCTGTCAATCAAGTACGGTATGTATCACAGCGACAGGTTTCCGCGCAGTATAAAGATATATCATTAGAACAAGGTTGGAGATAGATACCAGGACCCTTATTAGAGCAGACCAGGTTCATTTATATGCAAACCAAGCCGGGCCCCTGGCGCCGAATGGACTGTATCCTTACCTAGAACCTCAGAATCGGTCCTACCCGGTACTCGCAAGGGAGCGAAAATGGAGCCAACGCATAAGCCCACCCAAAATAATGATTGAAACCGAGCGATATGGTGAGGTTTCAGCATCAACAGCTTGTTATGCAAAAGAAAGAAAATAGCAAAAAGATATGCTCACTGCCAGATTTGAACTAGCGACTTCGTGATTACTAGTCACGCACTCTACCAACTGAGTTAAGCGAGCTGGTTGATGTATGAGTTTTTGAAATTAGGATACATGACCCTGCCCTCAAGTTTCGATGAATGCTAACCTTGAAAACCGCATGTTTTGTATTTCTATACTATTTAACGAAGGTAATTGGTTCTGGAAAACAATAAATTCTAGCTATCACACCCGCGTGAACCTCGAAATGCCTAATTATTTGTGGGAAATGCGAAGTGTGGAAAATAAGCGTATCGTTACGTGCCAAGGACAAAGCTTCCGATTACAGGAGGGACTCGTGCCTCAGGCAGCAAACTCTCTTGCTTAGAGCTCCGCTGATCGTCTTGGAGGCCATCAATCATGAAGACAGCCTCTTTTTGAAGCTCAGTGGAGCCGAAAACCCCATCTCATTCCGACCGGAGCTCACTATCGCCTTCAATTTGGGTGGCTGAGTGCATCTGCTTCTGATCTCATCTCGCATCGAGCTCTGCACACCTTACCACCCAACTCCCTCGAAGCATCCAAAACGACCGCACATACTTTCGCGAGCCGACTCTGACATCCCACCCTCCCGTCTTCCACGAGTCCCACAATGAGTCATTCAGTTCCTGACCTCGATGCGATCGGCATCAAGGCCGAGCCCGACCTCGCAGACTCGTTCCGTCGCGAAGTCGCGAACCTGCTCGGCCGCAACAATCTCAATTTTCCCGGCGCGCAACCCGTCAGCTTCTCGGCGAAACACTTGACGGAGCTCCAAAGAGAAGACTACTTTGTCTGCGAAAAGACAGATGGTATCCGCTGCTTGATGTACTTTGCGCGCGGCGATCCTGACTCCGAATCGCCCGAGATTCATTATCTGATCGACCGCAAGAACGACTACCGCTTTGTCCCTGGCCTACACTTCCCGCTACCGGACGATGAAACCTTCCAGTCTTATCATGTTGATACATTGGTGGATGGTGAATTGGTCAACGACACATACGAGGACGGCACGCAACAGCTCAAGTACCTAGTCTTCGACTGCTTGGTGCTAGACGGACAGAGTCTAATGCACCGCACCCTCGACAAGCGACTCGCATACTTCAAGGAGAAAGTCCTGAGGCCATACAATGCTATGTACCGCAAGTTCCCGGAAGAGAAACAGCACCGCGCTTTCGCTGTCGAAGACAAGTCCACGCAGTTCAGCTACGGTATCGAGATGATGTTCCGCGATATCATCCCCAAGGTCAAGCGCATCCACGGCAATGACGGTCTCATCTTCACGTGTCGCAGCACACCCTACCGTATTGGTACAGATGAACACATCTTGAAATGGAAGCCACCAGCCGAGAACACGATCGACTTCCGCATGCGCCTCGAGTTCCCAGTTCTGGAGCCAGACAGCGACGACGAAGCCGACGGCGTCACCGAAGCCTTCACAGATTATGATGCCATCCCGATCTGCCATCTCTTCACAATGCTCAACAACAATGAGTACCGCCATTTCGGCGAGATGTACGTTACTCCGACCGAATGGGAAGACATGAAAGCCTTGCATGTCCCTTTGGACGATTCTATCGTCGAATGCTACAAAGATACCCAACATCGCTGGCGATTCTACCGTCTCCGCGACGACAAGGCGGACGCGAATCACGTCTCAACGGTGGAAAAGGTTCTAGAGAGTATTGATGACGGTGTCACCGAGGAAGATCTCATTCGTCTCGCGCCTGCTATCAAGGCCGCTTGGAAGAAGCGTCAAGCAGGGGGTCCCGGAGGGCAACCCCGTGGTGCGCCACCTCCAGCTAATGGAAACGGCGTTAAGCGGAAATTCGAGGAATGACGAGAAAACTAAAGGCCTGGTCTGGCCTCGTTCGTGGTTTTGATTTTCTTTTATTCTCTCTTGGTTCCATTTGCAAGGCGTCTGGCGTTGCGCTGCCTTATTACAAGTCCCTGACTTATTCTCTTTTAAGTTCTTGTATTATGAATTGGATCGGTGATCGCATTTTTTGGTACGAATATGGTGCCCACCGTTTGGTTCCCTTTGAATGGGTTTCTTTTGGCGGATTGATTTGAATTCACCGCAGGAGATTCTTTTTGTACGTTACGCTTTGAAGTGTTCATGAATATCCGTATTATCACTCCATCTCCTTTATATTACCCATCCTTGCCATTGCCACTTGGGAGCCCTGGGAACAGTATGACCTTCAGGACCTCCCCGAGATGTTCGTCAAGGCCTCCCCGTTCTTCTTACTTTCATCCATCAACTCGGAATGGAATAGCAGGATCATAGCAACCCCCATCCAAGTATAGCCCTGTGATGTTCCTCGCAGGAACGGCCTTGCCAAACTCGACAATGAGTCCGCCCTCCGGCCCGGTAGGGTCGAATAATGGCCACCCAACCGTCTGCGAGACCGTGGAAGGGTCTTTAATGAAAGCAAGCAGGTAGTCTTGCATCGTGTTCGAAGTGTCTATCTCGAGTTGGGAGATCTCTCCGACGTTCTTCATATACGTGCCGAATATCATCAGCAGATCAGCATAGTGGAAAGCTCCAAGCCAAGGGACTGGGCTGATGTTTGAGAAATTACCTATCACAAAATTAGAATGTTTTGGAAGCGAATCAATGGAACAAAGGACTGAATCGTCACTTGCCAGCCCAGAAGTATCGGTATGTATCAAGTCCTTGCGAAAATCGCAAAGCCGTGTCGGAAGCTGCGAGACAAACCCACTGGCGTGCGTCTGCTTGCGAGGAGGTGATATTGTTATCTGCTGCAATTTCTCTAGCAGCAAAGGAGCGGATAGCAGGGCCCCTGGCTACTTTCCCCTCCAGATAGCGCAACGTCTCGTTGGAGAAGATGTATCTTTCGTCCGCTGTGTTGAATCACAGTCAGCCTCATACATACTCCGTTCAGGACATGTAGAATTGAAAACGCACGAATATACTCCATAAAAGATATCCCCGGCGTGCCTTGATATCGATTGATATACTCCTCAATCTGAACCCATGAAATCATGCGCATGCAATTGAGCTCTGCTTCAGCATCGTCGCCGTAGTTGCAACCGAGTGCCTTGGCAACAATGTCAAAATCTAGGTATGGATCTTTTCCTGTAGAGAGATCAAGAGTTGTGCCAGGTTCTTGTGAGATGATACCGTAACTTGCCACGAGAGGGTCATCTGGGAATGCTAGAGTATATAGGTGGGTTAAGGCGCCTCCTTGTGATTGACCCCAGAGCTGTGCGAGTGAATCAATAGTGAGTAGAATTGCTATTAGTGTTGTCAGGGGAATTTCAAGCTTACGAAAATATTTTCAGGATCTCCGCCAAAGGCTTCGATGTTCTCGTGAATCCACTCGACAGCGGCTCGCATATCCAACAAGCTGAGGGATGTCTCTTTGAGAGCCCGAGATTTGGGATCTTAAGAGGACGTCAGAATCACTAATATCAAAATGTCTTTTATGAAAATTGACCCACTTCCGAAGATATTCACTCTGTAATTCAGAGCAATCGCGATATGCTCCTGAGATCGCGAAACCCACTGTGTTGGCAGATGAGCGGGAATATTAATCCCCCCCTCAACTCCAGCCCCCCCAGTGGCAAACAATGCAACCGGAAGTTTGAACGTCCTATTGGCCGAGGTGGGAGTCCATATTGCAATAGACAAACAGTCCTCAGCTGAAGACCAGGCCACCGATCCTTGTGTCAGGTTCTCCCCGAGATTGACCACAAAACTACCTGGTTCATAGTCCTTCCAGAACGAGTCTTCATGTTGAACATACTGCGGACAAGCTGCAAAGAAAAGAAAGGAATCATAAGCAGAGGATCTATGCGAAATATCTTGGTATAACATACCGGGACCGTAGATCGTGGCATCATATTTTCTGCTCGAGGATGGAAGTTTCTGCGGGGGCATCCAGCGAAGATCACCGACGGGTGGCTTGAGCGAAATAAAGATGTGAGATTGATAGCACGTATCTTTTTCTCGGACGAGCACTTACCTGCGCGAAGGGCACGCGCAAAAACTGGCACACGTTGGGATATGTATCATTGAGCATACCAATAAAAGTCCCGGTTCGCGTTTCCACAGTTAAATTGGACCAATTCGATAGAGATCTCAGTGCTTCCCATTTTAGATCCTCAAAGTATGGGGGTAGAAGCTTGTCTGCGGCAGAGACGGTGATCGTCGCTGTAATCAGTGCCCCGATAGCGGAAAATTTTATCATGATCATCGAGCTTGAAGATATGACAGACGGGGATTTCTGGATGGGCTGCAGTTACTTGACAACAAATGGAAATCTTAATCTCTATTATGGAGCTAATCGTCTGATGCAGACAGCTTGTCAAGTTAGGAGTTCGTGCTACCTGTCTCGTATACTGCCGGGGGCTCGGAAAGACTCAACAACTATCCATTGGCTGGGAGAAAGTCAGCCTAATACTGAGAAGATTACCAGCCATGGCAATTGGATTCTTCAAGTAGCGCAGAAGGCTGGATATGTCAGAGACCCTAAGCTGAGAAGTTTTGATGTCAGAGAGATGAAGTAAGTGATGCACGGGTACACGTATCAGCTCCGTGACCATGTAACGGATTCCTGCAATCTAGTATTTTAACACTACATTAATAACCAAAAATGGTCGCATTCGGGACAATTTTTTTTTAAAATAATATGCCATGTCCAACACAGAAAGAAGCAGAATAATGAGAATAAGTGAAAACTTCTACACATGGCCAAGAGAGACGGTCATATGGCCATAATCGGGCTATGTCATCCGACCAAGGTCAAAGGTAGTACTACTGCGTCGGGAGGTTAGGAACATTGGATTACGCAATCATGTACTATGCTCAGTTGTAGAGTCGTTCATGCTACGAAAAGTCTAGTCTACGTGAGAGGCTTTCATTCTCGAGAAAGACGAAAAGTAGAATTGTTTGATAGATCGGAAGAAAAATGATAGATCCAGCTATCAATCCACCCTCCGGAAAACAAAAAAAGCATTGAGGAGTAAAGAAAGACTGGGGCTTCACTCAAACTTATAACGATTGACAGAGACGAGTGAATTTTACAGGAAGCGACTAGTAATATTCTCAAGAAAATCGGAAGAAAAGCGATAGATCCAGCTATCGTCTTCCCTTCTGGGAAGCAAGAAAGAGCATAATATCGAAAGACAGACTTGAGCATTTGCAGAGATTCGCAACGAGCGACAAAGTGAGTCAAAAGAATGGAAATCTTGAAAGATCCTTTAAATAGAAGAAACGAGTGGTATCACCAAGATATGTACTCTCGCAGGTCCCAGACTCACGAGGTGATGGCTCAACAGGCGGAACCTTTAGTCAAAATGCTCTTAGCCTCCTGGGCATAAGTGCACCCGTTGTTAACATTTGAGTCCGAATATCCAGCAGACCACATCATCACACCACCAAAAGCCGAGTTGCTCTTATACTGATTAACGAGGGTCGCCAGCGAATTAGGTTCGAGGTAGTATTGCGAGCCACTCGATGTGCCGGTAGCTGCAAGCGGGGATGCAGGAACACCGATGAATATCTTCGCACCGGCCGAGGGAGTATTGGCCACGTTCGAAACCCAATCGTTAAAGTTGATTTCCCCGTTGACGGAGCAGCCGGGGTTATTGTAGAACTGGACCCAGAGGTAATCGAATTTGGCGTTGGTGACGATCACTTGCATGTTGGGTTCTGGAATAGGACATTGTGGTGCTCCCGTGATGTAGTAGGTGTTTGAGGGGTCAGATGCAAAGTTAGATCGCAGCTTGGCCAAGAGATACTGATAGTATTGATTTCCACTGTAGGCCTCGATGTCCATGTCCCAGCCGTTGACAAAAGTCTTGCCAAATGGCCGAGGGACGTTAGAGTTGCCGGCGGTGTTGCCGTATGCCTCCCATAGATTTTGACCGATGGTCTCGGCCTCAGCCTGGGATGACAGGGAGTAGGCACCAACAGCACCTCCAAGTGAAAGTATCACCTTGATTCCGGCAGACTTGCAGGTATCGATATCGGTTGCCAGGCCGTCACAGTTCTGTGGAACACCAGTAGGCGAGATATAGCATTGGTTTCCGATGGTACCCGACGCGATAGTATTGCCATTGCCATATTCATACAGGAAGGAAAGAACAATGATGTCGATGCCTGAAGAAGATGTACAATACTTGGACAAGTCCTGGACATTAGTGTCCTGACCCCAGTACACTACATTTTGGCCGCCAGAGTCTCGAGTGTGGAGGTTGTGAGGAGCAGCCGACACAGTGGTAGCAAAGATGCCCACACTAGCGAGAATGGTAGAGAAGTGCATGTTGGACTTTGAATAAAGTGTGATGAAAGGTGTAAAGAATGAATAGACTTTGAATTGGAAGGAGTGTATGAATGGGAGCAGTGAATGAATGGAAAGATCCTTCAAGGATTTAGACGATGATTGAAGCTGAGTTGATGCCCGTGAAGAGAAAGAAAAAAAAAGTTGCATAGACCAAGAAATTCAGCTTTACTTATACTTGAATTAAGAACATCAAGATCTGGTACGTATCATCGCTGTAAATTAGCAATGCCTTCCATCATGAGATAGACACGATGGAAGGCGCTTGAAAGTGTGGGTCACAGTATCGGGTGGCTTTTCGAATTCATGCAACCTCGCTACATCTATGAAGACGACGGGAGAGGCTTCTCCTGACAAAGACAAATACGACGTCCGATGAGGGTGACAATACAGAATAGAGTCACCGGCATGGAACCATGGATGGGTTAAGATTGCCTTGCAGGATGTGAATGCCCTCAATCCCGAATACATGAATGACCACTAAAGATCTTTGAAAAATGGCCCCCTGCCGAGAGCTCATTACCCCAGATAACTATGGAGACGTAGGAGCCACGGGTTGGTTGGAACATCGCACGGAGCCACGCGCCCAGAAAGTCGTTAGTGTATCTGAAGTGCAACCCTTGACTCGCCCATAATGGAAATCGGCTCAGGACTCGAGTTTCCGCAAAATGGGGAGAGCATAATACTGTAGAACTATGTTCAACGAGACAAAACTTCAATACCTCGACTCGATAGGCAGGTCTACCTTCAGTGGACTCTGAACCTGCATTTGCTGAAAGCTACACATCGAGCTATATAGTATAAACCTTTGATTTGGTGTTTCAAATCAGCTATACAGCTCATATCTACTTAGCTTTGGAAGGGTAATCAAGTCCCGATCCTGCTACCAGGCATATACTGCCTAGCGGTGCAGAGAATGATAACACTCTATTAATCTGAAACTCTGCAGGGATTTAAGGTTGCAGAGACCGATGGCGTATTCGCATAGACCTGCATTACCGTTCTTCGGCGAGGTAGGAGCAGCTTGCTATGCATCTACCGGACGCCTTGCTTGATCTATGTAGCATTCTATTGGCCACATAACAAATCTAAAAAGACGACGACCGCTGCAATGAACTTCAGACACCCATGACATGATGATTGGGAAATCCCCCCAAACAGTACCATGTCCCTAAGATAATCGCTGCCATCATGAAGTCCAGATTATTACAGCACTTTCGGAAGTCCTAGGATAGAGCTCAAGCATTGCCATGGAATCTCTTCAGAACAATGTCGGGGACGCCCGACAAGAACTCCCCCGCTATGCCTCTTTAGTAGGAAGTCACCCCGCTCAACTTAACTAAATCCCGGCTTAGTCTTGCCATGAAACAAGAGGAGATCTGTTCCATTCGCCAGAAACAGCGAGATTGCTTATCCCCCAGAGGCTGGCCGAAACAACTTATAAGCTTCTAGCAATTTAATCACCCATTAGCCTCTGCATCTATTGGGCTGAACGAGACCCCACATCGGACAGAGCCTGCCCATCACGTACAGCATAGTCTTCAGGAATTCCCCAATTAGGAATTAGCCCTTCATCCCGGAAACGCTAATCTCCCATACACCCCAAAGCCATGGTCCTAATCCTCGCGGGGTGACATTCGAGGCTACCTGGCTTGCATAAGTGGTGGTACTGTGGCATTATAAGCGTACTCACGATAGCAAAGTGCGGGCGCGCAACTATGATCACGCGTGCGCGACTGGGTTGAAACAAACTACCGATTACCCCGATATCTGGAGAAGAAACCGAGAAGATTCCCCCCTGGGCGCAAGTGGCTTGTGCCTGCAGATACGCCTCCGACTCAACCGGAAGGTTACCCTCGAGTTATCACGAGCCGCTGGTCGCGCCAAGCCATGGAAGTGCCTTGCTGCTATCAGGCTGAAAGGTTGACCTTGATGTCACATCTTCTTGGGGTCACTTGGGAGCTAGGTTTGAGGGATGCGACTGCGGAGAGTCGAAGATAACTGTAGGCACTAAAGAAGCGCTTCGTTCCGGTTCCAGAATGTGATCGGCTTTTGTAATTTAATAGTAAAGACACTACTGCTATCACTGAAATTACTTGAGTCCAGGGAATGTCACAAGTGATAAGATCTTGACTTAAGCCGGCCCTAACCAGGTAGACCGGGATTCCTTCAATGATCTTCGTGGACAGGAGATTTATACGTAAGTCATTGTCAGTCACTGATATCTGTGAGGAGCTACTATGGTACGGCCATAAATGTAGGCCCATCATTAATGAGGTCAAATAACGAGCCCTCGAACCCATCCCATCTTCGTTGCCAGAAATACTTGTGAAAGGCAAAGAACTGCTCAGCACATGCCGGACAGTAGGAAAGTCTCGTCAGACTCTTCCAAAGATTTTCCGGCCGCAGTGGAATCTCAAGCAGTGCTAGAAACAAAGGGAAACAGCCGAACTGGAGCTTCGTATCGGGTCCACCATAGAGAAGAATCTTATCTTTCTCTTCCATGATGTCGTTTGCATACGACACGGCAATCCCATCTTGGCAGGCTAGTGGGTACTTGAGGCGATGGATGAGCAGTAGAGTGGCGGAGCGGTATATCGCCGCTTGAGCTCGCAGTAGCATGATCTCAGAGTCGGTGAACGGCATAATCTGTAAAGATGACTCATCAGGAGACCATGCAAGGACTTGTCGCTCGATGACATCCAGTTTCTGGCTTTCTGGCTGAGATTGAACCTTCATTTCGTGGCTCACTTCGCACAGATCATATAGTATTGGCAACAGGGAAACACACAACCCGAACAATCTATCGACAACATGAGGTCGATGAATCCGGGGTCGAATTATCGGAATCTCTCGTTTGATTAAACATTCGAGTAGCTCCCAAAATATCGGAGTCACCGTGACCGGGTCCAGAAACCCCACCTGAGCCAGCTGCGGATACCACGGCTGGGCCAGATATAGCGAGTGGCGCAAAATGAGCATCGATCCGGTAGAGACAATAAATGTATCCAATGCAGCTAAGCTCTGGCCGAGAACAAGAACAGCCAATGCGTCATTGTCATTAGCGATTTCTGTGGCTTGTAATTTGCGCAGCAATTCTGCTACCCCGGCGATCTCTGCATGGGCCGGTGCGGTGGTATTTGGCTTGCTAGTATTCATCATGTACATGATCATCACAGAGAACATATCTCTTAGAATATGAGGGGCTTTGAGGTAGGAATAGTTCAAAGCTTGGCGAAAACTTTTGGTAAAGGTTGGGCCGATCATGAAGATGTCGTTCAACTCATAGAATTCCTCGTCAGTGGGATCAGGCGCTGGCGTGATTTGCTGTTGGTTCTGACCAAGCTCCTGAAGAATATCCGGTAATCTTGCTTGGACGCCATGGCTGACTGGGCTGGTGAGATAATCAATTCCCAAAGGCCCTTGCTCTGTGGAAGGAGTATCGGTAGAAGCAGTTTGCGACAGTGGAGAAAGACTCTGGACCTCTGTACTTTGCGAACCAGGTGTCCTTGAAGCAGGTGAACGGTCCTGCGAGGCCCACACTTGGATTTCCGCTGCAGGTCCAAGGAGTTTAGATCGCGCGGGACGCCCCGGTGGACGGGAATACCGAGCCGTTGAGCACTCCACGGCAAGGTGAGCACACCGAATACACTTGTCCAGGCCATTCTCTCGTTGACACTTCTTCTTCTGCGCGTAACATTGGTCACACGATCGGGAGGTCGGCATATTTCATGTCGGAGCTTTATTCAAGCGTCTATTGGATGGGTTCAGCAATGTCGAATCGGTGTACCTCGTGTCACATCCGAGAGGGACAAGCCGGGCCGGTTGAGATGGTGAAGCTGATTCAATGCACTCTCGAGCAGCTTGGCCATTCCTTTGCGTCACACAGACTTCATCAATCGAACTGAATCTGAAAACAAAAGAAAGGGGAGCGCAGCATACTGGAGGTTGAGGATTGGATTAGCTAAGCGTGGTCGGGGGCTTATTTCCTAATTGGGTAAAGATGGTTGGGGCTTAATTAACTTCCCCGCATCCCAAATTTCGGTGGAATGTGTGGAGAGATGGAGATCCAAGATACAAAGCTATGCCTATGGCTTAGTATCGGAACTTCGGCAGGGTTTGTCATCACGGTTGAACGTCGGAATCCTGATTTGGGTCTGAGCTTTCGACCGCTTCCATACTGTCTACATGGGCATGGGTCTTCTTTGCTGGTCCGAGAACTATGAACCGCTCTGCCTTGTCTGCTGCTCTAAGTATCTCTATCATTATATGGCTGCTATTTGAGGTTCCAGTCATATATTATCACTAACGCCTGGCCAAAAGAGAAGCAATTCCAGCAATATCCGAATCTAACATACATGTGTCTGACCGTGTGGGTGATATCCGTTCTTGTGGATTGTCCTCTTAATATATGGCAAAATCAAAGCTTGTACACGATTGCGATCATATCCCCTAATTTGTGGCGGCTTGTTGCTCAGCAAATTCCCTCTGCAGCTCGCGAAGCCTCACGAGTTGCTTGGAGCCCTGATTTCTCACTCGCTCTTGCATCCAGCTGGGCAGACCACGAAGGAATGATGCAGAGCTATGATTTCTCGGGATGATGACTTGGCCACCAGTCTGCGATACAATCTGCTTGACCACAGCAGATGACACGTCCCTGGGGCTCATGATAGGGGCTTTGAAGTGCTTCCCTGCATTGATGAGACCGTCAATCAAAGGAGTACGCACCCAGTAGGGATGGATAACGCTATTCAACAGATTAGTGTGATGTTCTCCTCAAGTTTCAGAATATCTGGGCACCAACCTTGTTCGGACCTTCTTCGCTTTATACCAATGCCGCAGTTCCTGTGTGAGACTCTCGTGGAAAGCAAGCGCGGCTGCCTTTGAGCCGGCGTAGGCGGATAGTTCTCCAACAGCTGCGAAGCTTGCGATGCTCGCCACTGTGATGATGTGGCCATGATCTTTCTGGATCATAGCTGGAAGGAACTCTTTCACCGTCCAGTAGTGAGAAAGAGTGTTGACCTCCATAGTGAGGCGGATATGTTCTTCGGGCGCATCCAGAACAGTCTCTCCAAATCCAACGCCTGCGTTGTTGATCAGAATAGTAGGGTTGCCATGCTCTTTGCGGATCTGGTTTCCAACTTCCTTCACAACCGAAGAAGATGTAATATCAGCGCGGTAGAAATATGCATTTGAAGCTGTAAGCGAGGGTCAGTAAATGCCTCATCCATAGAACTCCATGAGATAGACATACGCAGCTCAAAGATTGGCTCTTGCACGTCCAAGATAATGACTTTCACGTTCAATTTTGTCAAATCTTCCAGAATTTGCCTTCCAATTCCGCTGCAACCACCAGTGAGAACAACTAGCTCCTTGCTGGGATCCCAGCGACCGAGTCGCACCCAGTTGTTCTGCGCTTGATGGGAAATGTAGCGATTAATGACACCGAGGGTTTTCCATGCTGCGAGGAATGCAAGTCCCTTTCTGACAGACGGGATAAGAATGAATCGCTGGAATTGGTGAGGTAGCTTATCGAAAAGGGTCTGGAATGCCCCTGAGACAACCTTGCTCAAGGACATTTTGGAGTGACTTAGGTTTGGACGAGGGACGTTTTCGACCGCCAAGGATAGCCAAATAAGTACTCGATCTCTGGGAGACTAAGATGAGAACGCCTTAACCAAATTATAATCAAGTAGGGACGAGGAGGATGATCGGATCCGCCGGCGATTGTTGAAACATGGAGGCCTTAGCCTTAATAGCAGATGTTGCTCGGCAGGGTGATGGTTGCGAAGCCACCAACCATCTCATTGGACAAGTTCCCCTCATTTCTTAACCGGGCAACCACCTCGGCCTGAATCACCCTCGTATCGATTATATTAGTCGAATATTCGTCGAAATGCGAACAAGTCGCTTTCTTTGACGCGTTTGTCGGACTGTGCGGGGGATTCATGCTCCTTCGGGTAAAATCCACCGCCAACAAGCGCCTCATTGTATCCCCCCCCTTCGTCGGAATTCGAACAAGATACATCGACCACCAGCCGAGGCACTGACTAATTTGGCTACATTCGCGGGGTTCGGTCATCTTCAGATCCCAAGATCCAGTTCAAAAATTGCTGTACAGAATTGATACTCAGAAGTACGGCCGTACCGAAGCTGTCGCATGACTCGGGCGATCTTGTTGCCTGGCCCCCTATAAGTATCTCTCCACTTTCGCAGTTATTCCCGAATCTGGTCACCACACCATCATTGTTATACTCCAGCATTCCCTGCCCACCTTTGATTTACCAGTTTAGAAATCCAGCTAAGTATATTTCGGTCCACACAGCCGTGAGCTCCCTACAATGACTGGCGAACTTGTTACCAGTGAACAAACATCATTCGATGTCTTGATCATTGGCGCCGGTATATCCGGAATCAACGCTGCATATCGCTTGCATCAGGCATTTCCCCAATATCGATATGCGATTTTGGAAGCACGCGATAGTATTGGCGGCACTTGGGATCTATTCCGCTACCCAGGAATCCGATCCGACTCGGACCTTTACACCTTTGGCTTCTCCTGGTATCCCTGGAACCGATCAAATCCCATTGGAGAGGGAAAAGATATTTTGGCATATCTCAATGATGCTATGACAACACACAACATCAGTCCTCATGTTCTTTTCCAACATCGGGTGCTCTCCGTCGAATGGGACCAGCGAAGCTGGACGGTCAACATTCAACACGATGGCTCCCAATTCCAATATACCGCGAAATTCCTCATTTTTGGAACCGGTTACTACGACTATAACGAACCACTAGCCACTACAATCCCCGGGATTGAAAACTTCAAGGGAGAAGTGATTCATCCCCAATTCTGGCCCGAGGACTTTGATTACGCGAACAGGAATATTGTCATCATCGGTAGCGGTGCCACTGCCGTGACACTCGTCCCCAAACTCGCGGAAAAGGCCGATCGGGTGACCATGCTCCAGCGAAGTCCCACGTACCTTGCATCAATCACTAATCGGTACTCGGGGGGTTGGTTAAGCTGGATACTACCAACCACAGTCAACTACTATATCAACCGACTGAAACGTCTGATCATGGGTCGCTTGTTTTACGCTTTCTGCACCGCATATCCCAATGCCGCGAGAGGGATGCTAGAGAAAGGAATGATGAAGGAGCTTCCACCTGGGGTTCCATTGAGCCCACATTTCAAGCCACGTTATAATCCGTGGGAGCAAAGGCTCTGTGCCTGTCCGAATGGTGACTTTTTCGCGGCTTTACGATCTGGAAAAGCCCATGTTGAAACTGGGTATATTGAAACAGTTGACTCGGATGGTATTCAATTGAAATCAGGCAAGAGGTTGTCTGCCGACACCATCGTTACAGCGACGGGCCTCAAGCTGCAATTCATGGGTGGAATTCCCATCATCGTGAATGGAGAGAAAATCGATCTCTCCGAGAAACACACGTGGAACGGCTTGATGCTGCAGGACCTGCCTAACGCCGCTCTTCTCCTTGGATACACCAATGCATCTTGGACTCTAGGCGCGGATGCGAGCATGTCGTCTATCTGTCGACTTCTCAAACTCATGGAACGCAAGGGCTATTCTGTGGCGTGTCCTACTCTGAAAGACTCGTCAAAGCTGGAGCCCCGGCCATTGCTGGACCTGTCCTCTAATTACATTAAGCGTGCTCAGGGTGTGCCCAAGGCCGCGTCGTTGAGACCGTGGATTGGCCGGACGGATTACTTTTCTGATTTGTGGTTTGCAACTTTTGGAAATATCACAAATGGACTGAAATTGAGTACATAAATTGATTTATGATGGGCGGATTGTCGATTCTTTAGCAGGAGTGATTGTATTCCCTTGGTTCCTGAGCCCTTTGTGTTTAATATAGGCATGGCACATTTACAAATTTATCTTAATTCTTTTTGATTATACTTCAACTCTACAAGAGAGAAAACAAGATCAAAGTCATAGCCTTGTCAAAACATCGGATGGTATTCTAGTACTATTCATGGGTCACATTTGTAGTCTTTGTCCTGTTTACCTCGAGTCCTGGCTATCATGGCTGTTCTCTTCTTCCTCTAAGATCGTTGACGACATGAACATTTTAGACTCCCAGTCGTACGATGAATCTTTGACCTTTGCCAATTCAGTTGGAGGAGCTCTCTGACTTGATGGCTTTATTCGGAGGAATTGTGACAAGGAGTCTCCAGCAAAGTATAGGCAAAGGCCTACTGTGGCTCCAGTGACAACCGCGCCCGTCACGAATGTCAGGAATGCCTGTTATTTGGTGAGTATGGGATCCCAAAACAATGGAAGAGATGTTCCGTGAATTCATGATTTGGGCTGAACAATACGTACCTCAAATTTCAGCAGAACCTGCAATGGAAATAGAGCGATGTAGAGCAGACCGCGGCCCAGATAACGCAGGGGTGATGCAAGCCAATAAAGGAGAGTGTAAAGGAATGACCAGGTGTACGAGAACAGCCCAGTCAGTACACCAAACAGCGCACTGAGAATGGACACCAGGCCCGTCACCGCCGGACTTTCATCATCCATCAGGACGTTGGATCTCACGCCGAGATATTTACTTGGGAATAAGCTCCAGAGCTCAACATGGAAAGGGGGCAGAATCCGGGGAAGCCGAGTTATCACCGCCCGTACCCTAAGCCCTAGCCTGATTGGATCGTCCAGCGTCATCACCTTGACCCTCAACTTCTTGTCAGAAGATAACTCACCGCGCCTACGTTGCTCTCTACGACGCGTTCATGCAGTCAGTCTGATCGACATCCACGACAATCTCCTCGTCAGCCGATCCCCCCTCCCTTAGACGCCCTACTACAACCACCACCCATCCTCACACTGCTACCCCGCCTTCGATGGGCAACAACCCTTCCAAAGGCCCAGCCGGTGACGGACCGGCTGGCCATATCCCCCATGCCACTGGCGAGCGCAAGGTGGTGCGTCGCACCTCGCTAAACGCCATCGCCAACCCCAAAGCGACCGCAGCCGACCCCTCTGCCACCAGGGAGACCGCCGCGGGACACTCCGCCGGATACCAGGGCTCGGTGCAGCATCGACTGCAGCGCAACCCGGCCGATTCTCCGAGCAAAAGCAGCAGCAGACCCGAAAAGCCCGAGGCAAGGAGACCCGAGTATGCGCAAGGCCGGAATATCGCACCGCAAGACCACTCGAACCCGATGCAGGTGCCCACCGCGCGACAGGCCGCGGGGCGCGATCCTGTGGCACCTTCGGGCCCGCCGCTGAGCTCGTACTATAGTGCTTCGACACATTTGCAAAGACCTCCGCGCATGCCATTGCCCATTGGTGATGCTACGACCACGCCTGGCTCGCCGATCAGTGGACCCGAGGATTCGCATATCCAATCGCTTCCGGCGGATCGGCTGAACGAGAAGCTGGACCAGGGGGCATCCAATTTGAGCAGTGTGACCTTGGATGGTGAAGAGATTGTGGATGAACTTCAGCCGTACGCAACTAGCGCAGTTGGGAAAGCAGTGCCTACCTATATTGAGTGGTCTGGACCGGGGCAGAAGGTCTATGTGACGGGTACCTTTGTCAATTGGGAGAAGAAGTTCAAGCTGCACCGAAGGTATGAGAGTCTTGCTGTAGTGCAAATTGCATGACAATCTGGTGGAAAGGCAGATGAGCTAATATCATAACAGTGACGGCGAAGGCGCTGTCATGTCGACAACGTTGAATCTGCGGCCTGGTACCCACCACCTGAAGTTCATCGTTGACGGAGAAATGCGAGCTTCGGATACTCTCCCTACCGCAGTCGATTTCACCAACCACCTGGTGAACTATATCGAAATCAGCGCCGATGACGGACACGACAACCTCCCGCCAGGTATCCATGCCTCGCACACTTTACCCGACGGCGGCAAGGATGGTCAAGCAGACGAGACGGATGAACCCCCGAACAAGGAAGAGCCCGAGGAGGAAGTGCCTCCTGGTGATTTCGGTCGGGCCATTCCCCAATTCCTTGCAGATTTGGACAAGGACGAGGATAGTGCTGCTTATCTTCAGGCGGCGAATGTCATCAGTGACACCCCGACTCCTCCCAGTCTTCCGCTGTTCCTGGGTAAATCGATCCTAAATAGCAATACGCCCACCAAGGATGACAGCAGTGTTCTGAACTACCCCAACCATACTGTTCTGAACCATCTTGCCACGAGCAGTATTAAGAATGGTGTTCTGGCTACCAGTGTTACGACCCGGTACAAGCGCAAGGTATGATATATTTGCCCGAGGTTCCTACTTCTTTTTGTTCACTGCTTACGATTCTACAGTACGTTACTTCCATTTTGTACAAACCGACCGGCGACATCACCGAGTGAGCACTGCCCAGTGACAATGCAGATTCATCTCTTGCATGCGTCTGTCTGGAGGGACAAGCGATCATTGCGGGGTCTCCATAGGCGAATGATCTAGGGCACTGCATCAGGGCTCAGCATATCCTCCGGGGATAGCCCTCCGTGTCACTTGATCAGCAGTGTTCCGGAATCCCAACCAAACAATACATGCAACGATGACCGCATATAACCTACAGGAGGGGAGCAGACGGGATAACGGGACGAGGGCAAGCTGCGATGGAAAGAAATGTGGCTCCGGTCACATATTGCATGAAGTTTAGGCGTTCCTGTACTTGATTCTTGGGAGGACTTACATGGGAGCTGGAGTTTTATTTCGATCATGCAAGCGAGGTTCATAGTTATGGCCGGGCAGGCGCGCATGGATTTTCTTGACGACTACAAAGTTATTTTCATTCCAACATTAGTCTTACTATGTAAATGTTTGATTGATTGGCTTCAATAGATGGACAAGTTCATAGGTCTGACATATGATTCGGAACTTTCTGAAGGATTGTTTGATATCTAATAGCCCACTGAAATGAATAGTCCCTCCACGCCATGAATCGAACCCTCAACCTTGTCCTCCCCTATATACTTCGCCTTGTCCACTACATCGCCATCCACGGACACCGATGAACATCGCCAGTCCCCAGTGTCACCTGATGTAGCCCTTTACACTCTCCTAACACCGTCGAAAAGGCTATTAAAGAATTAGAAATAAGAAAATACAATATTATAAGATCGATTCTACTATTAGGAAACTAATATAACCAAAAAAAATCACCAAAAAATGTACTCCCCCCGCCTAGGGGTGTGCCCGGCCGTCCGTGGAGCTCGAAGCGTCGACACTGGCCCAGTACTTTTTTCTTCTTTTGTTTGCCCACTCCTCCAGGGCACACCAATGGTTCACCAATTTATGGTGGATACCAACTAGGCCATGTGAGGGGGGGGAGTGATTGTTTGACCTAAATCACGGTCATAACCTATGGAACCCCAGAACCTCATATTGATGCTGGCTTGATATTGAGTCTTGATATGCATGTTTCATTACGCGTGATACTTCTGGTTTAGTTTTAATTCCCCTCTCTATCTCAATCCTCCCGCCATTTGACGAATACCTCATCCGTCCGGAATCGCTGAGTGCAAGTAGACTCCTTGAGGGGAGTCCGGAAGCCCGTCTGGTACGCTAGCATGCCAGCCTGTGCAATCATAATACCATTATCAATGCAGAACCGCTCATCCGTCGCATAGACACTGCCACCTCGGTCCCGCGCCATAATCCCCATCATCTCCTGCAATCGCTCATTCGAGCCCACGCCACCTACAATCAGCACTTGCTTAGAGCCAACATGTGCCATGGCGCGCTCGGTGATCTCAACCAACATCGAGAAGACTGTCTCTTGCAGGGAGAAGCAGAGATCAGCCCGAGTAGGCTTGCCGTCAGTCTCTGGGATTATCTGCGCCTCGCCAGTCGTGGAGGCTTGCTTATCCGCGTCCTCCTTTGCGGCCTCCTCGCCGCCCAAACCCCATTGTGCGGCCAGTCCATCAATTGCGGCTAGTAGTCCCGAGAATGAAACGTCCATGCCTTTCACCACGTATGGTAGATCCACGAGTTGCTTGCCTTGCTTGGCTAGTTGTTCGATATTATATCCCGGGGCCGGGTCATTGGAGATATGTAGTGTGCGCGCGAAGCGATCCAGACAGTTGCCGACTGCGATATCAAGTGTCTCTCCGAAGATGCGGTATCTTTGTGAACTGTAGGCGATGACTTGTGTATTGCCGCCAGATACGTATAGAACGACTGGGTTGGTAGCGCCGGTAATGAGACGGCCCATTTCGATGTCTATAGCAGGCCGAGTATAACGAGTCAGTTTACAAGATAATCAACCATGCAAACTATTCTTCCTGGGGAATATTGATACGTACGTCCAACACAATGGTTCACTCCAACCAATGGCTTGTTCCAGAGCAAGCTGAGCATCCGCGCGGCCACCACCACGCTTTGCAGCGGGGCACCCATTCCAGGGCCCTTGGTGAAGCAAATACAGTCCACATCCTCCACGGAGACACGAGCCTCCTTAAGAGACTTCTTCACAAGCTTAACTACCCATGCGCGATGATGGCGTGCCGTATCCTTGGGCAAGAACCCCTCGCCTGGTGGGGAAACGTAGGTGTGCCGAATGTTGGCGAGGACCTGCGGCGGGCTGCCATCCTCGGGATGCAGCATGATGCCCACACCAAGCTTGTTGGCGGAGCCCTCCATACCAATGGCGATCATGACGGCTGAAATGAAGAGAAGATAAAGGTTTATATGACGAGTATGAAGGTGAATTATTTGACCAGTTCGATGGGAGTTCGGCCGGTTTTTTCTGTTATCAGCCTATCGGCCCGCTAAAAGCGGCGCTCCCGTTTCTCCGAACCAAAAGTACTTTCTTTACTTCGGACTCTACTTCCCATACTGTACTCTCGCTGTCTTTTCTTCCTCCACTTCTTCTCCTGGCCCTACTTTGCTTCCCTTTCTTTCTTTTTAGGGCTTCTTTATACATACTGATTGAGATTTGCATTTCTGTCTTCTTGTATATCTTGTCTTTCACTATTTCCCTGCCCCTCTCACCTCCCTAAGAATCGGGCTTTGGAACAATGTCCTCCTCCGCCCACTTCTCCGACCCCTCGAGCTTCCAACAGCAGTCAAACGAGTTTGTCGCTTGGCTTGAAGCCAATCCAGGCGTGAAGGTCAATCCCAAGATCTGCCTGGCCGACCTAAGATCCACAGGCGCCGGTCGTGGAGTTGGTAAGTACAATCTGCATTTCATTATTACCCCCCCACCCACCACACAAAATCCACCTAGCGGGAAAGAGACTGTGTGTCCACCAAAATTCCGCTTTAAAGGAAACATCTTTCTCATTATGATTCTTCTCTAGTGGCCCGTACCAGCATCCCCGAGGGCGAAGAACTTTTCTCAATTCCGCGCAATCTCATCCTCGCCGTCCAAAACTCAGAGTTGAAGAACCTGCTCGGTCAAGATGTGGACGCTCTCGGCCCATGGCTCTCCCTAATGCTGGTCATGCTTTACGAATACTCGCAAGGGGCGAATTCAAGATGGGCGGCTTATTTCCGAGTCTTGCCGACACGTTTCGATACGCTTATGTTTTGGTCGTCGGCGGAGTTGCATGAGTTGCAGGCTAGTGCTATCGTGGACAAGATTGGTAAACAAGGTGCCGACGAGTCAATCTTGCAGTCGATTGTGCCCATTGTCAGGGCCAACCCGGGGTTGTTCCCGCCTGTTCATGGGGTTGCCTCGTATGAAGGTGATGTCGGGGCTGCGGCTCTGCTTGAACTGGCTCATGTGATGGGCTCGCTGATCATGGCTTATGCGTTTGACATTGAAAAGTCCGAGACCGAGGAAGATGATGTCGATGACAATGATGAAAGCTACATGACCGATGATGAAGATGAGCAGCTGCCTAAGGGTATGGTGCCTTTGGCAGATTTGCTCAATGCCGATGCGGACCGAAACAATGTGAGTAATTTCGCGGTCCCCTTTTGCGACCTTGACTTATACTCATTAATTCTGAACAGGCCCGTCTTTTCCAAGAGGAGGAGTGTTTGGTTATGAAAGCTATCAAACCCATTCAGGAGGGAGAAGAAATCTTCAATGATTATGGAGAAATCCCCCGTGCGGATTTGCTTCGCCGGTATGGTTACGTGACCGACAACTACTCCCAATACGATGTCATCGAGCTGCCCCTCCGAGATATCTGCCAGGCAGCAGGCCTTTCCAACAGTGATGTCGAGTCCCAGCCCAGAGTATGTATTCCTTCACCCTACCCAATCTGTTCCACATCGCCGGCCTCCCTCACTTCCGCCAATCCCTTCAAAGCTAACAACCCCCCAGCTCGAACTCCTCGAAGAAAACGACATTCTGGACGACGGCTACGTGATTCCTCGACCAGCCCCCAATGCTTCTCTACAGGACATTATTCCCGCTGAGCTAGTCGTTCTTCTCACCACTCTATCCCTGACACCAGAAGAGTTTGACCAGCGCCGTTCCAAGAACAAGCCGCCCAAGCCATCCATGGAAAGCAGCCAAGCCGGTCTCCTCTACAAGATCCTGCAAACCAAGCAAGCACAATACGGCAGCTCTCTCAGGGAGGACATGCAAATCCTCACCAGTCTACTCCCACCAAACGCTCCCGCCTCACTGGACGGATCTGCCCGTCGCCAAAAGATGGCCCTGCAGGTACGCATCGGCGAGAAGGAGGTTCTGAAATCTGTTCTCGCCATGCTGGAACCCCTCGTCTCCGGTGGATCTGGATCTCTCAAGCGCAGCGCCAACGGCGATGCCGGTACCAGACACTCGAAGGCTGCTCGCGTGTGAGCAAGGAAAACCCGATTTCTACGACGATACCAGACCGATCTGACTACCCTACCAAGAACCAGAACGACCAAAAGTTTTCGCGAATGATTATATTTCTGTTAGATTTTGAAGTCTTTTTTTTCTGCCTTTCTCCGCTTCTCCCCATCGTCGCTGGCATCATAACTTCGGTTATCCATCATACAAAAAAGGGCCAATCCATGGACCCGATGCTCCTCCCCAGAACAGGAAAGGTGAAGAGAAAAATAGTATGTACACTAACAATGCAGAAGACAGTCGAAACAGGCAGCTTTGCAACAGGCTTGAGAGTCAGCGCATGCGCACCGCCCGCTCCGACTTTGGCATCTGCCAAGGGGTTGAGATGTTGGGAGGAAAAGAGGTGTGGGGAGGAGCGAGAAAGGATGACGTGGGTGCGACACAAACAAGAAAAACCAAACAACCGGGCTCCATCGAATCCCTTCGTCGCTCGCCGGGTGTCGTCAGAACATAAGAGGGTGTGGTGGTACTAAAACTACAAGGGTGATAGGGAAATGGGAAAAGAAAAAAGAACCGCGACGAAGGGAATCGAAAAAAAGCAACCCACACACAAGAACGCCCGCCAAATGCTGAAAAACGGGATAAGAGAACAAAGAATCAAAACAAAAGGGCAGGAGAGCAACAGCACGCTCATGATGTCTCGGACGACGCAGTCACACCGTTGGGCGCAGGATTCGCACCCTGAGGATTCCCGGCTTGGTCGGCCTGCAATCGGCGTTGTTGGGCTGCCAGTGCTTGCGCCTGCGCATGAGCTTGGGCAGCCACTGCGGCTTGTTCGCGCGCCTTGGCCATGGTGATGGCTCGGTGCTGCATGATCTGGATGCTGTATGCGTCCGTATCATAGGTAGGTTCCTCGTCGGAATCTTCCTGATCATACTTGAAGCGATCGGTCTTGAACGGATCCAGTTCGACTCTACAACGCGACAGGAGGTTTCGACGGTCAATGAACAACCGACCACCTCGTCCGACTCGGCGTCGGAAGGACGGCATACGGTGTGGCTCATCATGCAACTCCAAGGCTCTCGAAGCAAGCTTATCTTTGGAGAAGAGTGGGCCGGTCACATCTAATGAGGTTTCCATCACATCACCTTCGGACTGTGATGATGGAGGCGTGGGCAATTGTGCTGTGAATGCAGGACGGAACGCGGCAGCGTCGAATGTCCTTTCGGGGGAAGGGGAAAGTGGCGCGCGGGTATGATCCACAAAACCCTCGTTCCACTTGATATGCTTGGCAATGTTGGCCTTGATATCGCGAAGAATCTCGTTTTCCTTCTCGGACTGGAGGTCCTCCAGCAATTGCAAGTCCTCTGCACCTTGGAGACCAGGCTTGAGGGGCATACGGAGCTGGGGTGCATTGGGTTGTCGAGGAGGCATCTCCATCGTCTTCTTCTTGGGCTGTGACAAAGGTCAGTATATGCGAATGTACTGCGATTGAAGAAGCTGTGGTGCTCACCTTCTGGTTGATGAGGTCCTCGTCATCGTCCTTGATGTTGAGCTTACGCTTCATCTCCTTAACCTCGTTGCGCTGCGTGAACAACGTGCGATCCATGTTGACCATCTCTTTACGAGCGACTTCACGCTGGCGCACCAATGCAACCAACTGCCGAGCCTCTTCCAGCTCTTTACGAAGTCGACGGAGCTTCTCCGCGCTTTGCGCATCGCGACCACGAGTCTTGCGAATCTGGCGCACTTCACGACGGCGGAAACAGACGAACGGATCACTGTCATCTGTATCTTGACCGGTTTCAAACTGTGAATGAACAGGTCAGTATATGCGATTGCTTCTTTCGGGACGGTTCCAACTTGAATGCAAGGACGGGATAGACTCACCTTCAACATTGGCTCTAACGAGAGGTTCTCCGTGGTCAATCGGCGCGCCTTCCAGTGCTCATAGATGTCCTTGGCAAAGCGTTTTACACTCTCTTCTACGGCAGCATCCATGGACTCCACCATGTCAGCAAAGGAGAGAACCGGGGGACTATCAACGGCAGCGAAAGGCTGTTTTGCTTGCGCAGTCTCTTCGAAGAAGTTCATGGTGGCCTCGAAATCATCCTCGGAGCACTGGCTGGAAGCGTCGCGCTTGGAGTTGTAATTCCTTAGCCACGCATCATCCTCCTCGTTCATGTTGTACGGACATCCACAACAATCCTCCACTGTGGAGGAGAAGCGGATGTACGTCGCCGGTTGCGAGAAGATCGGAGGGTAGAGTTTGGCATATTGGATGTCACTGACGATGACCTCGCGAGTCGGAATATGAGCATCTTTGTCTTTGCCTTGAGCGGCAGCATTGATCGCGGCTTGCAAATGGAATTCCTGTGTGGCGCGCGCCTCGAGGTTAGCATCGTGAAAATTTCGTGTCGCTTTGGCGATGTAATCACGTGATCACATGCAGGGATGAGGCTAAAAATAAGTGGCTCATTGGGGACACTCACCGACTCCTCAGCCTTTTCGACACCGGTCTCGATCTGTTGTAGGGTGGACTGAATCTCATCGTCTATGACATCGATATCTCGCTCGCGGACGATGGGGATGGACGCCTTGTAGGTGAGCTTTTTCGGGCGCGTCCGGCCCAGGCCCCCGTACCGAGTCATAGCGACGGGACGCGCAAAAGGGCAACGACCATGGGCGGGGGGTGGGGTAAAATGGGGATCACTCGAAAGGTCTGGTCATGCGCTTTCTCGTAGTCGTAGTTTTGTGATGAAATTTGATGGGAGGGAGGGAGAAATCGACGACGGAAGGTTGGGGGGTTCTCGGCAAGCGGATGGGTTGACGTTACAATGTCACCCGGTGATGGCCTGTTTTGGCCACGCGCACGGCCTCATGGGCTCGCTTGCCTGTCCGGATGCGGTTAGTGCGGGGCTGGGCATTATCAGAATCATGTTGGATGCCTGACCCGGGAGACATGGGTGCCTTAGAAACCAGGCCCCGTTATCAGGTGTTTCTCAGCTGGACTTCCGTTTCGCGCCTTCCGCTCTGGGCTTGTTTTGGGCTTTCCCTCCTCTTCCTTCCTATTTCCGTCCCTCTCTTCCCCGCTTATCTGATTCTAAGGGTAGGATCTTCGTTTTTTTTTGCTTTGCTGCCTTTTTTATCTCCACAAATTTCACTCAACTTCTCTCTCTCCTCCACCCCTTCTTCCTCCCTACCTTACCATCTCACATTCCCCTCCTCCCCTCAATGGATCAACCCGCCGAACCCAACACGGCTGCCATGCACAATGTGCAGCGCCGCCGAGGCTCTGTCGGCACTACCCAGCTGTTCGATAACATTGTGTCCACGTCCAACTGTATGTTCACCGGTCGCAAGGAGACGCAATAAGGCTCGATATAATACCCCCACCTCGGAACTGACACCCCGCAATAGTCGATCGTGATGAGGTGGATCGCCTGCGCAAGCGTTTTATGAAGCTCGATAAGGTACTGCGTTTCTTTCCCGGGACCAGAGAGTCGTCTATTCCCTGACAATTTGCTCACACTCGTCTACGACAGGACGCTTCGGGCACAATCGATCGCGAAGAGTTCCTTTCTCTCCCCCAGATCTCCTCCAACCCCTTGGCCACCAGGTTCGTTCCATGCGCTCCGAAGAATGCGACCTGCAAAGACGAGGTCAGAATACATTGAGAGGGGGATCGTTCTAACACCAGGTGTCTTACAGAATGATTGCCATCTTCGACGAGGACGGTGGCGGCGATGTCGATTTCCAAGAATTCGTGACTGGTCTGTCGGCCTTCAGCTCCAAGGGAAACAAGGAAGAGAAGCTACGCTTCGCCTTCCGAGTCTACGACATTGATCGCGACGGCTACATCTCTAACGGCGAGCTCTTCATTGTGCTCAAGATGATGGTGGGCAACAACCTGAAGGACATCCAGCTGCAACAGATCGTGGACAAGACCATTATGGAAGCCGACAGGGACGGTGATGGCAAGATCAGCTTCGAAGAATTCACTCACATGGTAGAGAGCACAGATGTCAACCTTAGCATGACCCTGAGTACGTATACTTTGTCTCTCGTTCTTCGGTGCTTCTATTGAGCCGATTGGGTGCTGACAGACTATACCAGATCAAATATAGTCGGACTCGGGTGTGCAGATGCGCCACCACACGCCGCGCAACTCGCAAACTCGTGTACTTTCTCATCCAGCCCTTGTCTCCCTTTGTTTTTTTTCTCACCACACTTTATCTCCACTTGATGCTGTACCCTTGAATCTCTGCCAGCCTTGGTGCGACATGACATGACCCCTCTATGACCCGCGACGTGTGCTTATGTAGTCTACTTACTTTCTGACCGGTTTTACGAGAACTGGAATCCGATAGAAGAAATTATTGAAAAAAAAAGGAAATAGATGTTCGCGCATTGTCCAGCCTCATCTGATGACTCCATCTTATGGCAAGCCCTCGCAAGCGTGAATCCGTTGTCTGGAGAACACAGCCCAATCTCCGTTCATCCGCTGTGTCTTAGTGCAGGTATTGGGTTTGTTCCATTACATTTGATTGGCCTTTTATGTGTTTCATGCATCTTTTGCAGGACTCTTCCAATGGACAGCTCGGAAGAGTCTTAGAATACCTCTGTGGAATCAGTTCTTCCCAACGTATCGGAGGGCGCAGGACCCTGGGTAACAGCGGACCATCTCCATTTTCTGAATATAAGTCTGATTATCTGGTCAATGGACTCGTAGAGATTCCCCCCTGTTACAGCTTCGGACTGCCCCGTAGAAGGTCGTACACCCGTCTAGATATATATCCCGGCTTAAACTGGGCATCGTCCATTGGGTATGCACTATAGGGATCATCCTGCGAGAAGACCTACTCGTAGGTATGGACCTAATGCCTCCTAGTCGATCAAATATCTCACTAGATAGTAGGTGAGTTAGGAATGGATATTCTTCTGCCCAAGGCCCCAATTCTACAAACTTGAAGACCTATTTCCCAAACAAAATTTAATCACCAAAGAAAGACTGAGGTCAGCCTCATCCATTCCACTCCAAACCCTGACAATCCTGAAACAACTCGGCCCAACCTCTTTCCGCCCAGACTGCACGTCTCGTGGTCTAATAGCAATCTCAACCAGGGAGAGAGGGGGAAACCCGATGTATACCCGTCATAATCCCAATCTTGCCAGTTCATAGGTTGGAGGGGGCGAACTCTCGGGAAGGAAGGGTAGTACCGAAACCGAAGAGTGTCGAAACATATCCCGATAGGAGGGAGGGTACTTTGTTGTCCACTTGTTGTTGATTTGTTTTTCTCTACTTTTTTCTGATTTGGTCTTTGTTTCTGTTTTGGGGATTGCTATATTTGGTAGCGCGGTAATTCATTCGGGTCATCGTCAGCTGACAGGAGTTTTTTATGCATGTCGGGCCCTGGGGGTAGTTCGTGTGAAGGTAAAACAAAGACAAAGACAAAGATAAGACTGATTTCGTAAATTCGTGACTGACTAGATACAATTATATACTCCTGTAGATCCGAAATAAGAGATCATTGTTTATAATTGTGGGTTTACTGTGGGTTATCTTTGACACTGTCGGCTCGGTCCGGCGGCTGAACCAGAACATCTTACTTAAACCGTATAGTAGTGTTTATTCGGAGTACCGAGTTAAAGACCGGGCTGGACTAGACTAGGTTAGGTTGGTTCTTAGGTCGCATCTCGCATCAGCTATGAGCTATTAGCCTCGCGGTGCAACTTCTATTACGACCACCGGGCTCCTAGTTACGGGCTATATACCGAGGTGCATAAAGCACGGAGTGCGATTAATATTAGGCCGAGTTCCGAGTTATGTAGATTGCATCATTTAGTAGAACGAGGGAGAAAGAGAAAGAGAAAGATAAAGAGGGTAGGGATTTGTAGCAGATACTTATACGCGTTTAGAATAAATTATTTAGTTTAATGAGGTCATATTAAGTACAGTGACTACGCAAAAGTCCAGACACCCCCTCTGCTACCGCCTTCCTCAAGTAGCCTTACCGCCCGGTGTTGTCGGCCATTGATTAGTGGAGGCCTCATTGGCAGAATTAGGGGTGTCTGGACTTTTGCGTAGTCACTGTATACTATATCTCGGTATAACTACTAAAGGGTTATAGATAAGATATCGGTCGATATAGATTATTATATAGATAAATAACATAAGTTCGATACGATCACGACACTTAATAACTAGCTCTAGATTATTCTACATAGTTTTAACTATAGCCAGTTTGTCTCGGGTATAACCTAACAGACAACCCCTAAAGCCTAGGATAATACCTAACACGTCACGTTAATCTTAGTCTGATATAGCCCCTAAACCGACCTCCTCTCATTTCATCGATCTTTTTAGGAAGATAATGTGGCTAAGTATAGGTAGGGCAACATAAATGGCTATGATAATTGATTAGGGTTAATGTATATGAAGAACAAGGTGAAACTAAGACTCGCCCCACGGCCCACGCGCCTGATTCCCTAAAGTACAGTAGGAAGTACGGAGCAGACTAGCCACCGCATATATATGTAGCGCGCCCTACCAGCGACGTACAGTAATTAAGTACCCAACCCCCAAGTTCCCAACATTTTATACCTGACATTCATCAAGAGAGGTTATGGGTACAAAGATATGGTACTGTACTTGGTATCTAACACACCAACCTAACTCTTCCACTACTCCCGACTAACGCACCCAAACCTCGGCACGTCCCCATTCCAACCACAGCGTCGGATCCGATTAATCCAGCGAATGATGAATCCAGTTGGGGGCAGAATAATGACACTGACAGAAATGACAGAAATGACATGGGGCCACTATTATCGAGTTCCACTTTGTCTACTCCGTAGTGTCCACTCACAGACACACCAGTGCCGCCCAGAACTAGTGCAGATCGGCCATTCAATCAGATGAGTCCTGACAATGGATGTCTCTGATTTTTAGTCCTAATTTTCCGCCTCATTTTTTTTCTTATTTATCGTTGAATTATTGGATACTTGATTACTTGTACTTTCGTGCTGGAGGGACATACAGTAGTACATGACATATTATGTATGCGACAAATGTTGCGTCCCATTGTTTAGGGTGGTACCCGGTACTCCGTACATGTACTTCTGTGCAGGGCGATCATGTCACGACGTGCCGTGGTCCAGATACAATAATCTCAATCAGCCCCGAAGACCCTCAAAGACTCGAGCTATGTCCTCTTCTATCATGGGTTTGTTATGGTTCATCAAGTAGATATCCGCAAAAAGGGGGTGCCCGCGACAGACGCGCTCGGCAGCTGTCCGGGCAATTCAGCCCGCGGAATGTTTGAGGAACGCAGCACGCAGCCACCAAGCAAAGCAACAAACCCTAGCTAGCGAGAAAGCCAACCCCCTTTATTATTTTGGTTCCTGGTGCTACATAGTTACTGCGTCTTTCTATTGCTTCTATTTTGCTTATTCAATTGCTTCTTGTGCATGTCTTCTGATCTTGCCGGCCGAAAGGATTCAACCTGCAGTATGTACAATTTTCGGCTCTCAATCTACACTGCATGCTGAACTCCCAGCTGGATAGGTCTGGAGTTTTGACATGCGTGCTCCATACCCCATACAGGAGGGCGATAATAATTGCTTCTCTGTACCTTTGTACCTTTGTTGCGAGTGCTGATCCCTTCGGGGAGAGCAAGGGGATCTCCCGCCCTGGGGAGGCTAACAGTCTAACTACTAAACTAGGGCGATGGGGCGACTAGACCGAAGAAGATCGACCCAAAATGTCAATGATCATGGGGATTAAGCCAAGATCACGGCAAGTCAAAATAAATACCCTTGATTTTGATCAATTGAATTTTAACTATTACTGGATTGAGTCTAACTCTACTCAAATCACATCCAATTGATCCGAGGTTAAAGAAGCTCATTGGGGGGAGGCGGCACCGCCACCATGTTATGTTATGTTCATGGATCGTCAGCCCCAGGCATAAGACTAAGAGTTACACATCGCAAAATAAAATAAGCATGGGAAAATTCAAATCACCACGAAGGAGGGCTTGATTATAATTATGACAATCATGACAAAACATGACCTCGCAACCTTACACCTGACCCCGAGCTGAGACTTACCGAGAGTTATAGTAGACACTCCGTATATGCTGTCCTCCCTTTTGTCATTCTTTTCAATTCTTTTTGTCTTTCAACTCTACCTAATACTATCCATTGGCATATCTCGTTAAGATCTTTCCATTATTATTATTATTATTATTATTATTATTCTCTCTACCAACAACCAATCTGTCATTCTGTCATGACTTCCCCCCTTCTGTAAATCATCCCTAGCTTTCTTTTTCTTCTTCTTTTCCTTTCGGGAACCCACCAGGAACCAGCTTACCAGCGCACTGGGTTCCCGGGCGATCACAGACGTACAGCGCCCGAACAAGTTTAGGCGTAGATCGGTGTGTGATCTTCGACCCTAGCGTCCCTTCCTTCTGGGAATTTTTACAGATTGTCTACTTTCGTACTTTCGTCGGAAGTAATAGTCTCTAAACTATCCCATCTAATCCATAATTTACCCTCTTACTCGCCCTTTTTCCTGTCTACCCAAGTACATGGTCCACCACGAGCCCGATGAAGAGGTCGTGCTTTTGATCCGCTCCCAGTCCCTTGGGCTGTCGCCTTGTTCCTGGTATGTGTTTATTTTTTTTCTTTTATTTAATTTTGTTTTAGTCCTTCCATCCCCTAATTTCTTTCCTTTTTCCAGCTAGTTAACGCCCCTCTGTCTCTCTTTTCTGACTTGACCCGTCTTTCTACTCCTCCCATCCATCTTGTGGGATCCTCTTGGTCCGTCCTTCTACTAGCGTCATCTTGTCTCGCCCTGCTTGTTGAGAGTGGTCTGGTCTTGCTGACTCGCTGAGATCTCAGATTAGATTCATCATATTTTCTTCATACATTCATATTCGGTTGCTTCGGCTGTCTTATTTATTTTTGATTGTCTCAAAATCCGAGCAATATCCATTCGACAAGGTTGACATCGGAAACTTGATTCTTCAGTTTTGTATATGTACTTGCTTCGTCCGTTCCTTCGACGTACAAGTCTACATCGTTTCAAGATTCCAAGTGTTTGGGTAGTTCAGCTGGCACATCATCGCAGTCAGATCATTCACCAGCTGCGCAATTGCTCAGTTTCATACTGTCAGACGCCAGTATATAACAAGGTGTGAGAGAGGCATTTGCTGATCTAGACCGAGCCTGAACAACTCGTCTTCATTTCAACACTTCAAGAGATTACAAGAGGAGGAAGAAGAAGAAGAAGAAGAAGAAGAAGAAGAAGAAGAAGAAAAAGAACGACAAACTACAATTTCCTAATTTCCTCAAAATCTTCCAAATCCAAGGCTCTCCTTTCTCTTCTCCCAAGCTGGCCTCCTACGCAAGTCCACCGCTGTCCCCCAAGCATTGGGCCGATTTCGATCCGCACAGGCCCGTGTGGGACAGCCTGATGGATGGCGATCAACGCAGCAAGCAGCATGAGCGATTGATGGCACGGTCCATCAATGCCGCCAGCAGAGGCCGAGGCCGTGCAACCGATCGCTTCGAACAGGCTATGCATACACGTGGAGACCCAACGGGGATTTCACAAGCGCCAGCCCCCGCTACCATGTCCTACGATTATGGATACACAGGCAGTTCTTTCCCCGGCGGTTTATTGCAGCCAAACGACGTACAGGCCTTTGGGGCAGACTACGCGCGGCCGCGACACGCGCCACATCATCCTTCACTGGGCCAGTCCTCGCAAGACTCAGTGCAAGCGCATCTTGCGCAGCAACCAGACTCATCGCAGCAGCAATCTCGACGGCGCGCAACAGCCGAAACCACCCCCTTGGTTCCGTACGAGTCGGCCATCCTGTACGGCTTCAGCCAGCAGGGTTCAGCTCATGGACCCTTTGACGTTGTCCCACAATACTCGACACGGCAGTCTGCAGCGATTGAAGCCCTGTCGAACCAGATGGCCATTCCACAATATTTCGCAGAGGAACCCACTGGGTCCGGGGTCCCTGGCCTCTCACCATATCTGAATGCACTGGCATATAATCAACCTGGTCCCATGGCTCGTCCTAACAACGCACATCCTTTTCCGACTACTATGGCTGATTTCACGCCAATCGGGACGGGATCGTCTACTCAATCTGTTCAACAAGAGCAGCAACAGGTTGATCCATCTCAACATTCGGAGGCTGACCCGTCCAGCCTCGAGCAAGCGTATGCTCAGTATCAGCGAGCGCTGCGCAGCACTTTCGATCAGACTCGCGCCGGACGATTGGTAGAGGCGAGCGGATCGCTGTTGGAAATTTCCGAGTGGCTTGTGACTAACGCACGGGATCTTGGTAGGTTCGGCTCGTTTTTGAAATTTTTTTCCTTGGGCTTCTTCCCTGACTTGCTTGTGGTGTTGCGCTGGTGAAATTAAGTTTTACCGTGATCTTATTGTTCCATCTACACTTGGTACACTTGGGCAGACCAGATACAACGGCCTACTCTCGACTACCTTCCTTTTTTTTGATCATATGTCTCTACTTCTTTCACTTGTCTTTTGATTTCTTTCTTTTCTTTTTCCGTGGCTTGCAGGCTTGCATCATCTGACATTTTCTTCGGTTGGCGGGGAAAAATGGGGAAGAAAAGACACTAATCGCGTTTGTGATACGTAGGAATCCTGCGCGACGACGATGAGCGGCGCTCGGAACGCTTACAGCTTTGGAATGACTTCAATATTTGCTGGCTAGCCATCTGTCAGAAACAAAAAGATTTGACCCAGGATGTCGTGGCGACAGGCCACCAACCACCACAGACCAGTTTACTGAGCCGGGATCGAATGGAGGCCATGGGCAAGGAGTTGATTCAGCTCTGCGACCAGCTGGAACAGCACGGATTGGTTGATTATCAGATGGGCATTTGGGAGGAGGAGATTCTTTCCGGTAGGCGGATTATCTTTTTATTTTCGTTCTTTTGTTTTTGGTGTCTGCGCTTGCCATGCTCCTCTCTACTTCCTCACTCAACCTATCCAACTCTATACTCATGCTAAACTCTTCTTAGTCCTGGGTCAATGTCTGGATCTAATGGAGAGCAGACCCGAACTCCTGAGTATCCAGACCATGCCCGAACCCGCCACAGCAACACAGCGACCATGAACAACGAAGCCCACAAAACTTGAATCAACCGGCCCCCGAAAAGGCCAAGCAAGAAAAGATACCCAAGGCGAGGAACGGGGAACCTTCCGACACCAACTTCCCAACTCCGATGCCCAATTCAAGCCCCCACCATGATGCACCATCCCTCCCAGAAATTACAGACTACACTAGTCTGTCAGATGCGACCACAGCCCCGGTCCCAATTGGGGCATCCTGCTTAGGCTCCTCCCGAGGGATCGGGCCCCATGCACCGCTGGGAACAATTGGGAAACATTCCGCGCGAATCGACAGGCGAGGACTCGAGGGGGCGTCAGCCGCGTCACAGGGGAAGATTACCCAGTACCCGGCCAAGTGGGTGCGGGGCAATCATGATGAGCGATGGGTTGTCAGCCACGGGAGAGGCTATTGTCTACTAGCGTCGCGCCAATCGGGTTTCCTTGATGTGATATTCGAGATCGTCGGAGGGAGAAACTGGTCACGTCGAGTCCAAGTTCAACTGAGGCCCCACTAACATGATCCAAATTCCAACTCCATTCCGTGGGCGCTACAGTGTACGGAGAAGTATATTGCCTCACTTTGTTCTTCTCCAATCACGGTGATTGAGGATCGTGATGGATGATGGATGATCGGAAATACTGTATTCATGCAGTGTTGACCTCGATCAATCTGACTTCCCATCGACTTGTGATTCTGTGAAGTGAAGCACTAAAGTGTACTATCACGCGCCAACCTTACCCCAAATTGTCATGTTGGATGATGCCTATCCCGTGTCCAGCCGCACTCGCTTGAAGACTTGGGCTTGGACTCTAGCTTATCGCTACCTGTGTCTTGGATGTCTTGGATATGGAAAGTCTTGCTACATCCAATCACTGCTGGATGATTATTCGGGTTGATTAGCTAGTTAGTTGGTCTACTACTGCTACTCTACGCTAATACGCTTAGCCTCGTCTAGCTGCTCATCTCTTTACACCGATGTTACCTAACTAGATGTCACATTATCATTCTGATTAACGATCGAATAACGCAATGCAATCAAAAATGACGTCCATTCATTTTACTTCCAAATCTACTGTATCTGTTCATTCCCTCTTAAAGCTGTTAATACGGTAACAATTCCATACAGCGAGATATCGTACCTTTGTTCTTATGCTCTGAGTCCCTCATTCGAGTAACTTCTAACGAGTACTTCCACTTCGGGTCAGGCGCAGCAAGACCCCAATACCCAAGTAACAAGTTATTTCCAATTCTTAATCCTTGATTGCAATAACAGAAAACCCTGGCTGTGGGAATGGGAAGTACATAGATACTGTAGATTCCCGGCGCAAGTTGGTACGTAACGCTTAGACCGGTCGATTAGGGTTTCTGCATTGAAGATCATGTTGATTAGTATTTGTGGATCAGATCAGATCAGATCGCCTTGTCTTTTACTTTTACATGCACGGAGTACGGCGTACAGTATGACCTGCTGATTGTGCAGAGTACTTTTGTTCGGATCCGAGGGTTGGGAAATGGGAATAAGGATTGTGGAATTGGGATTGCCCTACGGAGTACTCCGTACATACTTACTTGTATGACATTTGAAGATGTTGATTGCTTCAATCTGGGGAAATACTTGGTGTGTTCGCGAACTGCGGAGTTCAAGCTTTCAACTTTCTCCCATAGCCTTCAGGGTGAACCTTCAACAATGACTTGTCTTTTATTGTCTACCCTCCCATCCAATTCTAGACTCACATAGATCATCTGTGCGAATATTCAGATGCGAATCAGGAACGATTTGCATCTGTGGGCCAGTCGATCTCCCAGTGATGACAATTCTTAAACCTTATTACCATCACAGCCCTGCGCTGCGCCTAAGTCTAGATCGACAGATCACTCTGCCAGGCACGCATTGTACATCGGCACTCCGCCTTTACAGCCTTCACCGTACTTTGGTGAGACGCCGATGGCATTGATTCAATGGAAAGCCCCATATGCATTGTACAGGATATAGAACAGGACTGGCGGACTCGAGCAGCAATGCAGGTAGAATAATACATGATAGGTAAAGAGAAAATAGTAGTAAAAAAAACATATCGCTCGACAAAAAGGCCTTCCCTCTCCCCTTTTAACGCTTGACCCAGGTAGGCATCTTGCGGGCCTTGACATGACCGGGCTTCTTCCTCTCCACACGACGGGCATCGACAGTAATAACACCGGCTAAAGGAGAAAAAGTAATTGTCAGCATAGGGTACACAACAGGACGTAATGTACAAGATCAACCTACCCTTTCGCAGAACAGGCTTCAAGGCTGGCTCATGCAACAGCAAAGCCCGCCCAATAGCCAGCGTAATAGCCTCGGCCTGGCCAGTCACACCGCCGCCTCGAACCGTAATCCACGCATTATACTTATCCAACCGCTGGGTGCAGCGCAGAGCCCACAATGCACTCTCTCGATCATGCACCCGCTGGAAGGCCTCGACCAGTGACTTGCCATTGACGAGGACCTCGCCCTCGCCCTCGACCAGCTGCACAACGGCAGTGGACTCCTTACGCTTGCCCTTGGCGCGTGCGCGTCCATGCTCATCCACCGTCCGTGGCACATGCTGCACCGCGTATGGGTTTCCAGGACGCAGGAATGACTCGAGCGTGCGCTTGACCTCGCCGGGGACCATCTCCGGTTGAATACGGTTTAATCGCTGTAGGATCTTCACCAGACTCTTGTATTTCTTCATCGGTACGGGCTCACCGACGTAGTCACGGAACTGGGCCAGCTTGAACCATGCCATTCGCGGTGCGTCGCCGGCGGCGACGGTCGGGAGCGAGGCGTACTTTGCTTGCAGTTGCTCCAGCTGCAGGACGTGGTCGATGAAGCGTGGGCTACCGGAGAAGTAGGAGGGAGAGGCGGGGACAATGCGGGCTGGACGACGGGAGAAGTTGGTAAAGTCGATTTCGGGAGCTGCTGGTGCTTGCTCTTGTGTTGCGAGGGCCGATGGTTGCTGGCCTTCTACTTCGGTCGCATATGTCCGGGTCTGTCGGGCCAGACACCGGGTTACCGGGCGGGATGTGGATGATGAGTGTAGCCGCAGAGCCTGGAAGGCCTGGGCGAGGCCATTGGGCGTGGGCCGGGCCATTGTGAAGGGGATATGAAGATGTCACGGAGCCTCTTGTCTTTCCCGAACGAGTCTCAACTTGTCGGACTGCTGTTTTTCCAGCCACGTGACTTTTCTGCAAAAACAGTTCCTCCGAGTCCCGACCGGTGGGATCCGCACAAAATTTCATCTGCCCCTCTCCTTTCGTTCCTTCTTCCTTCTTCATCTTCCCTCTCCTCATCACACATCCCTTGCTTTCAAAATGGCTTTCGGAAAGCTCTACGGTCTCCCTGTACGTCTTTATTCTTGAGCTGATCTGCTATTGTATCATTCTTTCTGACTTTACCTTTCTTTTACAGGAGAACGGTCGTACCATCTCCGTCCTGGTCGCTGCCAAGCACAACGACCTCGACTTGGAGCTGGTCAAGACCCAGCCCAACTCTGCTGTTAACACCAGCGCTGAGTACCTCAAGGTCCAGCCCCTCGGCAAGATCCCCGCCTTCGAGGGTGCCAATGGCTTCACTCTGTCCGAGGTTATCGCCATTGCCATCTATGGTATGTTGATGACAGCTGTTTTTTTCGAGCTCGGACATTTTTTCCACTTTTCCACTACGTCACCACCATCGCCTCCCTGTTTTTTTTTTCCATGATGAGATATATCAAATTACTAGTTATCCCTGGCAGAACCACACTGTTGAGATGAACACACTCTGATCAAAAACACAAACTCGAGAAAATTGAGTCCCCCGCCATGGGGGGAAAATTTTTCTCGAGGGGAGAGGGGGAGTTGTTGGGCGGAACTTGGGCGTTGGACTAAGCCTAAGCTCCCCCACCTCACCCCCCTTTCCCTGAAGCACATTCTCCCATCACCACCCCTGATTGCATGATCCTACTGTGGATCCCACTACTTGTTTTTGAAACATCACACAAGAAAAAAAAAACCTCAACTAACTTGTTTTGGTTATAGTGACCTCCCAGAACGAGAAGACCACTCTCCTCGGCAAGACCAAGCAGGACTATGCTTCCATCGTCCGCTGGATGTCCTTTGCCAACGGCGAGCTCCTCCCCAAGCTCGGCTCCTGGTACCGCCCCCTCCTCGGCATCGACGGCTACAACAAGAAGACCGTCGATGAGGCTGCCAAGGCTGCCCAGAAGACCATTGCCGTCCTCGAGCAGCACCTCACTGCCAACACCTACCTGGTCGGCGAGCGCATCACCCTGGCTGATCTCTTCACTGCCTCCCTCCTGACCCGTGCCTTCGCCACCGTCCTGGACAAGAAGTTCCGTGACGCTAACCCCGCCGTTACCCGCTGGTACAACACCATCATCAACCAGGCCGCCTTCAAGGCTGTTGTCCCTTCCCCCGTCTTCGCTGAGGAGATCATCAAGTACACTCCCCCCAAGAAGGAGGAGAAGCCCAAGCCCGCTGCTGCCCCCGCTGCCGCCGCCGAGGAGGAGCCCGCTCCCGCCCCCAAGCCCAAGCACCCCTTGGAGGCCCTTGGCAAGCCCACCCTCATCCTCGATGAGTGGAAGCGCCAGTACTCCAACGAGGACACCCGTCCCGTTGCCCTCCCCTGGTTCTGGCAGAACTACAAGCCCGAGGAGTACTCCCTCTGGAAGGTTGACTACAAGTACAACGAGGAGCTCAAGCTCACCTTCATGGCCAACAACCTGATCGGTGGCTTCCACGCCCGTCTTGAGGCTTCCCGCAAGTACCTCTTCGGTGCCCAGGCTGTCTACGGTGCCAACTACGCCTGTGTCATCAAGGGTGTCTTCATGGTCCGCGGCCAGGAGGCTCTCCCCGCCTTCGATGTCGCCCCCGACTACGAGTCCTACGACTTCCAGAAGCTCGACCACACCTCCGAGGCTGACCGCAAGTACATCGAGGACATGTGGGCCTGGGACGTCCCCGTCACCGTTGACGGCAAGACTCTCGAGTTCGCTGACGGCCACGTCTTCAAATAAGCGTGTGCGCCGAGCACTCTATTCTCCTTTCTCAATGAATACCCCCCTGGAGAGCGATGTTTGATCATTTTCTGACCCTCGTGTCTCGCTCATCCTTTCCTCTTTCTTCGTACTACCCGCGCCTTGATGTCGGGGCCGGGAGTTAAAATGCCCCCCTCCCTATCTTACAACCCCCTACTTCTTTTTTTACGTGCCGATGTGGTTCATGTTCATGGTTATGATATGTTGTGATGCGAGATGAGATGAACGACTTGCGTAGCCTGGGTTTGTCATTGTGCACTCGGATACGTCGTCGACGCTAGGTTACTACGTCTAGCTATCAATGAATGAATCGGGACTTGATTGTCCTCGATGAATTTATTCGTGAATGTTTTTCTTCTGTAAACTGTAAACTGTAGACTGTCAAAGTATTCTTGTTAACTTGGCCCTTGGAATTTACTAGCTTAGAACATGCCCAAGTGTTGGTAGTTATGATGCCTACGCGTGTTGCTCTACTGGCGAAGGGGTCATAGCTGAGTATGGACAGAAAACGAAGATTCTGGTATCAAGAACTTGGCATAAACATCTTCTTATTCAACCTACTCGTATTACTCTTGGCTTTGAAAGAGATCTGTTTCTAATTGTTCAATTGTTACGTGAGAATCAATTGAATTTAAGAGAGTAAATAGTTACGATATGATTTTGTGACTTAAGTAGAATGTCCCTTGTTATCAGCGAAGAAACAGATGCAGCAGGAGATGCAGAAGTATATGTGCAGACAGAACTGTCAAAAGAGCTGGAGTCAGACATGTAGAAAGACATTTGGAAAGACATGTCATGTATAGAAAGAGCTGTATAGAAAGCAGTAGTGCTGTATCCAACCCCCCCCCCCCCCCCCCCAAAGGGAAGCAACCCCCTCCCAGTCAGGTGCCTCAACCTCCCCAATATAAATACCCTCATAATCTTCACTTGACTTTTACTTTCCCTCATCCTCCTTCCCTCCCCCGGGGCCTGTGGTAACAACCACACCGGGGAGGGGAGTGTTGGCCGTTGTGCCCCTCCTGCGACCGACGTCACCAAGGCGAATGCCGAGCCTTCTGCTCGAAGTTGTCGACAGAGAGGCCACTTCCCGGCATTGCCCAGGAGGTAATGGCCGTGGCAGCGGCCGTGGAGGCCGACGAAACTCCGGTGGTTCGTCCTCGCAAAGTGTGAACGTGGATTTCGGTTTCACCCGCTAAGTTAGGGTAGATGATGATTGTATCCAGAGTGATAATGGAGACTGGGGTGTCTAAGTAGTATGATTGAAATGCCGACTCTGTTGCAGAATGGCGAGCCTTAGCATTGCCGTGAGGATGAGTGTGAGGCATCATGGCTGATCGGTAGCGAGAGATGGGAAGCAGAAATGGTCTACCCTCATGATAAAGCAGCAGATTTGTTTGGGTAGAGAAAGAAGCCGCATCAAAGATCGAATACACACATGTCCGAGTCAACCTTCCTAGCTAGTAAGTATATGGCTCTAGGTTATGCTTCATGCCACCAGGACCGAGTGCAATTCCTTGACAACCATACAACACTTCTAGCTTTCCAATTGGACTTCCAGGACAGCTCCCCAGAAAGCTTGGCCCAACAGATAACATTTGAAAATTACCTCCAGGCGGAAAAGAGCCTTTCCTGATGCAGTGCGTTATTTGGGATTTATGTTTAGTTCTAATGGGCTTCGGTAAATAATCCATTGCACAGCACAACCCCGTAGAGGTTCCAAGGCACCTGCCCGTGGGCTACTGTCACGGATATCACACCCTAGTACTATACAGCCAGAATTGAGTATTGATCCTGTCAATGCACCATCAGCAGTACTGTGTATAGAAAATGTCGTAAGCTTTTCGAGTTGTCATCTTGGACATGCCAACCTTATGCCATCGAAATCAAGCATAGTGATATGAGTGGGTCTCGATCAAGGCTGGATAGTGGATTATGAAGGTAAATATCTTCCCCAGTCCCGCCGATGTGCTATTTGCAGTCCAGATCGGGAAAGAAACTCGTTGATCTCAGATTCTACTTGATGATCAAGTAGGAAACAAACGATAGTTATAAAAGCTTGAATTTTAGACTGGAAAACATTTGAGTAATACCTCTGTCTTCTTCTAACGTGCCTGGATTATCTTACTAGACTCTTCATAACAAGGAAAGTCATGGGGCCCACGGGAAAAAGACTTCTGTCGAGAGTTGTGGATGATTCCGCTCAGCGTGAGCCAGAGAGACTGTTTGCAGTCATTCCACGGGGCCTGAATATATCTGATGGCTTCCAGAATCTGACGATGAAGAAATTGTCTCATGTCGTCAACTCTCTTTGCTGGTGGATTGAAAAAACCATTGGACCCGCAATCGCCCGGGAGAGGCTGGCTTGTATCGGGATGAACGATGTCCGATACTGCGTGTTCGTCTTCGCGTGTCAGAAATTGGGCTACGAGGTAGGTAAGAGTTGGCGTAAATACCGATGGCAATGAGGCTGACTCCTCGTACATATAGGCATTTTTACCTTCGACAAGAAACTCCGATGACGCTCATGTTCACCTGCTCAAAGCAGCTGACTGCACCAAGATTTTCTTTAGTGAAGAGCGGCGCACTCGAGTCCTCGAAATCCAAGAATCTCTGCCCGAATGTAGAGATTTTCTCAATTTCCACGCTCCAGCAGATGCTTGCTGATGCAAATGGTTGACGATCTTATATTTACCAAGAAGCTTATGATGACGTGGAAGATCGCACCATTTGCATCATCCACAGTTCTGGAACTACCGGTAAATACCTGCCGTCAAGTACTATACTCAAATGGTATTAAATGACCTTTTCCAAAATCATCAGGCATGCCCAAGCTTGTACCCCTGACGAACGGATTCTTCAGTTGCACCGACAAGTTCTCGCGACTAACCTGGCCCGAGTCTCGCCAACCAGCCACTTTCTACAACTATGGCCCGGAGGAGATCGTCCTTGCAACGACCCCCTTCTTCCATTTGATAGGCCTTATCTCGTTTGTTATGTCAATCTTTCACAATGTCCCTGTCTTGATTGGCCCTGAGAAGTCACTCTCAGTGGACCATTTGGTTGAATTCATCGAAAAGACCAGTCCGACAGCTGGGTTTTTCCCGCCGTCAGTCTTGGAGGATATGAGCCATTCAGAAGTGGCGCTTAAGTCTCTCGAGACGCTCCGGACTGTATTCTTCTGGGGCGCGCCATTAGCGCTTGATTCGGGTCGTCGCCTACGCCAGCATGTACAGGTTGTATCTCTTATCGGGTCCTTAGAAATGGGTTGGCTTCCAGCATTGGTGCCGGAAAGCGAAGAAGATTGGGCCTACTTTGAATGGAACCCATCTTATGGAATTGAAATGCAAGCTCGAGGAGACGATTTGTTTGAGATGGTCATCCCTCGCAGGGAAGACTCACAAAACCTGTAAGCCATTTTCCGTACCTTCCCTGACCGAGAAGTGTATAGAACCAACGACCTTTACACGAGACATCCCACGAATCCTCACTTATGGAAGTTCAATGGAAGGTTTGATGATGTGATTTTTCTCAGCAATGGAGAGAAATTCAACCCAGTGAACATGGAGAAAACCATCGAGGGACATCCTCTCGTCTCTAAAGCCGTGGTTATCGGTCAATCTAGGTTTCAGGCTCGTTTGCTTATTCAACCAACTGTCAATGCTCCGGAAATGTCCCACAATACTTTCATTGAAGAAGTTTGGCCAACAGTACAAGAAGCAAATCGAGTTGTCGCTGCTCGTGGGCGAATCTTGAGAGAGAGGATTGGACTTGCCTCAAACGAATAGCCCTTCAAAACGACTGCAAAGGGTACCATGCAGCGGCAAGCAATACTCCGGGATTATGAGCAAGAGATCAATGCCATGTATGATGCGGATTTAGCTTTTGACCTGGACGTGCCATGCCCTGAAATGACGGATCGCTTCACGGGCAGGCTTCAAAGGAGCCTCATGCATTATTCCATCTCACACATTGGAATACAACGTCGTGGTCCTCTCTGATCCCGACTATCCGGGAACATTTCAATGTAGAGCCAGAGCCAGTCGGGCTTAGGGAGTGGGCCGCAGAGCTTGAGCGTATCGAAAATCAGAGCAGTGCCGACCTTGCCGACAAGCCAGCGCTCAAATTGCTGTCTTTTCATCGCGCGATTGCTGATGAGAAAAATGCAACGATGTCTGTGGCCTTGGACGTGTCAAGAGCCAAAGCCGCGAGCAGAACAATGAGAGCGCTCGAAACGATTTCTCCGGCTTTGATGAAGAATTGGTTGTTTCAATGGCGTTTCTAGGTATCCCATCGGCAGAGGTGGAAACCTGGCGATGAGGCAGGCATGCGTGGAGGAAGACTAGATATTAGTGCGCTCGTTAAGATCCTTAATCTTGGCTTCGAGGGACTTGAGGCGTAACTCATTCTCCTCCTCGACGCCTCTTAATTTGACCTTGAGCTTTTCATTTGCAATAATTCGACTGCATCCTCTATCGTGCTTCTCAGGGCCTCGAGAGCATTTTGACCTTTGGCCGGCTCTGATTCCTTGTCATTTATTTCTGCCTGCTGACGATTGATTTCACCAAAAATGCAGGCAGTTCTATGTAGTTTGGTGCGAGCAACAAGTATGACGAACCACCAGGAATTGGCTTCGAGACCTTAAGTATTCTCTTCAGTCTGCTTCCAATACATACGACCATAGGGTGTGGAGAACAGGGCTTCCCGTCCGCTCAGCCGTACTTAAGCCACACGCCGGCCAGTTAGTAGTATGGTGGGTGACCACATGCGAATCCTGGCTGTTGTATGTTTTTGTCAGTTGTTTATTTTCAATTCTTTTTGTTTTAGCTCTACTTATTCAATATGGAGCTCGTCTGACACCAGAGGAAGCTCAAGATTCATATTCAGAGAAGTGTAGTATACACCAAACCAATGCTACTCAAGGCTCAGCCACTAAGTGAATGTGCGAAATACCAGTTGCTAATTCCACATTTTAATATGATCATGACCCAGTATCCGACCTTGTTGATTATCTGGAGGACTGGATTGCCTCGCAAGAACACGCAAGTTGAATTGCGATGCAAAGTTGAACACGACTGATGCCGAGAATCTACTGAAATGCTCGATTGAAGTGCATCGAAAGCCATTTGGCCCCGAAGACCAAAGAACACTATTAAATTTGTTCTATTTTTCCAGTGTGTTACAGCTTTGGAGGCCGGTTGCAGGCCGCAGAAGCATCACTAGTCAAGGCTATGGACGTTCAACACAGGGTGTTAGGTGATGATCCCCGTGATACCTCTCTCGGGTCAACGTGCAGATGATACTCGAAGGTTAATGACAGAATACATGGACATGCGAAGGAAAATCTAGCTCCCGATCACCCTAGCACTTGAGAAAGTATGGAGACTCTCATGGTTTTACGACTGCACGGATTGGATGGTTGCGAATAGCCTGGGTTATTTGAAGTAACCAGGAAATTAATTATCTACGGACGTCTCAAAGCCGAGTGAGGAAACATCTCCATCATTTAAGGGTAAGCAGAGCAGGATCATGAAAGCTCTGAAATGGTCTCCTGCCATTGACATCAAGGCATAGTGTCTGGACAGAACCCAGCGCAAGCGCAGCAGAAACCATGATAATCATCCACAACACAGGCATCCTGGCCGGATCTAGGGCAGCCAGCACCCACAACACACACCTACACCATCCACAACACGAGTACATAAGAACAATGTTTCATTCATCTTCTTACATTACCACCTCAAAAAAAGCCTAAACCCCCAACCCAATGCCACTTAGAACTCCACAAAACTCCTATCCACAGAAGTAATCATGACAAGTAGATTGGAGATGATTTAGAATCAAAGATTAATCTGGGCAACAGAAAAGTCACCTCAAAGAGAATGGAGATTGAGCAGAATCAAACAGTAATCTCACATCAAAACACGGCGACCAATCAACCCTTCTTGGGGAAACCCAGCCCCTCCTCCAACTTATCCAGCAACGAGTTGTTGGATGGAGCCGGGGAGACGGGACGCTTCCCATCATCGGTGACCGGCGAGACGGGGGGCCGGCCTGGGTTCCCGTAGTAGGGACGCGAGTGCTGCTGCAGCTGGGGGATGGGCCCCTGGTTGGGCTCGCGGGATTGGCTGCGGTGGTATTCATCCCAAGCCCTATCCAAAAACCGGGCAGCCGAGCTCGGCTCCACGGCGTACTGGGGCTCGTACGTGGTCCGATTGGGGTAATACCCGGAGTTCTGCTCGCGTGGGCGAAACTCCCCAGGGACTACATTGCCGCGCCACGCACTGGGGATGGCATGGCCAAAGCTGGCCCGGCGTGCGTACCCTTGGTGGATGGGCTGGCTTCGGGGGCCTTCGTGCTTGTCGTCGGAGATGAACTCGGGAGGCTCATAGTCAGGTTCCTCCTCCTCCACCACCACCGAATCGGGAAACGCAGCGGCATCGAGTCGAGGTTCATATTCAGGTTCCTCATCTTCCTCCAAAGCATTGGCAGCATTTGCAGCTGGTGCGGGCTCAGATTGGGCTCTCTGGCGGAAGCTGTACCGCTGTCCATCGGTGTTGTCGAGGATATTCGCCTGCGCATTGGGCTCGAGTTCACGCTCAACATCAGGCTCCTGGGCCCGGACAGGCTTTTTCTTGCCCTTCTTGCGGCGGCTCATCTTGGCGGGGTTGGCAGCATTGGGGGTGTTGGCATTCTTGCTGCCGGAAGCTTGAGCATTGGGCTGGTTCTTGGGCTGATTCTTGTTCTGCGCCTTGTTCTGCTCCTTCTGGGCAGAGTTGTTGGCGGCCGCGAGGGCAGCTTTCTCAGCCTTCCTCTCCCGCTTCGCCTTCTTGCTTTTCTTGCGACGCTCGTTTCTGCGACGCACGAATTCGCTGCGCTCACATTCAGCGTCAATGGAAGCCTTATCGCGGTCACATTCAGCGACAGTGGAAACCGCATCGAGGTCGATGTGGTTGGCAGAGGTGCCAGTGGGCTCAGTAGCGGGCGCGAGACTCATGCCGCCGTCATCTTCGCTGTCGGAAGCTTCGTCTGGTTTTTCGATTTCCAGGTCCAAGATGCTGGCTTTACCTGAATCGACACGTTCGTTCCACTGGCGGAGCACTTTACTCACGTCGTCGTATCGTGACAGAGCGTCGAGCTTGGCAAGGACTTGTGAGAAGAGATTTGTTTCGTCGATGCTGGGGTCGTTGGTAAACTCAGGGATCTCGAGGATGTTGAAAGGTTCACTGAGAGCTTTGATCTTGGAATCGTCGATGAGAATGGTGTTCGTTTGATCCCAGCGTTGACCAGGTAGAAAATTGCCCGTCTGTTGCCGTATCTGGTTCGTCTTGCTGTGCTTCCCACCCGCCCGTTTCTGCGGCGCGGCTTTTTTGACGGCCTCGCTGCCTGGATATGCCGCTTGGATCTCGAGGCTGGTCCATACTTTGCGCAATTCCTTGTACACTTGCAACTTGGCGTTGTACTGTCTCTGGGTAAGGCCGAACTTGTCACGGCCCCAAAGTGCTATCATGCGTTTACGCTTCTCAACCGGAAACAATTTGTCGCAGACTGCATTCAAGGTAGGTGGCTTTGAACTTGTCCAGATCATGACTGCATATTTACTAGTCAGGATATCCAGGAAATCATCGAGGCCATGGCGACGAGCAAATACTGGAGGCAGTTTGCGGTGTTTCCGGAAGATCAGAGTGCCATTGAGATCGAGAATGATCAGTAATGGTCGTTTCGATGGACTCTTTTGTGGTGGCTTGGATGCTTGCAACATGTACTCTTTGGTAGGTGATGGCCTCTTCATAGGTGGCGTCGGTGATCGTACTCTTTTTGGCGGGCCTGTGTTGGGTATTTGCCCTGTTGATCCTGCCATTGTGCTCATGCTCTGGGTCTGCATAGAAAACATTTGGTTGAACGACGGCATCATTGGGAAGCCCGGCATGTTTCCCATTGCATTTTGGTTGAAGAACATTGGATTGAAGAAGGGGAATGGCGTTTGAAGTTGTTGTGTCGTCATCGCTGGGCTGTTCATGTTCACAGGATTCCACAACGGGACATTGAATGCGCCGAAAGCCCTTGACGGCGAAGCCGGTATGTTTCCGTTTGGAACCTGCTCACCGCCACAGCCATTCTCACTTGCTGTGTTGTTGAACGGAGGTATTGGTGCGCAAGAGTCGGGGTTGTTGGCTATTGAACCTGGCCCAATTGGCACCATTGAACTCCCTTGGACGGTAGGATCTTCAATGCTCTGGTACACGGTATCACAGCTTGAGACTTGTGGCAAGCTCTGTGTCTCCGTTGCGCCATTGGCGACAGATCCCTGAACTGGACATGATAGACTACCCTCCTGCCCATTGTGCGCGTCACCCATTATTGCGTCCGGCGCATTTGCAAACTGCGGGGGTTGGACCGACGCAGCTACGTCCGCACCTTCATGCGCAATCTTTTGCCGTTTTTGCTTAGCCCGAGCCAGCCTGACAGATATTTCCGAATCGCGGGCAAGGGAATTGTATGCGCGTGTGAGGGCGTTTTTATCGTGGCGAGGAGGAGGTAGGGAGGAGGTGATAAGCTATACAAGCACAAGCACCGGGGTTAGTCCGCGCAAATCAATAAAGGGTATCTTCCTTGGAACGAGATACACCCATAGTATACTCAACTAACCGGGATTTTTCGACCAGAAATACCGCACCGACTCCTTTGTCGAGCCAAGAGATTCCACCGCGTGGGGCAAGTCGAGCGTGACATTGACTGCACGTCGAAGTGGATGTTGACGGTGACAATCGGCGGAAAAAAAAGGGCCTAATCTTATCAGCTTCACCGCCCGCCACGGCAATATTTTTCTTTTTCGGAAGATTGTCTCGTCGAGATTTACTGCATTCGCCATTCACATACTCAAAGATGGCTATTACAGATATGCTGAACCGCCGTGTGCGGGCCAGACCTGACGATGAGGATGATGTGTACTCGGAACAATCCGATGCAGGCGAAGAGCCATCCCAGGACGAGGCCGAGGAAGACGACGATTCTGATGCCGGAGATCTGCAATCTGATGATGTACGTACATTCCTACGACTGTAAAAAGCTCAACTACTAACGAAGTCTTTCTGCTACAGTCACAAGAAGAAGGATCGGAAGATGAAGAATCAAACCCAGACTCCAACGAGGACAGAAACGACAATCCCTCCTCAGACGAAGAAGACTTCGACGCAAACGACGACATCCAAGCCTCCCTAAGCAACATCTCCTTCGGCGCCCTAGCCAAAGCCCAAGCAACAATGGGCCCTAAAAAGCGCAAAGCCCTCACCAACAAATCCGCCCCCGAATCCACCACCTCAACCGCCTCCCCACTCGACGACATCCGCGCCCAAATCCGCGCCGCCCGCGACCAAAAGCGCGAAGCCGCCGCCTCAACCTCCAAAGACAGCGCCAAAGAAAAGAAAGCAGCCCGAACCTCCAAGCACGCACCAATGGTGCAATCCTCCAAATACGCCGTCAGCCGCAAACGCGTAATCGTCGAACCACCCGCGGTGGCCAAAGCCCGCGACCCGCGCTTCGACGCCGCAGTAATGGGCCACAGCGGCAAAGGCCTCAACGCAAAAGCCTCCGAAAAGAACTACGCCTTCCTAGAAGAATACCGGGCCTCGGAACTAAAAGATCTAAAGCGGCAAATGGCCGCGACGAAGAATCCCGAGGCGAAAGAAGCGCTGAAACGACAAATCCGGTCAGCGACGGATCAGCAGAAGGCCCGGGAGAATCGCAAGCGCGAGGAGACTGTGATTTCGGAGCACAAGAAGAAGGAGAAGGAGGCTATTCGGGATGGAAAGAAGAGTACGCCTTATTATTTGAAGAAGTCGGATTTGAAGAAGCAGGTTATGCAGAAGAAGTATGAGGAGATGGGATCGAGGGATCGGGCGAAGGCGTTGGAGCGGAGGAGGAAGAAGATGGCTTCGAAGGAGAGGAAGGATATGCCTATGGAGAGACGGGGGTTTGAGGGTATGGGTGGTGGTGGTGGTGAGCCTCCTGCGCGAGGTGGAGGTGGTAAGAGGAGACGACTTGAGTAGATACCCAGTTTTTGTGTTTTTGATACGAAATTCAAGGATAGAACAAGTATGAACATGATCGATCAAATATCCAGTCATTAATTTCAGTCGTGGTGTACTTGTACTATATTAGGCCCAAGGCACTAAAAACCCAATCCCAACAGAGATCCAACCTCAACGCTAACAACAATGAAATACGGTCAAATGAGATAAGATCCTGGAAAATGAAATCGAAAAGAAGATCTCGATCCAAAGAAACCCGTTCAAAAATGCTGAATTTCCCAAATGAAAAACACAATGAACAACGTCCAAAAAGTAGGTATATGGGTAAAAACACAAGCAAAAAGACCACCAAACGCCTAATGCGAAGTAAATGCATGAGGTTCTCGGTAGCAGCAAAGGCCCGGACCCAAGACAAGGCAAGCAAAGAAATAAAACAAAACGAACCCTTTTTCCAAGTAAGCCTTCGCAGAGGCTCACTCCCTGTCGTACCGTAGGTATAGATGAGATGGGATATAAACATCAATGTCATGTAAGCAAGAAAAGAAAGAACAAAACAAAAAGCTGCAACCCTGATACTCGATCGTCAAGATGAGGCGGGCAATGAAAAAGAATCTCGAACATGACAAGTCATCCCGTTCAATCAGAAAAAGCTCAAGAAGTCGGGTTGAAGTCAAAGACCAAGTGCTCCAATAACACTTATTTTTGGATTCGGACTTGCCGAAGCGGGTCCAGTGTAAACCACATTTAGAAGCTGGAGGGGTCTGGCCATAAACCAAAGCATGGTGACCCATCCGTCCGTATGTGGCAGTCATTTATTGGTGAAGTGATACGTGCAACCGCATTACTTCAAGAATGAAACAAATCCCAAGCCCTGGCACACAGGCCCAAAAACTCTTCCTTCTTTCTCCGCTGAGTCTCTGGCGAGTCCCTGCCTGCGCCAAATGGACCAGGGAAAGTAGAGTTGGGCCCCATGGCCGCCGCAGGATTTGGGCGACTGTGAGGATCGGGGCCATAGCCCAGGGGCGGGCTCCCATTGTCCTGTTCATATTCACTTCGCGGGCGACGGCGAGCAGTGGGGTCGGTAGAGTACATTGGCGGAGCTGGAGGACCGCTGGGGGCGGGTTCACTGATCAAGGGTGCGGTCTTGGGGGCCATGTGGCCGGCATGGGGCGATGGGGGAGTTGGGGGTTGGTGGCCTCCGTAGTGCACGATACGGGGAAGAAGTTCTTCCCGACCACCGGACATCTCTTGGACTGCCTCCTCGGCCGAACGGTACTCCCGTGGCCGGGTAGGCGTTTGGGACATGTTACCAGGCAGACCGGGGGATGGCAGGGGGGCCAGATTTGACTGGGAGGAGTTGGAGCTGGATGCATTAGGATACAAGCTGGGGCGGTCACGGTCACGGCCGAGGGTATCTGATCCAAAGACATCGGAGAGTGGAGGGAGGCGGTTGTTGGTCTGAGTGGCGGGAACATGGTGCATATGCGATGTCGAGCCCAGTGTCGGACTCTGATTGACGATGTGGCGGGTCAATGGCTGAGGTTGATACCGGCCGGTAAATGTCTGATTCAGCGGGGCGGACTGAATCACTCGCTCATTGGCGAACTGAGAAGCGGAAGGAGGGACAATTGAAAGACCAGGAGGGGGTCGTCGCTTGGAACCGGACTTTGGCATGGCCATGAATTTTGACTCGGACGGTTTGACTCCCTCGGGGCCTTCATCCTTGGCTGATTTGTGTAACCGCGCCTCGATTATTGACCGCTGTTGATCCCGTACTGACATGCTGCGCTGCAGCTGCTCTCTCATGATGGGATCATGTGTCTGGAAGCCAGGCGACAGGCAAGCCAGCCCCACATTTTGCATGGTGAAACCTTCCCTGGCGGTCATAGGCCCGTTCGGTGGACGCACCTGGAGGCCACTGGAAGATGGGAGGCTGGTCGACAGGTCCAACTTTCGGGGCCGAGGGCGACTCTGCATGCGTGGGGACGATGGCGGTTCCTTCTTCACGGTAATCCTTGGGCCAGTACTACCTTGAGACCTACAGAAAAGATACCATTAGCATTGCACATTCTTTCTGTAACTTTTCGCACCCTCCTCTGATTTCGTATAACCGGAATCCAACTTACGGAGATGACGGGTCTTTGTTCTCGGGCGTGCCTTTGGCCGGGCCATCTTGAGTGGTCGACATGCGCGGAGGAGAGGAATTCGCCGGGGCACCGGGTGGAGGAGCCAGGGTCGGGCAGTTCTTCGGGCTTGGATCGCGGGTGGTATGTGGTGAGGACAACGGAGCTGCCGTCGCGGATGCAACTGCCGTTGACATGGTGTTGCCGACTAGTGAAAAAAAGGGCCCGGACTTGCGGTGGTGTACCTTGGAGATTTCCGGAGTTGTCGCCACTGACAAGCAAAGGACTATATAGCCACTGCTGGATTATTTTTGATGTATTAATACAACTGCGCGGGATCAGCGACCAGAGATCCCTCGACAAGGAGGTGGAGCATCAATGGAGGCCGAAGATAGAAGCCGACGTAGAAAGGCAGCCCCCAATTCCCGAGTTGGAAGGCTTAGTTGAGGCTTAGTGAGGCTGACGCTTCTGTTGATATTCCAGGTTGGTGACAGCCGCAAACAAAGAAATGTCGGCGGTTACGTCAAAGAACTGGCCAGGAGGGGCATGAACTGCCTGCCAGTCGTTGATTGTCGAGTAGAGAGTACTGGAGGAGAGAGGGGAGTAGAGGGGGGTGGGCGGTAGTTCGGCGGCAAGCAGTGCGACTAGCGGTAGGGGACAATGGAAAAAAAGGTCCAGAGCGTCAAGCGAAAGAAATGGACCACGCGAAGGATTGGTTTAGGGTGGATGAGCTGGCGGGAAAGAAGAGGAGGAGGAAGAAGAAGAGAGAGAAAGTCAGCAGAGTTGAGTCGAGTAGAGTGAGATGAGAGAGGGTCTGGACCCAGAAGGGGGAAACAAGAAGTGTCAAAGAAGAACGGAGAGGAGGGGGACGAGGTTGAGCCCCCGAACCAGGGGGCGGATGGAAGTAGAAGATACATGTAGATACATACAATAATATATGTAGAATCTAGTACCATGGACTCTTGGTGGACCCGTGCTCAAAGCCTCAAACATTTGCTGCACCCACCTACTGGGCCCCGGCGTGTCAGGATCGTCTGGCTGAGACACGACGTGTTTCTGTTCTTACCAACCAGCTGAGTCGCCCTGCCAAATTGCCAATTAGCTGCTCGGATGGGATCTGCGACCACCAGTGTTCCAGTCTTCGATAGTTTCATCTATGGAAACGCCCCCTGGTGGCTTGTCGTTAGTAAGGTTGACTGGTCGATTCTATTCCATTTTCAGAGTTACAAGAGCCTCCCGATTATTCTGCCTTGACTACTCCGTACTGTCTCATATAATTTCTAGTAAAGTGTCCAGTTAGAGTAATTTCACATATTATCAACTAAGTATTCAGAAACAGAAATAAAAAAAGACACCATCTCCATGAACTAGTTACACCTACGATAGACAGTGGACCCCCCTCCTTCCCCCACTACTATGCAGCATGTCCACTGGAATTTTTTAGCATCATGTCAAAAGTTCAGAACACATGCGATCCGTGCTTCTTTTTTTTTCCAGTCTGGACCCCACGATCAGCCACCTTGGTCACATATGGCATATAGATTATATTATTGAAAAATAGCCAATATAGTACACTAGTTAGTATGTAGCGCCACCTACCAAGAAAACAATCCGTAAACTCACCAAGATCTTCAACACATACCAATTTTATAGGTCCAATCTCTCTAAAATGAATCAGTTGCAGTACCCGTGTGGGTGTCAGAGATTAGACGGAGAAATCCACTCAGCCCCGGCACTATTGCTTTTGCAATTCTGGGAAGGGTTAAATCGGTGCTGGGGCGCTGGCTTGGGTGGCTTGATGTCTCCGCAGTTCCACTCAATCCTTAGACAAGTTGCAAAAGATCCATAAATTAGGATTCTTGCTTGAGGAACGAGCCGGTTTCTTCTTTATCATTTTAACTTTTTTAGCTGCGTCACTGGTTTAGTAATCTTAATCGTTTACTCCGTTGGAACTTTGAAACTCTCGGGTTCGCAGTGCCGTCCGTATTCTACATAACTATTCTTTGTTTAAGTGTACTTTGAACTACTTTTTTCAAAAGCTATAGATCATTTCTCCTCTGATCGGATGACTCCAACTCTGCGCTCCCTCCAAAATCCAGCACCTAATCACACCTACCTCCAGCGACTCACTCACGTTCTACATCCAACATGGGCGCCGCCAGCGCTTATAGGCGACCAGGGGGTGGATTCACAAATAGCGTGTGGCTCCCACAGCAACATCCCTGCCAGAGACAGTACACAACTGACTCATGATAGTTTGAAGTATGGAACTTCGTATGTACTGTTCATTGTTATCTACCCGCCCAACAAGGACGAGCTCAAAGTCAAATCAAACAAACCCAAGGAATATTTTATATCCACTCATATCCCCCACCATCGACCAGCAACTTGCAAGTACAGTATCAGCCAACTGCTCAACCAACCCAACCAACCATCCACCCATGGAAGTTCCTAACCCAGGTTCCTCCTGTAGTTCCCCGAACTCAGAAACACAGGTGACAGAACGAGCTGCATGCTGCCTCGTGTGGATCGGATCGGATCACAGGCACAGGGCGGAATCATGGATGGAGTACGCCGTACGGAACCCGTTGCCGACCGCCCTTTACAGTATGTCGTTCTTTAACTTCTTTGTCCATCGGACCACCGCCGAATCTCCCTAGCCTCGCCCTTTTACCCCGATCGATATGATGTCGCAGCAAAGCCATTGGCTGGCGCCCGCACGTCGCTAAGAAGTTTCTTTCAGACTTTCAGTTAGGTTGACCGTAGTTTGACAAGACAAGTCCGACACTCGCACGGATCACCGAGTGATGCGGCAGCAACTGAGGTCCGATCGTTATCTACGCTAAACTGTTTAGAGTAGAAATGTGCCAGGGCCCTAGGGGCCGAGATTGAAGGTACATTAGCTAGGTAATAGTTTGGGTGGTTCGTCCAGGGTTTGTGATGATCCTGATTTCTGGCATCGAATAGATATGGAGTGTTTAGTAGGTAGTACTGAGAATATGGAGTATATTCTCCGTAATTAAGTGCTACTTTAGTTCATAATCAAGTCTGGAACCGGATATTGGAGGGTATAGTTAATGGACTTCGTCCATTTACTAAACCGCTCGATTTTCGAAGTTGGTCCGTGATTTTAGATTGATTAAGACCGTGCGCGTGCGGCATTCTTTCTCATCTTCATCTCTTTGTTCGTTGCACAGGGTCTTCATGTCCGGGAAATTCGGAATTATGATGTTTTTCACCAGTCACAATTTAGAAATTTTCTGTCTATCAAACGTTTCATGAATCGATGCATAATTAATTGATCTCAGAATTCTATAGAGAGACAATGAATCAGGTTTGATTTTAAGTGCTCTGGTCTTGGCATACCGAAGATTTTCATCAATGCGCGGAATATCGTGTCAAGTATACGATGGCCACAGTTTCAAGGGAGTAGGGCATTTTCCTCTGCCATATAATAGTTCGTATACTTACCCTAGAATATACTAGGCTGGATTTTGAGTGTTAAACAACAGCCCTAGCTTCAGGTGATAGGTGAAGCTCGAAGTATGTATGCGAAAGATCAATCAATCTCCAGCGACACAAGCTCCTTCTCCGTTTCTTTTTTTTCTGCTGCTCCTTCAAAAGATCCAAAGAGTTCCACATCAACAAGAACTCTTTATTGCTGGATCATCTTATAATTCCCAAATCGCAAAAGATCTTGGTCGCCCTCTCCCTCGTGGCATCCACTCTGAAACTCAGTCTCTGCAGCCCTACGGGCGGATCTACACGTCAGGTCTAAAGACCAGTTTTTACACAGGAGTCGCAGATCCTTTACTCACAATTTGCAATAGCGAGAAACAATGACATCTCAAGTCTTGTATTCTTCAATAAGTAAATGTAAAACTCGAACTAGAAGGAAGAATAAAGCTTGTTCATGGCGAGGATAGAGAAGTGTACCAAAATGGTAGGCGGTGAGTCCCTCTATCGATAAGCCACTTTTTTTTCTTCGGTGCCTCGACGATCGTCAAGGAAGCACTTTGCGTCTATTCACTTCATCACTTCACCTTAATAGTTCCGAGTTCGATTAAGCAGTCGACTGAACAAGCGATTTGACCAATTCTGTCTCTCCATCCTTCAATTCCTCCCCGCCTTCCCAATACATCAACCACCATACCGAGAACCCCATCCAACTCGATCCCCTCCGACTCAGATACTACAGACACAATGCCCGCCTCCGTCCACTCGGAAGATGTCCAGGAGAACGACCAGTCCATGATGGACGTCGAGGCCGAGGAGCCCGTCAACCCCATCCTGCTGGATGAGAAGCGCATCGTTGTGGTGAGTCGCACACTGTACCGCGGAGTCCCCAAGAAGCCGCGATATGAGCTAGTGATTTGAGGAACTTGTCTGACATTTGGTCGTTCTAGCTGCCCGGTTCCACCGACACCTCCGCCTCTTTCCAGTTTGACGATGAGGGCCACACCATGGGTAATGCGCTGCGCTACGCTATCATGAAGAAGTCAGTACGCCCTTGACATCTTCGACTCGAAGATCGGACATGAGAATCTTTAAAGCTAGGCACTGTAAGCTTTCGCTAACGTCTTTCCAGCCCTGCTGTCGAGTTCTGTGGTTACACCATCCCTCATCCCTCCGACGCCAAGATGCACGTTCGCATCCAGACCAACGGTAAGCCGACACCTACCTACCCGGAACTGAGTCCACTTCAACTCTCCTGTAGAAGATTCCATACTAATTCTCCCCCTCTTTGCAGACACCACAACCGCCCTCGAAGCCCTGGAGAAGGGCTTCAACGACCTCATGGACCTGTGTGACGTTGTGACCGAGAAGTTCTCCGCCGCCCGCGACCAGTTCAAGGAGGACCAGGTCAACCGGATGGAGGGTTGAGCGTGTACTGGGCTGGGAAATTCTTTCTCTTGCATTGCATTCATGTCCGGGATTTGATTGGCGTTTAGGGGGAAGCTTAAAGCTTAAAATTTTATTTGATTGTACATCACTACCTACATTTTCATACATGCTCGGGCCACTTTTGGCGATGACATATCTGGGAGTAGGTCGACTTGTACCTGGCAGGTAAGGGGTGTACCACCTCGTCATCGAGAATTCAGATAGAGCTGAGAACTGAGTGACTCCGGCATCAGCGGATGCTCACTCATCACCTACTGCACTGAGAGGCTGTCAGTTCTTGGTCAAGCCATTGACGCACGTGTAGCGTTATCACAGGACAAAATCTCCGCCATCTCGCAGCCATCCCGTTAGGTAGGGCTGATGTTACAGTACTCCAGTTAGTTCTAGATATTCATTTCAAGCTTGTGGTAAGGTGAACGTCAGGCCTCCCAAGCTGAATCTCCTATCATAAGCTTCGTTTCAGGGTAGTCAAATGCGAGGGTCATGATGAATTCCAACTGGACTGGTTGCCTATTTACCTTTTGATAGATCCCACAGATGCAGTTCAAATGAATAGTGTGGTTAGGAATCTGATTTAGACCTGGATTGTGCTCGATTCCCTTGTGTATTTGTAGCGCCTATCTTAGATACACCAATAACTCAGATGAACATGAGTTCTTCAAAACAGATGCTATGTAACTCTTTCTCTGATAACCTTGTATTTGCTACAACCTGCCAAACCTATCGCCTCGAAAGATGACATCGTTTCGCAGCAGTGCCCCAAAAGGCACTGTAGATATCTATATGACCAAGTACTACTCAATATTAGCTGGTCTTGCGTTGCCTTCGAACCCAATGACAAGCTAATTCTTCAAGTACAATTGGGCTCTGCCGATCTCACAACATCAGTTGTCGCCTTGAATTAGCTCAAGTGGCTTATTTTGAGTTCGAGAATGATCTAGAGTGGTCGTTTGCAAACAGCCACTCGGGATCCCGTTGCCCTCCCGAACATTCCATTGGCCTTGCTTTGACCAACAGGAGATACATTTCCGGAAGCGTGTGATGTGGCATTCACCCTGGATTGGGATTGGAGCTGCTAGAGCTGTAGCCACTTCTAGCTTATCATAATATATTAAGATTGTATACCAAGCTCGTGTGTCCAGATATCAAAATTGTCTAGGAATGATTGAACTCGACAAACATGTATTCATACAGTACATAGTCAACAATGAGAAAGGGGCTTTTCAAAACACGGAGATTTCTTCGGATCCAACCGGCTCACATTCCAAAGAGTCGGAGCATGGTTTTTTAATTAGGCCTTGAGACACCAATTTCTTCACACACACACTATGATCACCTCCATCTCCCTCTATCTCAACATCTCTCTCATACACGTATACACTCTCACCAACCAGGTGAAGAACCTGTTTGATACCCAGTACACAAATCCAACCATCATCCAATGTAACTCTGATACGATCGCCGTTGATGGTCACGGAAATTTCACGTTTCCCACGCAAGGGAGCCCGCGGATCTTTGCCAAGAATAACTCGTGGATCACCCTTCGAAATCCTTGGGTCATGACGGTGAGACCCCTGTTAACTAGAAGATCTTTACCGTACAAAGCAGATTGGGGCTCCAAGTTTACAAAAGAATGCACACCTAAAGCATCCTTCCGTTGCCGCCGTGCCTCTAACCACAACCTTGGTCTTTGCTTTCAGGTACATAGTTGGAATTTGCATGACGTGGGAAGCTTGGAGGGAGTGGATCTAGACTAAGGGATTTGCAAAGGCAAAAGATATTTAAGGGTTGATAGTCGCCCGAACATTGGAAACATCAGCCATTGAACCTTCTAATATCTCTCCATACTCTTCTCAGATACCATGTGAGTTCCAACGTGCCTGCAAAGAGTATTTTTTTGTCAGTCACAGTCTAACATGTTCTAGATACCGCAAATATGTTCATCAAGTCCATCCTCGCTACCCTCGGCCTTGCCGCCTTCGCCCTCGCCGGCTCTGGAGCCGCCAAGTGCTCTAGCAACCAGCAGGTTGTCTGCAAGGACAACGGCAACGGTGGCTTCCTGACCCTGGGCAACGTCCTCCCCGGTGCCCTCGGTGTTGACTGCTCTGGTGGTGACGTCTACTGCTGTGACAAGGGTGCCGTTGAAGATGTAAGTGACATTTCCTACGCTGCTGAGCGAACCGCAGCACTCCCACTAGTATACATTGAGACTAACCAAATCTTCTAGGTCGGCCTCGTCAACCTCGATGTTAACGCCCAGTGCTCCCTGACCCACGTGCTTTAAGTGACTTATGTGCCACTCATCATATCCGCCTGGAGGTACAACGCCGCTTCGAATGTACTCGACACAACAATTCAGTCTGTCCAAGGGAAAGCGATGAAGTGCATCGTGTGGTTAAAGGGCTGGCAAAAATCAAAAAGCTTCCTCCTGTGCGCTGTGATGATACCTGTACAGAGGCCAATTATTGTTGTTGAAGAACTTGAATCTTATCCTAATACACTCTGATTTCTTGCACACCAAGTCAATCCCAATCACACGTCCGAGGAGATGAGATACTCTGTCAACGCATAGTAGCATAACTAAGCTCACCTTGTAGTATATTACGACTTTTTACTACTTTGGAGATCTTGGTTATCACGAACCCTGTCACGCTCCAAGGCGCCATGGACCTACTATATTACAACGGAGACTAGTATTTTGGAATGAGTTTACGGTTGACACTTCGACACAAACAGAACAGACTTGCATCTCATGAGATCCAGTCAATCTGTAAGTGCTCTGTTCCTGTTGTTTTGAACCCACCTCTCGTACAATATTATGTTTTCAGTCCAACGAATGCATAGCTTGGGTCCATCACCTCCCCGGTTAGCCTAAATAGTAGAGCCGTGGAATAGGTCTTGGCAAGCTGATAACTGCTACGTGCTTGAGGCGATATTTCACAAAGGTACGAAACCATATTCTGGCTTGCAACTGTTACAATGTTTATCAGTATCGCTTTACAATAAAGAGGAACGGGTGGGGCGCCAAGCATCCTATATCAAATCCCAAGGTATGTTCAGCGGATAAGGCACGGTAGATGCTGTTTCCGGAACGAAGATAAAATCTGATCACTGTCAATTGACCTGTCACCCCCACAATTCAATCTCACTCATGTAACGGTGGTAAGCCACACACTCATAGTCTTTGTTGTTGACGTCAACATCTGCAGTATTTCTCTATGAATCTGTAACCTCTATCTTTCTCTCGATCGCATAAATAGTAGCAAGATACTTTGCAGCAATGGAGATCTTGAAATCTATCAGCTCAAACGTCACCAAGATCGTACGTATACTTCGCCACTGGATTATTTTCGGTCATTTGGCTTATCCCTCACTCTAGGTCATTCAAACCTACCCGTCAATATGAGATACATCTTCGCTCTCCCCGTTTTGGCTTTTTCGGCCCTTGCCATACCCACGGATGACGGTCACAAGAAGGGCGATGAAGCCGTAGCAGAGACCGTCTGCGAAAGCCACCAGACAGTCGTCTGCAGTGGAAACGGAAACGGTGCTCTGCTTTCTCTGGGTAACCTCCTCTCTGGCTTTCTTGGTGAGAGCTGCTCCGGTGGTGACGTCTACTGCTGCTCACAGAAGGAAGTGGAACAGGTATGTTTCTAGTGCAGCTTTGCTATATGTTGAGGATCTTCGATAACTAACTCATCATCCAATAGGTCGGCCTGATCAACCTGGACCTCAACTTGCAGTGCAGCTTGAACCACTTGTTCTAGAAACAGAATTTCGTTTATGAGGCACGGAATAAGTTACCAGCCTAATACATAATCAATTTTCAACTTATTTCATCAGAAGTCACAGGAATTATGTAAACTTCTCGCTCCGTGAAGTGAGGTCGAGGGTTTTGTAGCTGGAGTCCCGTGGAAGCCCCATCACCCAGGCCTGTGATAGTTTCAGCCTGTCAATTAGGTCCTACTCACCTCACAGATTCCCGAGAAGATAGTCCAAATCAAATGTTCAAGATTTTGGAACAAGGTGCTAAAGAAAAGGTGAAGCTTGCTATCTCCCCAGATTTTGACTTGACCGCGTTCTCCCCCAGATACCTGATCGAGGTACCAGATTGGGATCAACACTTTGACATTGAGGATCCAAGCAAAAGCGGCATCGGCTAACACCACCTTCCTCTCTGGCTTTTCAGGTTGCCAAAGGAAGTTGCTTTTAAACCCAATACTTTTATAGAAATTCATAATCTTCTATGTACCAATCTAGTATATTTAAGAATGACAGCCCTACTCCGAAGCTGCAGCCTTCCTATCTCTCCACCCTTTCCCCCAAAAATATAAAGCCCACAAAGCGGGCGAGACAAGAATCATCATCCCCCCTAGAAGCATCCCCAACCAGCCCATCCCAATGGCATTAATCAGAGGTATGATCACCGCAGACGCTCCAGCGGAAGCTAGCCAGTTGACCATACTCATAATAGCACGCGCAGAAGCGGGTCTCGTGACGTTCAAATCAGCGACCAGCATGCTGAGGGTGTTATTTACGCCAGAACTGGCGTTTCCGCAAAAGAATAACAAGACTAGGGGGCCCGCTAGATGAACATTGTAGTTCATAACCCACCCAAAAGCAATGATGCAAAGAGTGTAAAAATAGACAAAGGGCAATGTCAATACCAGCCGAGCCTTTTCAAGGGGAATTCGCTGGATTTGCGTCGGACATTGTCGATTTGGTCGGACGTCCTCCCCTACTTGACGAGCATAGTATTTGAACAATCGGTCCGCCAGTGTTCCAGCGGTCCAGCGAGAAGTGCAACTGCCGAGGGTAAACGGAAGATAGCACAGTCCGACGTAAAGTGGCTCCAAATGGTACTTCTGCTCAAGTAGATACGCCAAGCCATTGAAAATGGCAGTCGAAGTGCAGAAACAAGTAGCGCTGCAAAGAACAAGAAGAGCGACATGTCGATCTTGGAGGATTTTAAGTGTAGCGAGAACCCCCGGGCGTTTCTTAAATATGGTTTTTGTCTCGGACTCGTGCTCGTGGCGGATTGGATTGACAAGCTGAAGCGCACATTTGTTCCAAGGCTGGGGAGGCAGACTGCCATTTCCCACGACTGCTCGGCAAGTCTCGCGGAGTACTAAAAGTATTATGAGGAGTAAGACTCCGGCAGTGATGGACAGGAACCAGAATACACTTCTCCATCCGAGGTACTGCGTCAAAAGGCCTCCCAGAGTTGGACCGAGCGATGGGCCAATCGTCATTCCAATGGAGGAGTAGAAAATATATTTCCCCCGCTCCCCTCGCGTAACAAGATCGGTAATGGATGCAAAGGCGACAATCGTGCTGGTACCGGCGACAATGCCTTGAACGCAGCGTAGAACAAGAACGGCGGCATAGTTAGTCTGTGTAGCAAGCCCGATACCGGTGCAGATGAAGATGAAAAGACAGGATAAGAGAATGGGACGACGGCCACTTTGGTCAGATAGGCCGGCAGTCAGTAATGGGGGCACGGCTTGGAAGATCTGTTTGAATCAGCTAGAATCGTTTATATGTTGTGTATTTGAGTCTACCTTGTAGGTGGTAAGCGTCAAATAGATTTTCGCAGTCGACACGTGCAAATCGCTCGCCAGCGACCCAATAGCCGGAAGATACATGCTACCTGCTATCGGACCCAAGAAAGTCACCAGTGAACAGACACATATTGTAAAAATCTTCTCCTTCTCGGACAAGATACAGTACAATGACTGAACAGCTTTGGGAGAACTTTCTTTCCCCGCGTCTTCCTGTACCGACCCACACTGAGCAGTCTCCGTAGAAGACCTGGCCCTATCAATAGGGCCAAGTACCGACTCTTCCGACTTCATTATCGTTGTAAGGGGTTGGAGCGAGGGGGAAATCCTGCTGCCAAATCCTTCGAAAATGACCGGAGAAACGCACATTTAATTATAAGAATCAGAAAAGACTTTCTGTCCTCGTATTCTTATATTCCAAACGGATCATCAAGACCCCTGTGGACTTTAGCGGCGATCATCTGCAAGGAGTTAGTAGTCTGATAATAGTTCCTAATGATATGACGAATCAAAGACATGTAACTAAGGCGAGTCCCGCAGCTCTATTGCCTACGACTGGAAACGATCGCCTATTATCGGTGAAGCTTATAAAATTGCTTAGTTGGTACAGTAGCAGTTCAAAAGTTTGAGTTTAGATGCCAGAGAAACGGATTAATCCGACATGTTCCAATCAATCTTATTTGAAAGATCTTTCTAAATGTCTTTCGGATCAGCTTTCTCAATGGCCCAGATATCATTCATGTGGTCTATGATTCAACGCATGACTGCTAAAATATTTGAAAACCTGTCAGGTTTTCAAACTTGTGAAACCCCACTGTATGTATGCAGGTACGATGACCTGGAGCTCAGAAACTGAAGTCGGTGAACTCACATTCTCATCGGGGCTCTAATCTGCTCGACACGTATTGATATTTGCTTTTTGCTCAACAAAATCAATTCAAATCTCTCTCCATTCGGCTCCAAAATTTGGCTAAACCCAATATTGTTTTAGAGCGATAATTGCCACGCCTATTAGCATCTCCAAGAGAGTAAAGTAGCTTTGCAGCAAATCAATCGATCGCACCTGATCATCACCCGAACTTTATTTCCCCACGTTTCAAAGTAATAAGCTCCAAATGTCAAAAAACCTAGCACGAATTCGGCGCGGGCCAGAAGGGCGTAGTGTTGATGTCATCGCCTTTTAGGCAAAGCTATGACAATGACTTACCCCGCAGATTTGAGGTTCTTGATAGAGACATCAAACCTCTGTTGGAGATTTAATCTTGATCAAACCGAGAATTTCCAATGCTTAGCCGACGTTTTCTTTCCCGAGTATTCCAGCAGGTTGGTCTTCCTTTTATTGCTGATCGACACTGCAGACATTCTAGATGCTGATGCTCATGCAGCATAATGGATTGTTCAAGATTCAAGCGCGACGCCTAAGTCTTCTTGAGTACCATTCGCACAAACTACTCAAAGATGTATAGTTCCACCTATCCTGTATTGGGTGTCTTCCTGGACTTACTGTTACCAGTTCGACATTCCGGTACCTCAGGGATATGTAGTCGGAAGTCCGGAAGAAGCTAGAGAAGTGGTCTCGAAGATCAGTGGGTCGCCCTGGGGGTTTATGCCAACGACGGCTTGCAGATTGGAGGCCTGATCCATGCAGTATAACTAATTCTTATGCAGATGCCCCATCGGTTGTAAAAGCGCAGATCCTTGCCGGTGGGCGCGGCAAAGGAAAGTACGAAAGTGATGGCAAAGGAGGCGTTCGCATTATGACTTCGTGAGTTTTTGGAAGAAGAGCTAATCACGAAAAACGCTAACAAGTACTTAATTCGAGACCGATCGAGGCGTTTGAGAATGCCTCGATGATGATCGGATACTACCTCACAACAAAGCAAACCCCACCTGGCGGTCTTCTGGTCAAAAAGCTATACATCTACAAAGCCGTGGATGTTGCGCAAGAATACTATGTCGCACTTACCTTCGACCGCGACCGTGGCATGCCTGTCCTCCTTATCTCCAACGTTGGAGGAGTCGACATCGAATCTAATGCAGATAAACTAGAGCATTACTGGTTTGATATGACGCACGGCATCACATCCGAGATCACTGCATATGTTCAAGCGCAACTCGGCTTCTCGGATGCTGAAATAGGTGTGATAAGTCACATCCTGCACCAAATGGTCAAACTATTCAAGGAGAAGGATGCCACACTTCTCGAGCTGAACCCGTTGGTCCGCACACCAGAGGGGCATTTTGTTTGTCTTGATGCGAAATTCACGTTTGATAACTCGGCTCGATTCCGACAACCAGAGATCTTCAGCCTCGAAGAACGTTTGCCTGATGAGGAAGATGAGTATGAGGCATCCCAGGCGGGTCTTTCCTATGTCCGTCTTGATGGTAACATTGGAAACATTGTGAATGGAGCTGGCTTAGCGATGGCAACGAATGATCTTGTCAGTTTGTTTGGTGGAAAATGCGCGAATTTCCTTGACGTCGGTGGAGGAGCGACCAAGGAGACTGTCTCAAAGGCGTTTGAGATCTTGAACCGAGATTCACGAATCAAGGGGATTCTCGTTAATATTTATGGGGGTATGTAATAACCTTATGAGAGCAGGATGAAATGTCGGCTAACTCGAAGTGCAGGGATTGTTCGATGTGACATGATCGCCGAGTCTATCATCGCTGCTGCGGCTGCGACCAAAGGATTTAAAGTTCCTGTAGTTGTTCGCCTCCAGGGGACCAACTGCGACAAAGGTCTAGAAATGGTAAGGATATACATCGTTCTATTGAGGTAGCGGGCTAATAGTCGCTGTAGATTGAGAAATCGGGGTTGCAAAATTTGATTGTGGAACCAGACTTTGAGCTTGCAGCTGAAAAAATTGTGGAGGTCACAAGCAAGTAGGTTTAAAGATCTAATTCCACTCGAATTGTAACATTTTCAATCGTAAACTTTTTGCTTAGTCCGTAAAACAAATAGGCTATAACTATTGGCTGTATAAATGAGCAGGCTTGCAATAATGGAGTTCTGATCGGGGTCAACCCTATCATTCCAACCAAATCGGCTTATTTCCCCTTTCGGGTATGAACACCCCCTGCTCGGCGAGTTTTCGGCACTTTGATGGATCATCGTCTGTCTTTTTTAAGAACCACCGTTTCAACAACTAGCCAATAATCTATGAATTTATTGCCCCACAAGGGTCTCACATTTCAGCTCCACGAGACATCTTTCACTACTCCGTACACGGTGCACTATTGGGCGACAGTGGGGATATCGGCAAGTATGTGGCCAGAGTGTAGGAGATTAGGAACAGTCCAGAAAAAAAATGGATTTTTACTCCTGGCGCTACAGCTCTTCTTCGAGTTGTACAATATAATCTCGGGAAATCTGGACCGTCTCTCACGCTTGATCTTCTAGACCTTTTACCTGTGGCTTTGTCTCACCTTCCTGAGGACTACACCAATTCCCCAGGAAAAAAGTGCTACAATGTACAGACCAACGACGACAAATGAGTGGCGTTTCTGTGGGGCATTGCTTGCCCAAGCCGTTCTCATTCTGGCGCTGGGATTGTAAGTCAGTTATCAAGAATGGAGGCGTGATGTAGGATGGTCTCTTACTAACATTCCTAGATACATTATATCTGAATGGCAGATGTGGGTTCGTCCCAATATAATCCAAGTGGCCGTCTCATATGTCGTGCCAATCAATCTGGCCATTCTCGTCCTCACTTGCCTTTACGAGCTCATCCTGGCCATTGACGCAGTGCATCACAAGAATAATCTGCTACTATTCGCTATCTGTGTTAGCAATGTCTGCATCCTCGCTTTCGCCGCGATGCAGCCAGACGCCATTAAAGATATCGCTAGGAATCTCCCGGCAACCCGTGATTCCAAAGCGCAGCCCTTGGTGAATATCGATATCGATTTCTGGAAGCGAGTTGGCCCAGCGCAAATTGCTTGTCCGATTATCTTTGGGATTTGCACTCTTATTATCTGGCCATGTGCCTATCAGCTTCATAAAGAGTATGCTTGGGCTATCTACCGAAAGATTCACGGTGATATGAGCATCAAGACTCGCTTTCTGGCCTACGAGGTAAGCATACCTGCCCGTCTTTTCTCTTAGATTCCTACTAATAGTTGAACAGATTTACCTTGTTCTGATTAAGCTCGATTTCTACTTCATTGCAGTTTTTGTGATCCAGTACGACTTAATCGATGTACACTTTGACGAGCCAGAGTTTGCCCTCACATTGGCTCTTCTACCTGCGTCTTTCATCCTGATGGTGCTGGCTGTCTGGGTCGTTCGCAGGGAGTGGAAGATCGCAATGATCACTGTGATCGTAAGTCAAAAGGGTCCTCTATAGATATTAACCCCATCCATACTAACACTCTCGACAAATAGGTCTGCCACGCTACGATTATTGCATATCTAATCAGTCGGATCATTGTGCTTTGTGGTAATGGGGAGCGAGCGAATACAGCAGACAAGGATATGATGCTACTATTCGCTTTCGTCGCGTTAATCCTCATGATTTGCACTTTGATATGCGCTGTTGTTTGCGTGTTCAATTTCAATCACGGATTGAAAGAGGTTCTCAATGAGACCAACTATAAGCGAGATACGCACTTTGAGGCTCTTTCCGGTCGTACTGATCGATCATATTCGCCATATCACCGACTGTCGCTTGAGTAGCATGCCTGAGAAGAACTTTGATATCCAAAACTGAGACTTGTTATATAATGTCCACTAATACTAATATTCCCCATGAAAGTAACAACAAGCGTAGAGACCATACTGTATGCATGCTTATATTTCTGCGTGGCTTGATTGGCTCACGCTACCCGCGAGGCTAAGAAGCAAAGGTGGGTCAGGTGTGTATTCACACCAGATAAAACAAGTCCTATTAAGCGGACAAGGAGAGAGCTAATGATTTGCACAAGCTGAAATGGAATCAAGATGATTTGGCGACCTAGTCAGACAATATATACACATCGTGCCGCGGTCGATGACGCAGCCCCTCCGACTGTCATCCCACGGACTTGCGATAAAGGAAAAGAAAATGATGAAAGGTGGTGGATGAGGTATCGAAAACGGGCTTTTCAGTTGCGGCCCTCCAGGAAGCCAGAGACGAAGTTGCGGGGCAGGCGCGCACCGGGGTCTTCCTCGGGCCGGAAGTACTTCATGACGTGGGACAGCTGCTTCCAGTAGTTGAGGGTCTCCTGGAACTCGGCGTGGCTCTGGAACAGGAGGACGTCAATGACGCTCAGTTGGCTGACGTAGCGGTGCTTCTCGAACTCCTGGCGGATCTTTGTGCGGATGGCGGACACGGGCATGCCCAGGGAGTACATGGTTTGGATCTCCGGGGACTGTAATTGTACATGTTGTCATAGGTTAGCTTGATATTCAATTCGGGCCATGACCTGCCAACCCTTCTCTCAACAGTAATCGCTCCGCAGCTTTCCATTCTCCTAGCGAAATCCAAGAGAATAAGAGCGGTGCTACCGCTGGAGCAAGGGCATAGGTGTGAATGATCGTAGGGTAAACTGACCGCGCGGAGCCACTCCCGGTAGGACTTGAGGACACGCTTCTTGGCATCGGTAAGGTTAACGGCTATAGAATAAAAGTCTCTCTGTTAGCGACCTGGCACAGCTCACAGCGGTCTCAATTGCAGGGTTCGCCTGGTGGGCGATCGGAACACCTCGGGGTGTGATCGATGGAGGGCTGGGAACGTACAAGAACGCGTCCGTTGCGCGAGATAGGTAGGGTTGATGGTCATATTGTCGATTGAGATCGCGTCCACTCAGTCCAGTGCAATTCAATCTCTTGGAGGGAGTGTGCGGGGAGAGAATTGGACGCTGGCGAGCTTCTGGGTGGTGGAGGTTTGACTGAGGTTGGGTGGGTGGAATCGGCGTTTCTCACCGCCTTCCTGATCCAAAATTTCTTTCGCAATTTTGATGGCGGCGCCGAGTCGCATGTTCATGTTTTCTCTCGCATTATTCTGATTAACTCTACAATTTTTTGGGATTTGAGATTGAAACTCTTGTTTTACCTGTTGCGACTCGATATTTTCCCTCGATTTCCGTGAAAATTCTACCTTTCCCGTTCGACTGGACCAAGTTTCGCTCGTTTTCACGACTTTCGCAATCACAAAATGGCGCCCACCAGAGGGTCGTCCAAGGGTGCCTCCTCCGGAGGTGCCTCTAAGGGTCCTAAGGGCTCCAAGCCTTCCGCCATGTCCTCTTCCTCCCGCGTGAGCAAGCCTAGCAGCAAGAAGAATGTCAAGCGTCCCCCGCCAGTAGAGGTCAAGTCCAAGGCGCGCACCGCCCCGGAGAACTTGGCAAGGAAGAAGAAGAGAGTCTATACCGAGGCAGAGCTTGATCTCCCCAAGCTGAACCAGATCACACCCGTTGGAGTTGTTAAGCCCAAGGGAAAGAAGAAGGGCAAGGTTTTCGTCGACGACCAGGTTTGTCCAAATTGTCTTTATGGTTTTGTCTGGATTGGAATTGCTTTGCTAAAAAAATTTTCTTCTTCGCGATAGGAGGGTATGATGACAATTCTCGCCATGGTCAACGCCGAAAAGGAGGGCCAGATCGAGTCAAAGATGATGAAGGCGCGCCAACTCGAGGAGATCCGAGAGGCCAAGAAGGCCGAGGCCGAGGCACGAATGAAGGAGAAGAAATCTAAGTTGGACGCCGTGAAGGATTCGATTCGGAACAAGAAGAAGAACAAGGGTGGTAATGACAGGGCTGCAGAGAGCTCTCCGGCCTCTTCAAAATCGGGCGTGAAGTCTGCCAAGGGAAAGCGCAAGAGCGTTTCATTTGCTTAAACGACCGAAACAAAAAAAAAGTGGCTATTGTCTATACCATCTCCATGTACTTAGACTGGGGTCTGGCGTTCGTGTGGGTTTCATGTTTACTTCGGATTCGAACCATTGTGAATAGCGTTGATCCTATCATGGGAGCTGTCTCCCAAAGCTTGATGAATCACATCCAAATTCTGATCAAAATGGGTTTCTCTTTTCTATATACCAAGGTTGGAGAATCTCTCTGAACGTTCCATGGCTTTTTTAATTTCTTGGATTATTGACATCTCCCATGCCAGCCTTGGTGGCTTACTTAGGTATAATTTCACACAGTTGGAAATACTGAAATCTAGATCCTTATCGATCATGATGGCGGTAAGGTATCATGATGCATTATGACTTTCGAAAAAGAAGATACAAATCCACTATATAAAGAGCTTGTGAGCCAACTCAGACTTTGTTACTGGGCTTATCAACATACGCAGACATTCTCAAGGAAGGTCCAGGCGGTGATAGACTACCAATCATTATGATATGCACCAGCTCCACAGGTAGCCAATGCAACCTAGGCATATCCTAAAGGCTATTGTGGTTTAGTTACACCGTTCTGACCAGTCAAAACCGGTCAAATCGCCGGCATATGCGGGGGATGTATAATCAGAAACAAGCGATCTCCACTTCCAAGTATCAGCAATAACCGCTAATCATGCCTACTCAGGATAAAGGGGACATCCAAATTCGCTAATCAGTCTTTCGTATCTTTCGGGAGTCTCACAGCCTACTAAAGGGGCATATCAGTGTACACCAACATCCCTAGGTCCAAAACCATGACTTGTCTGAAAAGCAACAAGCCTAATTGACAATCAAAATGACCCAACCGACTCTCACAATCATGAAACTCACTCCCGAAGAGCTAGCAACTCGCAAATTAAACTCGCACAATCTCCAATCAGCCCTACAGGCCCTCCACCAAGACGGAATCCTCGCCCTCGAAAACGTCGTCAATACCACCCACCTCGACAAACTAACCGAGCGCATGATCTCCGAAGCCAAAAAACTCTACGCAAACACAAACACCCATCGCAACTTCAGCCCAGAAACAGGCAACATCCAACAAGAATCAGTGGTCGAAAAAGACTACATCTTCGAAGATATCCTCGCCAACCCATGGGCCACCTCCATCGAACACATGATAGGACCAAACCCATAACTACGCTTCTACAGTGCCAACACCGCATTCAAAGCAACAGGCCGTCAACCACCACACGTTGACGTCGACTTTAGAATGCCCCATATGCCATTCGGCTACTGCATAAATATCAATCTAGTCTCTACATCGCCCGAAAACGGGGCAATAGAGTTCTGGCTGGGCAGTCACACCGACGCAAACGAATCTCTCTTCGATCGAGAGGCTAATAACGAACCGATCAAGTCTGGACTCCTAGAGCAAAGGAGGGAGATTAGTCCACCTATTCAGCCCAGTTTACCCAAGGGCTCGTTGATTATCCGTGATCTCAGACTTTGGCATGCAGGGATGCTGAATCGGACGGATGAGCCGAGGGTGATGTTGGTTTCTATTCAGTTTCCGAATTGGTATAGGAGTGATCAGACGTTGATGTTGCCGAGGGCGTTGGAGGGGAAGATTGATTTTGGTAGCACGGTTTCTTGTGTGAAGTGGGTTGGGGAGGATTATAATTATTTGCAGGGTACTCATGATCATGATTTGACATTGAAGCCGTGAAGAGAGCGATGGTGACATTGGGTGTAGGCTCATAATCTGGTTAATATTTACAAGGGTTGGGGCTTCTTGCACGACACGCTATACCCTCGGAAGTGCTTTAACTTTCTAGTTTTTAAAAGGTCTTTAAAAGGTCTTTCTAAATGTCTTTTGAACCGTCATTCCATATACTCGCCGAAGAATTCCTGTTCTATTGAAATAACTCCGAAAATTAGTCTATGTGTATATTGTATGTGAAAAGAGGTAGCGAAAGATCCATGCGCAAAACCCGGAACCAAAAAGCCAAGAAACATGATGGCGCTGAAAGATTTTGGTGAACGTGAAAGATGCCGAGATTACTTGGGCAGCTTCATATCAAGCTTGCGGTTAACAGGGCGGAACTCGGGCTTTGGCGCCAAGTCAGGGTCCTTGTCAAGGCCAGGGTGGCTAGCGATATGTCCAGGCAGCTTCTCCGGGTGCTCAACAACGCCAGGGACGGACGTGTCGATCTCTTGGGCCATTTTGTTCAAGAAGTTGGTCACCTTGATAGATATTAGTAAGAATTCATAAGATTGCAGTTAAGTTTTAAGGGAAAATTGTCACTTACCGGCTTGACGAACCAACGGTCACCACCAAGTTCGAACCAGCCGAGGTGGCCACCCCAGGAAGTGGTCAGCATGACACCGTATGGGGTCTGGGTCATTTCATGGAATGGCAATGCGTTGCGAGAAGCAATCTGTTCATATTAGCGGGCTGGTCGTGGATTTGGGAAGAAGTGACGTACGGGATCATCCTCAGCCTGCACAGTAAAGAATGGAATACGGATCGAAAGCATTGCGTCCGTAGAGGCAGCGTCACGGTAGTAGGCACCCTCAGTCGGGTAGCCCCATGTAGGACATTGCAGAGCCCTGTTCAGGTCAAGTTAGAATGCATGCGATAAGTATAATTGAAGCAGGAGAATAGACAGCATACCGATCAAACTCATGTAGATAAGTGATGCTTCTAATAGCCTCAGCATCAATGCGAGGGTTCTTAGACACTTCCTCAGCGTGGCTATATTTTCATTAGTGATTTTTTTTCCATTATGACAGCAAGAAAAGAGAGACTTACGCTTCGAAAAGTTTCTTCATGCTAGAGCCCATCGTCTTGCTGTACACCTCCTTGCCCAGCCAAGAGCTTTGCAAGTGAACGGAGCTGACATCCAAGTTCCAGGGGCTAGCACAGAGCACTGCAGCCTTCAATTGGCAGTGATCGCCTTCTTCGCCCAGATACTGCAGTGATAATGTTAGAACTGTAAGTTTTACAGGAGAGTTGAGGGACGTTAATCAGACATACATTAGCGAGGATATTGGCACCTAGCGAGAATCCAATACCGAACAGAGGTCGATTAGGGAAGGTCTTCCTAAGCCACTTCACCGACTGGCGCACATCCCATGTTGCGCGCGCATTATACAACACTCCCGTGCTGATTTTCGTCTGCGAGCAACCCCGAGAATTAACCACGCAGGCCTCCCACGCGCCATCAGCAACAAGCGGTGAAAGAACATGGCGCAAATACACCTCGTGCGAACCTCCACTCAAACCATGAAGCACGACCAGCATAGGCTTCGTATCATCCGAAGCAATACCAGCAAACTCCTCCTCCGAGTAAAACGACGTACGAGGCGGCAACCCAGATGGCTGAGTATACTTTCTCGCCTGATCGGTCAACTCGCCGTCGGGCGGCATCTCGTACGGTCGAACGACAAAGTCAATCGCATATGTGCCGGTGAACATAGCGCTATCCGCTTCAAACATCTTCCGCTTATAGTACACGGGAACATTATCATGCTTCAAGACCGTGTACATTGTCTGCAGATGACCATTGAACAACAGTGGGTTGAGATGACAAGTATCGGGAGTCACATCGCGACAGATATCAACCAAGGTGGTTTGCTCCTTTGCCCCTGATGGACTGGACTTCTTGGTCAGATAGAGCTTATTGTCTTTGGCGTGAAAGAAAGAGATTCGCCCGCTCGGGCGCACCCAAGAGAGAAGGCCCATTGCGATGAGACCCGATAAGAGCAGCGATAGGGGAAAAGACTCGAGCAGGGCTGATGCAAAATCCGACATAGAGGATCCGTCTATGATGCAAGAGATTCAAAAATAGGATGGGGCTAATGAGATTTTAAAAAGAAACAAAGGCGCCCAGGAGGCAACATCTAAATCAGGCCAAGTATTTTCCAACAAGAAAAAAAGCCTTTGATAGCAGGCAACCTCGGTACTTCCCGATCGGATCGGGGTGACTAAGCCCCGATCTCCGTCTGTTATCTTATCTACACGTGATACACGTGCTCATCATCCCGCTGACTCAGCCAATTCCTTCCTTCCTCTTAGTCAGCACCTTATCTGAGGCCTGAGGCCCACAACCCGTGAAGGGGGGTCACATGGGAGTTGACAGCCCTCCAGAAACGAGAACGAGTCAGTTGACTGGGTCATCCTTAAAAGAGACCGATAAGATGATGCAAGCACCTCAGGGGGGCTGAATAGGCTGAATAGACTAGACTGAAGGGGCAGGTGCTGCTTTAGGAGGGCTTTCGAGTGATGATGCGATGATGCTCGATGCGGCAATCAGATTGCCGCATGCGGAACAGCCCTGGATAGCATCCGGCATCCAGACTCATATACAATGTAGATTGTCTACGCTTTTATATCCGATAACGGGAAACATGTCAGTGGTTTATTGCGCTGCATTTGGACCGAAATAAGGGGCTGATAATGGGTGGGCAAGCTTTATTTGTATACATCCATATCCATAATCGGTACGGAGTCAGAAGTATACAGCCCTGACCCCCAAGCCATGTAATGCTGATAACATTGCCAGCCCTGCCGTGACCCCATCCCATGGTCCGTTTTCGTGCAACTTTATCTTTGGCCCAAGCCCTACTTCAAGGTCAACAGATCCAGAGGCTGGATTTATTAGAAACTCTTTTCCTTACTTATGATGCGGCTTTCTCTTCCGTCACACGATGCATAGCAGCGCCCCTCTACCATCGACATGACAATATGATCTTTCAGCATAAGCCACCAACACATCATCTACCACTCTGAGAAGGCCCTAATCCTATTAAAAACAATCACCCATCACCACTCATGCGGGCTGGTCATAAAAGAACGTTGAAAGCACTCTGTTCCCGAAACAAAGAACAGAAGTCGCCCCTCTTCTCTATGGCTTTAAAAGAGTCCCCCTCCTCCAACATGCCCGAACGCCTCCACCGAGCAACCGAAAAGCTTCGAACCGTCATGAGAATGAAGTCCTGGTCACCCACCCGTTCGCGCAAGCAGCAAAAAGACGAGTCGGATCGCTGCTATCTCATGGAACTCCCCACGGAGTTATTACTAGAGATAGTCTCCCATTTGACTCTAGTCCCGGAGGCGGCCTTTGCGCTGACCTGTAAGCGCATGCTTGCAATTTCCGGCGAAATCCTCAAATCAAAATCCCTCCGCTTCGGTCGAGACTTTGCGCCGCTTTTTCACCACTATCGAAATGGTCATAACCTTGTCACGCCGCGATGGCAGTTTATCAATCTCTTGGAGAATTCGCGGTGGCGGGTATGCTCCAAATGCTTGAAATTACATCCCCGGACAGCATTTTCCACGCGCGAACTGCGACGCAAATCGGATCATCGATCATGCAATGTGGGCGAGTTAGCCGGAATCGTGGACTTGTGTCCCTGCAAGAAGATAACTTTCCGCGATAAACTGGATCTGGCGGACCATCTTCGGATTCGGAAGATTTCAGTCAACGCCCTCAGGACACAGTTTGGAGACAAAGTCGGGGATCGATATTGCTGGCATTCATGTACAGAGCAATACGGACCGACAGAACTAAAAGTGTCTCTTTACCCGGAACTCGACGAGAAAGATCAGTTGATTATGCGGACAGAGTACGAACTCACGACCGAGGCGGGACAAGTCGGTAAAGAGGAATATATGACACCGCGCTTTGGATGCGCACACCGATCCGTCGATCTCTGGCTTTCAAGCGTCTACCAAACCACCATCTGCCGCCTCTTCGACTCCTTTTGTACTTCGTGCCGTCGCATTTCAGTTTGTGGCGCTTGCAACACTACCTTGAAGTGTCCGCGGAAACAGCCATTCCATTCTGAACAGTCCGGTAAAGATACATTTTACTTCTGGACGCAGCGCAATCTCGGTGGTTCAAGTCCTATTCCCGATGCTGCGTGGGGTTCGCAACGCATTCATCCTGCGGAACCTTCGATTGGCGTGGAGAACTGCAATGAGTTGTGTCCTTGGACAGTGCGGGAACACCCTCCTTTGGCCTTTTCTCCTAGCATTGGGGAGGAGGTTATTGAGCCAGCGATAAATCCGCAACCTTTGAGCTCATTGTACTCGTCTATTCGCATGTTATAAGGAGTTGGTTGTGGTTGTCATTATTCATGGAGCATTGAATCTGGCGTTGGGGGAGCATTATACTATAAGCGCCTTGGAGTTTAAGAGGGGGTCATTTGTTTTTATTGCATCGGGTATATGGCGTTATTGGGTTGAACGAGTCATCTTGTACTGATTTTGAAATCGTTTGATATTCGTTTCCTAGAAGTATAGAGAGTTCTTCATGTTATTGAGGACCGAACTAATTAAACTCACTATTGAAAACCCCTTGAATACCAGATTATTGGGATTACCAAAATTTACAGTTCCAGAACAAAGAGATGGGTTCAACCTACTACTAATTTATCTCAGCTCAAAAAGTAGATAGAGTTACAAGTAGCCACCTAGTACAGTGAAGCTTCATAAGCTTGAAATCATGACAATTTTTCAAAAAAAAACTTGAACGCTAGACCACAGAAATGATATCTGTGCCATCAACAAAGATTATTCAAATGACTTTTACAAAGATCTTTCCTGGTAGGGTCTTTTCTCCGATCTCTAGTTCCATACTTACTCCGTCCAGCCTAATAATCTCCCCGTTTTCGCGATGCTTATCGCCTCATCAGCTGACCGCCGCGAGTTTCTCCGCCCCCGACGCGGCAGGCAGCCTAAGTACTTCAACATCGTGTCGATCGGGGATTATCGCGAAGCTCGTCTCAGTTGAAATATATGTCGGGGCGATGAGCTTCCCACCGCCCAATTCCGGTCAATACCCGCAATATATTCCTCCACCGCAGTACCAGCCTGGCCACGTCGCCCCGCCGCAGTTCCCATACAATCATGTCGCGGCCCCTTCGCCGTCGCCCTACGGCTTCGGTAAACCGACAGGCTATCCACAGGGGATGATGCAACAACAGCAGCAACAGCAACCCTGGAATCAATATGGCCATCACTTTGCACAGCCGATGTCTCCACAAGCGCAGCATCAGCAGCAGCAGCAGCAACAGCCAACCCTCCAGCCTGCAGCCCTCATCCACCCCCAACACCTCGCGCAACCCCCACATCCGGCTTTCTCTCAAGCACAGCAGGTTTCGATGTCGCAAATGCAACAACCACCCATCTCTCAACCCCGACAATCCCCTATAGTCCAGCCGCATCAATCGCCCCTTCATCAGACACAACAGCCCTCTCCCCGCATGCAGATGCAGCAACAGTCCCCCCGAGTCCAGATACAGCCGCAGCAGTCTCCGAGACCCCAGTTGCAGCAGCTGCAGCAATCTCCGCGGCCACAGTTTCAACAGCAGTCTCCGCAGCCTCGTGTTCAGCAGCAGTCTCCTCGGCCACAGTATCAGCCACAGCCGTCTCCTCGCACGCAATTCCAGCAGCAGTCTCCGCTTGTTCAGATGCAACAGCATGCTCCTTTAGTTCCGTCACAACAACAATCGCCTCGACTGCAGGTGCTGCAGCCGTCGCCTCGGCCACAACTGAAGCCACAGCCTTCTCCGCAACTCCAGATGCAACAGCATCAACAGATGCAGCACCAGCAGTCGCAGTCAGCTTCGCAACCTCAGATGCAACAGCATCAGCAGCAACCTCAATATCAGCAGTCACAAAACCAACAACCGCAGCACCAGAAGCCACAGCCAGCTCCACAACCTCAGATGCAGCAGCAGCAGCCACAGCCTCAACATCAATCGCCGCCGCAGCAGCAACCGCAATACCAGCAACAACCATCCCCGGTCTCTAAACCTCAGGCGATTCCACCTCAACCTCGGCCACCGCCTATGCCCCCGGCGCCTCTCCCATCATTGCCCCCAAAGGAGCCTCAGCATCAATTCATCAACCCGGCCGAGCTCTTTGTCCAACCGCCACTTCCCACCGCACCTCGGTCACGATATGGCTCCTTATCTCAATATATCGACCCGAGCGAGTTGTCGAACTCGATTGAGTTACCTCCGATGCCGTCCATTGCTTCCTCAACACCTCCACCAGCTGAATCCCAAGCTCCTCAACCTCCGCAAATCCCAGGCCAGAATGTCAAACCTGCTAGTCCTCAGCCAAAGAAGGAGGATGTTCCCATGCAATTGGATGTAAAGCAGTCAGATACACAGATAAAGCCTCCACCTGCGCCGAAGCCGGTCGTCAAGTCGGAATCTGCAAAACCTAAGCCGGCGCCAAAGAAGGAAGCGAAGAAGGAATTAAAGAAGGAACCAAAAAAGGAAGCGAAGAAGGAAGCGAAGCAAGCCGCAGCTACACCCAAAAAAGAGCCCAAACAATCTGCGGCCGCACCAAAAGTAGCGGCTCAAAAGGCAACCCCGCCAAACCTAGCACCGGCACAAGTAGCTCCATCAAAAGCAGCTCCGCCAAAAGTCACTCCACCAGAGGCATCTCCACTTCAAGCGGCAACACCAATACAACCCCAGCCAACTTCTTCCCCCACAAAGCATGCCGTTCCGCAAGTCATGATTCCAGCACCTTCCCAAGATTTTCGCTCCAGCAGTCCGAAGCCTATCCAGAAGAAGCCACAGCCAAAGAAACAGCCAAATCAGCAGAGCACTGACAAAATCACGAAACCGACTAAACCTCCAGTGGACTACCAAGTCTTGCTCCTCTCACTTGCGGATGAATATTTGAACGCTGCGCATCGTCATGGGACTAAAACGGCGCTTGTCACCAGCCAGGCAGATGTTGAGGAGTACTACAAGCTAGTCTCAACGGGTCTTGGATGCTTGGAGGCAGTCTTGAAGGTTGGTCATACATCCCGTTGACCTGATGTAGATATTTACTAACCGTCTTATCACTTCCCAGAATTGGCGGTTACAACCCCGCAAGGAAGCTCTTGTTCGGCTTCGTTATGCTCGGACATTGTTCGAGGAAACTGACAATGACCTCGAAGCCGAAACGGCTTTGAGCAAGGGCGTATGTTTTATCTAATTGCCCTCTCATGAAACCACCCAGCTAACCATCTTTTACAGATTGATCTTTGTGAACGGGTTAGTCGTGGTTCCGTTTGATAGCAATATGTCCAGACACTGACTCTTCTTAGAACCGTATGCTGGACTTGAAATACAGCATGCAGCATCTTTTGGCGCGCATGCTCCATAAGACCAACCCCAAGGCTTCCCTGAAGGCGGTCGATGGCATGATCCAGGATGTGGAAGCGTACGTGGTATCTCCTTTCTCTACTGATTTTCAAATTGCTGATGCTCTTTTAGATACCGTCACGCTGCATGGGAATATACCTTTCGTTTCCTCCGTGTGACTTTGTCGCTATCTTCTTCGTCACACCAAGACTCTGTACAAGCACTTCAGCATTTGAACAAAATTTCGGCCATGGCAAGTCGCAATGGTGACAAAGCTGTCGCTGCCATGGCTGCCGTCATCGAAGCCTTGGCTCACTTGCAGCAAGGTACAGGATCCGATGCCATCGAGCAAGCACAGCGTGCCGTGGCCGTTGCGCGCAGCCATCAATTAAATGATGAGCTTCGACATATTCCGCAGCTCCTCACCCTTACCCAGATGGTTGATATCTGCTGCAGCCTGTTGGAGTATGATGTACCTCAGGCTTCTCAAAAACTCAAGGTCTTGCAAACCTTGGCCGATGAAACCCTGAATGACCCGAACTGGGGTTCTGATGGATCCTTCTCCATTCCTCTGAATGGAAAGTCTGCTGGCCCGTCCTCCATCGACACGGGTGACATTCTTCAGGTGCAGAACGGCACGGTACTGCTTAGCTTCAATTGGCTTCCCCAGCATGACCTCTATGCGCTCTCATACTTCTTGAGCTCGATCACGCTGAGTGCCAAGAATTCTTATGATGGTCGGAAAGCGGAGCAATTCCTCGATGAAGGGCTTCGGATGATTCAAGGTAAGTTATAATTCTGAGCCGCTTGAAACAGGGCAATCTCTAATCTATTATGTAGGAGGTTTCACGACACCACAGGAGATTTCAGAGTCAATGGTGAATGCTACCAGACGTGTCGAATGGCGCCGGTTCCTTTGCTGCAATTTCCTTCTGCAGCGAGTCTTCCTAGCCTGTGCCCGAACCGACTGGGAACTGGCTACCCAATCTCTGAAAGAGCTCAGACAATTTACTCAAAAATGCGGTCCCAACCTACCCAGATCCATCGAATACTTGATGGAATACGCCGCTGGTACCATCGCCCAGGCCACTGGCGATCTAGCACGGGCATTGAGCATTTTCCAATCTCCCCTGCTACTGCTCTCACCATCAGCTAGCAAGACAGCACGCAACGACCCATGCCGCGACACATGCATTCTCGCAGCACTCAACACCATCCTTATTATCCGTGATCCCTCTCACCCAGCCCATTCCCATCTCTCTACCGTCCAAGCCACGCTTGAACCCTTCTGCCAAAACGGACCAAACAAATACATCCAAGCAGCATACTATCTTGTCTGCGCCACCGTGCAGACAGAATCCACCATTCAGACCAAGCAATTCCTCCAACATGCCCTGCAGTCTGCTACTACGATCAGCAATTCCCAAATCACCTGTATGACCCTTACATTTATGAGCTGGAAATACTTCCGTGGCGTGGTCGGCGAACAAGCCGAGAAGAGTGTCCGAGCTGGTCGTGCCATGGCGAAACGAGCCAATGACCGTCTGTGGGCTAGTGTTACTGACGAGATGCTGGCCGAGACACTCGAGCGACACGGTAAAGGTGATGAAGCTCGTAGTGTGAGGGAGGAGGGTCAGCGGCTGATCACTGGTCTCCCGCCTAGCTTGAAGCGTCCAGCTTGAGGGTGCAGCCAAGGTCTATAACGTTTTGTTAATTTTCATGTTTCTCTTATGGGTTTCTAATGATCTCCTTTGGACCGGCGCTTCGTTTACGATACCATTCATAGCTACATTGACAAGGCGTTTTTCTTCTCTCGTTTCTTCTCTTCTTGCTGTCTAATATACGAAGTACGATGTACATATTGTATCAACAAGAAACAACAATATCAGGACAGCACCCTGGAATAGATACGAATATCTTTCAATTTCATCCGATCAAATCGTTATATAGTAAGCATATACGAAGACAGACTCGTAAACAAGCTCTTTTGAACTCAGCGTCAATATGACACCCTTCCTGCACTCCTCATTTGCAGCACTACCTATATGGTAAACAAAAAACACCCCACATCCATGCTAATGTACAACAGCCGTGGTATAATCAGAGAGGCTCGATCCAAATAGTCAGAGTCGAAGTCGAAAGGAAACAAAAGAAAAAGAAAACCACCAAAGACAAAAAACGGAGAAAAGAAAGCAGCAGAACACCACCCTAAATACTCCATACCCACAAGACGCCTGCAGCATTGCACTCAGTAACCCCCCTGAAAGTGAAAGAGGAAGGCCCGGCAACCACCACATCAAAAAAAGTCAAAAAAAGGCCCAGATTAAGATTAAACCCGCAAACAAAGCCTCGCTCAAAAAAGCGCAGCGAGGAGAAACCCACGCAAGAGCGGATCAAGTGTCGAGTGTTGACAAAAGGAGAGTAGGCATTCACCCTCATCAACCAAGACCCCCCCAAACACCCCGAATCCTCCTCGCAAGCTGAATATCCTTCTGCATAATCGTAACGCGCTTCGCATGAATAGCACACAAATTCGTATCCTCGAATAAATGCACCATGAACGCCTCAGCGGCTTCCTGCAATGCCTGAATCGCGTGCGACTGCCAGCGCAATTCGGCACCGACTTCGGCGGGAAGCAGATCGAGGGCGACTTCGCGGACGAGTCGGGCGAAGGGGAGCTTGGCGATTAAGAGGTCGTAGGAGCGTTGGTAGCGGCGGATTTCTTTGAGGGCGACTGTGCCGGGTTTGTAGCGGCGTTTTCGGCCTGTTGGTGTTGGGTCGCCGGCTGGAGACTGTGTGAGAAGATGGATCTTCAAGCTTGGAGGGGTTGAAGCTTTTGGTAAGAGAGGGGAGTATGTCAAGACGTACGTTGTACATTTGAAGCGCGCTTTCCGGCGGTTTTATTTGCTGCTGTTTTGCGCGCGGCGCTGGCAGGGCCTGCGGCCGCGGCCTTTGCTGCGGGTACTTTTGTGGTCTTTTTTGCTGTTGGTGGCATTGTGATTGAGTGATTGATATGTAGACTCGAGTGCTTCCTTTTTTTTTGCCTCGATGCGCGCGTAGTTTGTCGCGAGTAGTGGGCGTTTCCCGGGCGATCAATTGAGCTGAAGATGTCCGAGGATTGAAGTGTCTAGCTGCAGGATATCCGCGCACGCGTCGAGGGATGTCGCCCTTGCAGGAGAGTTGTTGGGGTGGGAGCTGGAGGGAGTGTGCAGGAGGCAAGAAGTGATCCCAAGTGTACAGTTTCTAGACACGAGCGGGGGATCCAGCGATAAAAAAAAATGAGAGAACAAAGTAGCGTAACATGAGGGGGCTGGGGGGAAAAAGGCCAATATGAACACTTTCGTCCTTAGCGCCCAGCCCCCGTGATTTTGGCGTTCGACGCGTCGTCGACACGTGACCTGATCGATAAGATGAGTATCGGCTTATCGACTTATCGGCTTATCGGGGACAGTCTTGGCAGTCCCTCCGGGCTGGAGTAGTTGGACTATCGGTCTATCTGGTCTTTCCTTTCGGACTTCCATCCCCACCTGGTCTCAACATTATACGACACATTGACAATCCCTCTCCCACTGAGCAACAATCATGGCCGATCTCTGGGGAAACAACGGCCAAATAGCCCAACAATTCCCCCTCGAACAATGGTTCTACGAAATGCCCCCTGTAACCCGGTGGTGGACTGTAGCCACCGTGGCGACCTCAGTACTCGTGCACTGTCACATCGTGACCGAATTCCAACTCTTCTACAGCTTCCGCGCCGTCTACGCCAAATCCCAATACTGGCGCCTCCTAACCACATTCCTCTATTTCGGAAAACTAAACCTCGACCTCATCTTCCACGTGTTCTTTCTCCAACGATACTCCCGACTCCTGGAGGAATCCTCCGGCCGGTCCCCGGCGCAATTCGCCTGGTTGATATTCTACGCAACGAGCTCACTTCTGATTATCTCCCCGTTTCTCTCTCTGCCCTTCTTGGGTACGGCGTTGAGCTCGAGTCTGGTGTACATCTGGGCGCGGCGGAATCCGGATACACGGTTGAGTTTCCTGGGATTGTTGGTGTTTCCGGCGCCGTATTTGCCCTGGGTGCTTATGGCGTTTAGTCTGATTGTGTACCAGACTGTGCCTAAGGATGAGATGCTGGGTGTGGCGGTCGGTCATGTGTGGTATTTCTTCAATGATGTTTACCCGACGTTGCATGGTGGCCATCGGCCATTCGATCCGCCCATGTGGTGGCGTCGGCTTTTTGAGACGACCCGGACGCGTGAGCGTCCGACGGATGCTATTGACGTGAATCCGGACTTTGCTGCGGCTGGTGCGGGAGCTCGATGAAGGCACTTGTTGTGTCGGGCCGACCCATTTGATTTGGTCTTGTATACCTGTGGGGTTCATTGGAGACGTGTATGAATACCGAACATGATCGCACCACGATCTTTGCTTGTCAGCATTCGTCGGATATTGCATTCGAGCTGGGAGGGTTTGGATGCTAGGATTGGCGCATCCCAACTGCATGGTATGGACTGGACGATCTCAACTCGTCGGTCAGATGTGCAGGTACTCGAGATTGTGCAAGGGCCGCTCCCTATACATGTCTGTGCCCGCTTGGAGAGAAAGTATGGTCGAGGTTGAAGGTTGGTGGCAGATGGCATTTTTGGAAAATTATGCATGTTTATTTCAAGTTGGTCATAGCGAAGATACCCTATTAGCTTTAATCTCATTCACTCGTTATCTTTTATCTTTTCGAATCAAGTATACAATCTAAGACTCTCAAGGTAAGATAGGTTGCATAGGCGATTGAATGGATACTGCTACCTCAAGGATACTCCCAGGCTTGAAAGTCCTCCAAATATTAGCCTGTCAGTGTCAAGACTGAACCAGCATAGATCCCAAGATGAATGAATGAACGAATGAACGATAGGAGTAACCAATTTCATAAGCAAAATTTCCACCTATCCCTTGACAGTACCATGCACAACGGAATGACCTTCAAGATAAGAGCCCAATACTAACGTCCAAGACACTCAAATTTCCAAAGAATCGACCCACTAAACCCTCCAAATCCTCCATACTTCCTATTAGCCTACACATTACTTATCCTCACAGCCTCGCTCCCATCACATCACAGCCCCCAACTCCAGCTCCGATAACATCCATTCATTGCAGGCGCCCCGCCTAGTCCAGGTAACAGCCAAGAACCAGCCAAGCCCAACCCAGTCCTTCATACATACTCATACATACTCAAATCAACCAGTCGCATCCATCGACCCGATCACTTGATGCAAGTAAGCAGCCCCATTGGCCAGAACGTATCCAAAGTTTTCGTCATCGCCAAGCTGGAAACGACAGGATAGTATTCCAACCTGCGTATTCGACAAGGTAGTTTAACAAGTTCAAGTCAGACACTATCCTATCCTAAAGAGGCACGACAGAGCGCAGATATGAGATAAAGCACCGTGCCCAGGACAAACAGGGTCCCTCCCGACGCCACGTCGTTGGGAGGGTGTTGATGGAGGGAAACGTGGGGTGATCGGTCACCGGGCTATGTATCTACGTAGGGATACTGTATGTACAGTATGTATGTATTGACCGATCATGATATATACAATTAAACGATAAAATCAAGTTATCAATTATAAACGAACCATTTTACATTATAATTCAAAGTCTATATACTTGCATCGTAGCTATGATGCATGTGCCGTAGAAAGTTTGTCATCGCAGGCCGCTAGTCTACTTCCACTCACGTCATTGATCGCGATCTAAGCGCCGATCTTGGATGGAAATGGTAGGAGGAATACAATTATACAGCACTAATCTGGAGTATGGAGTATGGAGTATGGAGTATGGAGTATGGAGAGAACCGAACCGAGTTTTCGAGAGATGGTTATTGAACGTAGGTCAAAACTGGATTACTGTACTACTGCTTGGTAGCAATTAGCGAGGATGTGAGGAATATTGCCGATCGGGCGATTGGATGGGATTCTAACAGTCTCAGCAGTAGCACTTGTACTGTAGATTGGAAGATTGATATACAGTAAAGCTTTCGTATCTGAGCAGTCAATTCAAACCTCATACCGATACCAGAGAGCACACACAGTATGCTACCTCCATCCAACAATTCGTGCTTGTACTTTCCTCTACCAGAGAATACTGTATATCCAAATCGCATCCCCATCCCCATCGATCGCAAAATCCCCGCGGAGCAAACCAAGCTTACAGTCGCCGAACCATGGCTGACACGATCGACTAACTACGTGAGGTAGAGTGTTCGTGGTTCGCACGCCGGAAGTGGAGCGTAATGCGAGACCGAGGGATTAACTAGTAATCTTTCACTTGTTCAATAAATTCCCTCTCTGGTCGAGTAGTATGTAGTTAGTAGTTCGACTAGGACCCGGACCGTTGGCAAGTTGGTGTTCCATTATTTGGGGGTTGTGGGGATTCGGGGAATGAAACAGGGGAGTAAATGAGAGAGTACTAAACCAGGTTTGGTTAGACTCGTTGGCCCGTGACCACGCGTTGAGGAAGACGGAGTTTTACTGACGTGATACGAGGGTACGAGTACGGCCGTAGTGACTACAATACATAGTCATGGGAGGAGATCGCTAGTTCCTCGACCAAGCATATAGTTAAAAGTGTGCAAAGAGGAGGAGCATCTCCTTACAATAATCTGTTCTTGATCAAACTCCGTGCACCACTTTACGTTCAATAACTACCCATGGCGCATATAACTTGGTCAACTACCGCATCTGAGTGGATAAAACGCCGCAGACCCAATCGTATTATTGGGTCGGAACAAAATATTTCAAGCATAATCGGCAAGATCCTTCGGCCGAATAGACTACCTCTTTAGGTAATCTTTGCGTCGAATAACTACTACAGTCCTGGAGTTATCTACTGGTCCATCAAAATCCATCTCACATAAACTTCCATACTTCATACTTTCCTAGTCAATGTCACCGCTTATCGGCGAACCCTTGACGCAATCCCGCACCAGTCACAAGCCTGCAAAGCCTCGGAGTAGTCCACCGCCACACGGGAACGGGCTGGATATAGCCCGTTGGGCCGTAGGTGTTTTAGAACTCCGATCCCCGACCTTCCGCTTATGTACATAACATCGGTGCTAAAGAAAGTTCTAAAATCTTCCGAAGAGTCCACACAAGGTGTAGTAGTGTACAGTAGGAAAGAAAGTGGCTCCGAGGGGTGGCGGAAGTCCAGTACCAAAAACAGAAGTTATACGGCACGCGATAGGAACCTTGGGAGCCAAGCACTGGAACATAAGGCATCAGTTGCCTCAAGGGGTCTAGAGGTGGTCTAGAATGGAATAGTTACAAGGGGATATAGATTATCTCCGCTTACAAAGTAGTTAATACAGTGAATCACTGAACAGCCCTACGGAGGATTAGTGTATATAGCACAGATTGAAACTTGACAGAAATGTCGTGCGTATATGCTGTACATAGTACATGAATAGTATCTGGCGCCAAGGACGGAGTATATCAGGCCGCTTGCCGGAGAGTATTTTTTATGGAGCGCCACATGCACTGCCCAGTTGGGCGTAAGGCAGCCAAGTAACCAGAGAGTAGGAACTATGGCCAGTATGGATAGCCTGCGTAATCTGGCCACCACTTGATTATTTCTTACGGGCGGGAACGATGACTACCGGATCGTACAGTGGTGTTCCATTAGTTTCCGACCACCCTGATGATGACATAATATTCTGCCAGACAAAATATCTCTCTATTTTCAGTATCACGCCATTTTATTTGGGGGTTTGAACTTGTAAATAAAGCCCTGTTTACATCTCACACAAGATATATCTTGAACTCATTTTAAATTATGTTCTTGGCGCTATAGAGGCTATCAATGTTCTTGCTGAGAGCGGAAGACTAGGCGGTAGAGCGGAGGTGGTCGAATATTAATGGAACACCACTGTACATCTAAAATACGCATTAAAATACAACGGTCTGGAGTTTGCCCCACCGGAATTTGCGCATCCACCAATCACAATCAGGTGGAAATCTGCCACAGCCACCGAGCCACGCACTAGACTCAGCCTCGGCGCAGTCACGAAGCTGCATCAGCAACTCGGGAGTCGGGAGTCGGGATAGCCAAGGTCTTGGAAGACGAGAGTTTAAATACGCGTTTATACTCGTATAGAAATCATCACCATTGTAACTTTACAATCTTACCATAGATGTAGCTAGAACTACTCCGTACAGTAAAACTACTAAAAAAGAAAAAGAGAAAACGAAAAAAAAGTAGCTTCTCCCCCACTCAACCACGCATTTCCAGGCAAGTCAGCGGAGCTTGGACCAATGACAAAGCCCAGTCATGACTTATTTTTGCCTTTTGCCTTTTCCCCTGGACAGGTACCAACTCTCGTATCCGGGTAAATTACATACAGCCTTCTTACTAGTAACTCTCGTTCTCTTTCTTCCCCTTCCTCCTCAAGTCTCGACCTTCAACATTCGCTCCTTTCTTCTTTGGCTTTAGCCCCCTTCCCCCGTCGCTCCTTATTACCGTCGATGATCCTCCCCTATTATTATTACTGTTCTCGTATTACTACTCTTTTTGATTTTGACTTTCCATCCCGCCCAATCCTCCTCTCCGGGCACCATCTCTCTCTCTCTCTCTCCCCCCCAACCTAAACCAACTCGAGACTCTCCCTCATCGCCGTCTCTCTCTCTCTCGCCCTCAACTACTCCTATCTCCGATTATACACGCGCGCCCTTACGATCTCCACGGTCTTGGTCTGCTAACGAAGAACTGAACCGTGGTCTAATACAAAATCTCCCCTTTACGAGCCTCATACGAACTCCGAGGAGACTGCTCTCCAGATCGACCTTCTTCCCCCACGGCCCACGGAGGCCCGTGAGTCCCTCATACGACACGACTTGACGAACCTACCTTGTGTACAAATTCAATTGCACAAACATATTCTCACCATTCAATTGTCGCCATCGCATCCTTATTGAGTTGACCTTTGGACTGGCGAAAGACCAAGAGAACCCATCTCTCACGTCCGAAATATCAACGCGACACCCCGTCGCAACACATACCCACCATGCGGCGCGGTCTTCTTATCTTCATCCTGGTGAACCTGATCATCCTCACCCTCTTGGTTCGCAGTGTCTCAACTCTGCTCTCCTTGCTGGTCGAAGATGCTGCTGCTGATGCCATCCACCACGCGGAGCTGCCGTCTCCCAACTCCAGTCTGATCGAGACGAGACCTCAAATTATTCCCAAGATTATTCACCAGACATATAAGAACGAGACGATTCCTGAGGTGTGGCGTGAGGCCCAGCAGAGCTGCATTGACTTGCACCCGGACTACGAGTATATTGTACGTGGATACCAATGTTTCCAGCAAGCAGATTGAAGCTGCCGATCGTTCACTAGGAAAATTCGTGTCGCTAACTTATCGCGCAGCTGTGGACTGACGAAAAGTCTCGCGACTTTATCGCCGCCGAGTACCCCTGGTTCTTGGACACTTTCGACGGCTACAAGTACCCCATCCAGCGCGCAGACTCGATTCGCTACTTTGTTCTGGCGCATTACGGTGGTACCTATATCGACCTGGACGATGTATGTTCCCCAATCTTCTCTTTTCCGTCTCAATTGAGCCATTTCTCACATATTCTAGGGCTGCAACCGCCGTTTGGACCCGCTCCTCGCATATCCCGCCTGGGTTCGTCGCACCGTGCCAACTGGTATCTCCAACGACGCAATGGGCTCTGTGCCTCAGCATCCATTCTTCCTACGTGTGATCGAGCTGCTGCAACAGTATGACCGCAAGTGGGTGCTACCCTACATCACGGTGATGTACTCGACGGGTCCGCTCTTCTTGTCGGTCATCTGGAAGGAGTACATGCAAGATAAGCCTAGCGAGTCCGGGCGTGTGCGTATCCTGATGCAAGATGAGTACAATAAGTTCTCGTGGAGCTTCTTCACCCATCACACGGGAAATAGCTGGCATGGCAAGGACGCGCACTTGATCTTCTGGGTAAGACTGCACAAACCCCTCCATCTCCTGTCGCAATCACTAATCTTCTTCCAGATGGGTCAACATTGGGTGTTACTCACTTTCTGCGGATTCATCCTCGCTAGTATCGTCGGAATCTGCCTGTGGTGGTCATACGGCCGAATCATGCTTTTCGGCGCCAAGTACCGTTACCGATACACCAAGGTGCCCAGCATCATCAGCCCACGACTTTCATCCTCTCCCACCCGTCGTGCTCGCCGTATGATGCCCACGCTGCTGCGCAGCGTGAGCTTCAAGGAAGACGAAGAGATCGGTGAGGCCACCGAGACCTCGTACGAGCTCGGTCGCCGCGACGACTGATTTGTCATTGGATTTTCCTCTGCTCTGATTCCCAGTTGGCGTGCGATTTTTTTAGCTATTTGTTTTTCTTCCGACTGAGCCACTGACCTGATGTCTACGACGGACACAGCTACCAACCCGACTGAAACCATCTACCACCTTGACCCGTCTATGATTTTGTATCGATACGGCCTGGATTACGATCTGCATCATATCAGCATTACATTCAATGCATTGTATATCCTTCGTTTCTCTGTCTTTTACCGACCTGCTTGATCTGGATTTGAATACTAGGCTTGGAGATGTTGTCTCCATGAGCAGGTCCACGCGTTCAATTTCTTAACATGATTGGGAATACTCTCTACAGCGCATGCATGGTGTCCTGTCTTGGCTGTCCCACGGCGGGATCCGGGATTGCAAGCTCGAACCTGGAGTACTTGTTTGATTCTCGTTTTGAACCGATTTCTGGTTGCTTCGGAGTGCATGGGGATATATGCCGACCGGCCAATGACCCAACCAGCACGATATAATGGAATGTGCTTTCCAGTCACGATCCCGAATCCCGAATCTCAGCCCTCCATCCCCGATTCCTCTCTCACAAAAATTACCCGTCTCACGTCTCCGGTGTCTTCATTCCTTCTTCCCTCCCTTCTATATATCGACTATCAATTTTTAAACCACACCCTAGATTTTTCACTTCTTGGGATTGAAGAAGGATATGCACTTGGGTTGAGACTCGGGGGTTGACCAGGGATTTGATCAGGGATTTGGTCTGCCTTGATTCTTGTGGACTGCACTTATGCACTTGCACTTGGATATACACTTGGATATGCACTTGGATATGGACATTTGTGTGAATTGGATGTATCTTGGTGAATAATATCATATTCAATGATCAATTCAATGACCCTATACTTTCTTCTTGGTATGACTATAACTTGGTTAAGAGCCGTTTAAAATGTGGAAAGAGACGTGGAAAGAGATACAGAGGGAGAGGATGAGACTCAGAGGCATTCGAAGCAGAACTGAATTACCTATCATGGATATTGATGCCTGGTTTATAAGGTATCGAGGACAGGCACCCCATCCAACCAATGAAAATCCCTAGTGCATGGATTGGTTTCCGTTCCTGACTCCCTGACGTATATGTACTCCAATCCACCACTTTCCAAGATGTTCTTAAACTGGTCACTGGATCGTAGATTTTGAAATGAGTTTCGTCATTCTCTTACATAGACAAATCCCGTGGTTGATCTACTACCACGTCGCGTCTTTTGGATGTAGTTCATTGTTCATACTATGGTCTGGCTGGTAAATACTAAATACTACCCTGTGGTGAGTGTGGATACAATAATCCATAATTAATATAGCACTTTACTTTGTAGGGAGGTTTGATCGTGTCATAGCGCGTAGCATTCATACCTGCGCGAGGATCTACCTGGCATTCACATTTGCCATGACGGTTCGCATTCCCCCGGATGGAGACACGACACGACACGTCCAACCCCCCTCCTTCCTTCGCTTTTCTTGCCACTCATTACTATGAATGGGTAGGGGTTGCTTATTTGATTATTTGATTCTTGTCCGTGGTAGGTATGTCCTTGTTTCGGGTGTGGCATTTTATGAGGTGGTGGGTTTTGGGTGTGGAGGGTATATAGAGGGTTATAGGTATCCCTTCCTGGCCGCTTCAAATTCGACAAGAGACAAGAGATACTCGCCGACCAAGTCAATCAATCTGATACAAATCCGCCTGGTTCATTGTTCCTTTCATCTATTGTCCCTGCCATCCATTGTTCCCGTCTCTATAAACAAGAACAAGAACAAGAACAAGCCCCATTCAACGACTTCAACCGCCACAAACCTCCAACTATCAATCACCACCAAAAACAGCATTTCCAACTCGCAAATCCATACAAAATGCACCTCCTTACCCCCCTAACCCTCCTCCTCGCCCTCGGAACAACCGGAGCCCTAGCCCACCCCCTCCACAAACCCATCCACAAAACCAATTCCAAATCCAATTCCAAAACCGACACCCTCACCACCATAACAGAATCCCAAATCCTAACCATCGCCCCAACATCAAACACTTGCGACAATCCCCCCGCAGTCGGTGAATGCGCCACCGCAAAAACAGCCGCGACGTATACATCGCAATCCTTCGATACGTACGGTGTAACCAGCAAGGCTGAACAAGCTGCCGTGTTGAGTTTGATGGCGTTTGAGAGTTTGGATTTCAAGTATAATAAGAACCATTTTCCGGGAGTTGCTGGGCAGGGGAGTATGTTTTACCCAACATCCTTCTTTCTATGCCAAGAATTTCTCAGAAAAGGATTGAAGAGTTGTTAACGTATGACCAGCTCGAAACATGCAATCCCCAACCTTCAACAGCAAATACGCCTCCTCACTCCCATCGCTCGCAGACAAGTTGCCTTCCGTGTCAAACTCCCCCGCCGACTTATTGGATTTGCTTCGCGCGAATGAGGCGTTTGATTTTGGTTCGGGGGCGTGGTTCCTCACGACGCAGTGCTCGGATGATGTGCGAGTTGCGTTGAAGAAGGGTGATGAGGCCGGGTGGGAGAGGTATATTATGGGATGTGTGGGGACGAGTGTTACGGATGAGAGGAGGGATTATTGGGAGAGGGCTGTTAAGGCGTTGAGCGTTTAGTGGGTGGTGTTTGGGTGGATGTGTTTTTGTATTTTTTAGGTTTGATAGTGGAGTTTTGGTGTGGATATCGGGGCTTGTTCTTCGATATTTGGTTGGCGTTTATGGGTGCATATCTTTCTTATGGTTTACGGTTGGAGTAAAACAGAGTTTTGAGAGTATCTTTTCGATCAAGTCAATTCCATGCACTAGCTTCAGCGATCTACTCTAGTAGACCCCTCTGTAAGTGTGATCTCAGAGGGCTTAAGCTCCCACATCACTACGCCCTCTGACGGAGCACTTCAGCGATGATATTTTCCTTATTCTCCTCCTCAGAAGCAAGAGTCCTGAGGATATCCATTCCTTCCTCAACGTCATCCTCATCCTTAGTGCTGAGATCAAAGCAGGCCAGGAACTCGGTCCAGCCACCGTAGGACTTGACGATTTCGCGTTGGGTGGGGGTCAGCTCGGGCTCTGCGAGGAAAGAAAATGGTCAGTATGCATGGTTTTTGTAACAATTAGGAAGCGGGAATGTCAGGGTAAGGTCGTACGTGGACAGTCTTCGCTTTGGCTAGCCATTTTGTGCCGTATTAGCTCGTGGTGGGAGCGGGGATGGATGGGATTGGTTTCTTGGTAGGTGAGGTTGGTGCCGTGTAGGTCGGTGCCGAGGGTGGGGAGATGTTATTTCGTAGTTGGAGGGTGTTTTGAGAATAAGCGAGGTTTGCTACCAGTCGTGTATTGAGAAGAGGGAGAAAGAGAATGGAGAGATGGGTTTGCTTGATTTTATATCAGATGGGTTCAGAGACTAGAGGAAGGCAGCACATGGAAATTACTTGGACGCTTTCTGGGGTACATGGAAGGAGGAACTTGAGCATGGGAAAAACGGATAGAAGTGAGATGGAATATGAGTGAACTTCGTACTTACTCTTAGTACATGCTCTTTCTTCGACTATATGCCTAATATCTCGAGTTTTACCATATGGAACAGAACTATTACTCGAATGTGCTCGATCACTGTGCATGGAAATTTACACTGCTATGTTAGAGAAGACGTAAGAATTAGGTAGAAAGAACCTTCAAAGTATAGAAGTAGTGAGGAAATGATATCGTAAAATGATCCACAATAATGCATATAGATGAGCCGAGCTACTGCAGGTGTGGATCCGGAGATCTTGAGCCTGAGGCCCGAAGCTTGGCATCGATCATTATAGTTGTGAGCTTCAATTTGTTACGGCCAGGTAGGAACATCAACCGATGGTTTGATTCCTGGCGGGCCTACTACATGAACGCTGAAAACAATGCGCCTTAACGTAGATAGACTCGAGGACAAGTCATCAACCTCTCTCCATAATAAGGTATGTACTGTATTTCACAACTTTTATAGTCTATCCGCCAGAAACAAACAAGAAAAAACCTGGTATAACTCATCACACATCACGTCATCATTCACAAAACACCCTTAGTACTAACAATATCACCCGCACCAACCTCACCCTCGACCCTCCGGGCCGTCGCAGCGCGAATCGCAACAGCCAACGCCTTGAACGCACTCTCCGCACGGTGGTGGTCATTATCACCATAAGTGCAACCAACATGCAGAGTCACGTCCGCAGCCTGCGCAAAGCTCTGCAGACCGTGGGTGATCATCTCGGTGCTGAGATCACCAATCTTCTCGCGCTTGAAGCCGAGATTGATCACAGCCCAGGGACGGCTGGAGAGATCGATGACGGCCCAGGAGAGGGCTTCGTCGAGGGGGGCATCGCCGCGGCCGAAGCGGGCGAGGGATTGGCGAGCGCCGAGGGCTTTTGTGAAGGCTGTGCCGAGGGCGAGGAAGGTGTCTTCTGCTGTGTGGTGGTCATCAACTAGGAGAGAAGTTAGTCAAATAGAAAATGAAGACAATATACGAGGAATTGTTGCTGTTGTATTGCTGCAATTGGCTCGAGGTAGTGGTTGACTCACTGTACAAATCACCCTTAGCCCGCACCGCCAAACTCCAACCACCATGCTTAGCCAGCGCATGCAACATATGATCCAAAAAGCCAATTCCCGTGCTAATAGTGATCTGCTGGGTCGGCGTGAACTGGGTCGCATGGTGGGCACCCTTAATAGGCACAATGCCCTTCTTTTCGGCCTCGGCCTCGGCGGGGTCTGTCGAGGGCGGGAAGTGCGACATCGGCTCGAAGGGTGGGAGGATGCCGCCGTCCAGGGAGAGCGAGATTTGGATCTTGGTCTCGTTGGTGGACCGGGAGACGGTCGCCGTACGAGCGGGGAGAGCCATGGCTGTGAGATTGGTAGTTGAAGGTTGGGAATTGAGTATTGGGAATGGAGTGAGTTTGTATTGAAATTCAGATTGGAGGGCGGAGGAACTAGTGATAATCGGAGAGGCTATCGGGATTATCGTTGATCCGGGGATCCCCGGTGATCCGGAGGTGAAGTTCGGGGTTTGCTCTGATGGCAACGCATGATTTATTCGAGAATCTGCCTGGCTGGTCCAGAGGTTTCTTATTTCTCTACTCATTTGACTTGCTGAAGCTCTGAGTGGTATTTTTTTGTGCCGATCTATACGACTGCCAATTCCGATCATTGAAGCTACTTGGGGTTCCTCTTTACTCCGCACCGTGCCGAGAGCTCAAGCTACAACGCATTGACTTGCCAGTTGAGCAAGGGAACCTTGCAGCTCGCAGTCATACCATCATATCCGTATCCTCACTTCCAATATGCCACCACCGCCTAGCCAAAGGGCCGACATTGAGCCCCCAGAGGAGATCACCTCCGAAGCCGCCATTGGATTTGCGACGGGTGTATTCCGCGTATGTTCCCACCACCCTAACTAGGTCTCTCACCTCTCTCATGCAAACCCCCTCCTAACAATTCCAAATATCCAGTTCGGCTCCGTCTCAATCCTGGCCCACATGATCATGATCCTCCCTCACCCCTTCACCTTCACCGCACCAACACCCCCCACCACTACAACACAGTCCCAATCCCAATCCCAACCCCGTCCACGCCCATCACCATTCTCCCGCGAATACCTCCGCTCTCGGCTATTCTACAGACCCATCGAAGGGTTCTCGGAGTGGCTCTCCCCGGCATCCCGGGTATACCGGGGCCTGACACCGCAGTTCAAGGTGTTTCTGCAGATTGCGGCGATGACCCTCGGAGGTTGTATTTGGGCTGAGAGACGGGTTAATGAGTATATTGAGGTTATGAGGCGGGTGAAGCGGGCGGAGAGACTTCAGGCACAGTGGGAGGAAAGATCTCGGAGGTAGATTGGAGGTTCATGAAGAGTTGAAATGTGTTGGTTAGGCAAGACGAATTGAGGCCGCATGGCGCGGATGAATATTACATATGGCCATGAAAATGGGTAATAGTAATCCCGATCTCACCAGGGACATTGACAATGAAGAAAAAAAAGAAACAAAGAAGCAATTACTCGTCACCACGGGCAGGGGAGATTTTGCTTTTGCTTTTTAGAATGTCGATGGTATGACGTCAATTATCATGACTCGAGTACATATAACCCAAGTCCAACTCCAGTCTACAGTAGAGAATAATAATGCAAATCTCTGGGGACATCAAACTTCTCTCAGGTGTGAGTTTATGAATATTGGGATCTCCCGTCTTCGTGGGGCCTGGGACCGTCAGACTGACCCTTGAAGCATCCATCGTGGTGCGTAAGTGGGCGATCATGGGGAAATTAAGATGTTCTGAGTTCTTGGGTATGCTTGTATATTGAAATTGTGATTGGGATTATCAAGTACTTGTCGATCATTTTAATGATAGCCCGAGAGATGTCCTGTATGAACTATGAACCATCCTTGTATAATCTCTAATCTCTAGACTGGGATAGTGCATACATTAGTGTTTAGATGTGCGTACTATCAGCAACTACAGTATATCCGACTGACCTAAATCCTGTGCCTAGTGCAGGATTTCCCAGTGGTTCCTGCGGGATGACCAGCCAGTCAAGAACCCTGTTTGCTGGAAGTGGACAAGACTGGATCAGTTGATAGGTGCCTTTAAATCGGCCCAGCGGATGGATGGGTGGAGTCGGGCTCTTACGTGGCTCAGGGCTGGGGTTGGCTCGCATGCGGATGCAATTCGACATGTCGCGAACGCATGTCTTAGCAGATGGCGGTGGGCGCTGTGCACGAGGGAGTCATGTTAATGGGGTTGATAGCTGGTGACAGGCTAGGTTCGAGAATAATCTATGGGGAATTGTTGAAGCTTTACTGTTATAGGGATAGTAGATATACTAGAATTGGTTATATTGTTCCAGGCACGAGTATGTAGAGATTAGCACACCCAGACTTGAAGAAAAGGCAAATCGGAAAGAAGAAAAGAAAGTACGAGGGAATAGAAATCTGGACGAAAGTCAGTTTAGTTTACTTAAAAAAAAACAAACGCGAAAGCGACCACCGAAAGCGACCGAAAGCGACCGGAAAGCTGAAACACGATGGAGATGGAGAGAGAAACCAAGTGGTTAAACTGCATCCGTCCATTCCTCACCTCCTTTTCCACTTCGAGTCCTCCGTCCAGCACTGAACTTGCTTTCTTTCTTTCTTTCGTTCTCCTCCTCTCGTTACCGAACTCAGGTCGCCAAATCTCTCCAGTCTTTGCAGGTTTCTCTCGGCCGTTCTGTTCGCGTCCAAGCGTTTCGGATCCTTGTTCATCGGCAAAGATTAACATCCACCAACCGCTTATCCTTGGCCCGCTCCAATTATCTTCGATTCTCGGTCCCCATTTCGCTTTGCAAGCCCTCATTGATTTGATCGGCGTCCTCCTCTGACCTCATCTTCGGTCGGATTAGCGATTAGCTTTGAGTTAGACTGCTTGACGCAAGAGTTCAACAACGGAACAGCTGCATTGGACTGGTCGACTGGAATCACCGCCCTTTTGGAGCTCATTTTTTTTTTCTGTCTTTCTTTCTCCGGATTCCCCCATTCCGGAACCTGACCTGCTAAACTCTTCCCTCTTCTCTTCGACCTGGTGCAACCATCATCAACCCACCACCACCCTTTTTTCCCCTCTCTACCAACCTCGTCACATCGTTGACAGGTGCCATACGTCTCTGGACATTTCACATTTCACTTCCCGCATCTACTCTTATATTCCCCGAGAGCCGCATCGGGTGAAAGCTTCCCTGCTTAATCACCAGCATATTGCTTCTCATGGCGCCGTGAAAGGTCAAATGTACGTGCCTTAAACCTCCATTCCCATCGAAGACCACCCCGGTCCTCTCCCCCGCTTTTCAATCCCACCTTCCCCGACTCTCCTGCAAGCTGGGCGAGCTCTGGATGCTCCAGCTATGGCCATTGAATTCCAATTCTAACCAGCCCATCTTCCAGTGAGAACGACGTTGGGGTCGTCCATGAGATACAGCTTGTTTTTCCTACCAACTCTTCGCGCCGCAGATCTCCGTCTCCGACGCTCACGCTCGCTTTAATAACAATCTCCCTCATTCTCCCCACCTCTCTCTCTCTCCGTCAACTCCTCACCCACCCACCTGTTCACTTTCGACCATGGCCGAACTTATCATCCACAAAAAAGAACGAAGAAAAAGCCTCAGCGTCTTTAGTCCATCATCCTCCGCAGTTACGCCTCTTCGACCCCCTCTTCATGACCGTACCCCCTCCGATGATTTCCCCGCACGAGAGAAGAAAGCGCGTCGCAATTCGGGCTTCTTTGGCCGGTCCCAAAGTCCCAACCGATGGGCCAGTGGAGGGAATGTCCTCCGTCGGTCGGGCACGGCGGGCTCCGATACGGCCGCCTGGTCGGCTGCCATGTCTACGCCGGCACCACCTCTCGAAACTGCACGGCCACGGCGGAAATCATTGCAGAAGAAACGGACCTCCGTATTTGGCTCATTAAAGTCGATTCACGCGGGCGATGACGACGACCTCAGCGCCTCCATTGCTGCCATGGGCGATGAACCGCAGAGCGCTACTAGTCCCCGAAATGGGATCTGGTCGTCTGCGATTCTTCACTACGGCGAGATTCAGACAATGGGCGGTATGTGGAAACGGAAAAGCCAGTACCTCGTTCTTACAGACACGCATCTGGTTCGGTTCAAGAACCAGGCCAAGGCGGCCGATGCCTTTCCTTCAATTCCGCATTCTTACAATGGCCGGGCTCCGGCGTCGCACCGCCAATCTGTCGCCTCAATCAGTTCAATGCAGGACATGCAGCTGATGGTTTCGACCGAGGCGTCTGCTGGTATTCCACTAAACAGTATTATTGCAGTGTACATGCTGGAAGATGGACGACTATCCCCGACCGTTGAAGTGGCATATCTCGACGAACGCACCCATAAAGCAGCACTAATCCAAATGCAGACCGCTGATCTTCAAGAATTGAATCTCTGGATGGTTGGAATTCGTCAGGCAGCGCAAATGGCCCGGTCAAACGATCCCCTCCCGTTCGATCGGGGCTCCGTCGAGTACGTGACTAGGATGTTGGAACACGAACGAGATTACGATCCGGACGCCTTCCGGATGTTCCGCGTCATACAGATTGCATCGAGCAAGTCTCCTACTCGTTCGTCCTCGGATGACCTGACGAAATTATCGCCCACGGGCTGCTACCTGGCCATTGGTTTACACAAGGTTCACCTGGTCCCGATGCAAAAGGCAGCCAATCGGTCGTCGGTTGTGTCCCTGTCCGACCTGGAGATGGGTGCCTCCTTCGGTCTTATGAATTTAACGGGTCTTTCCATGGAGTATGGCGATGATAGTCTGCATTTAACTTTCCGGTAAGTGAAACTCCCGCATGGACTCTTTTTTGGTTGTGGTGTTCACCGCTGAGACATCTCGTTTCAGAGTCCCACTTCGAAAATCATTCAATGTGTTCCTGGCCTCCGTTCATTCGGTGGAGGTGGCCTGTTGGATCCGACAACATACCGAGTTCCTGCGCCCGCTGTGGACAAGACAGCCGTACGACTTTGTGGTTCCGCGGGAATTGCACAATGATGAAAATTTCCCACCCGTCACTCTGGACGAAGATTATGGTTGCTTTGATCGAACCTTGGTTGCTTACTCTGCAAGTTACGACGTGGATACTTCTAACATTCGATACACGATTGACCTTGAATGCGAGGATGCCCCGTGTTTCCGTCTTCTGAGGCCTGCGTCTACGACAAACTCGCGGTACAGTGCTTTGGAATTAATTGCGGTTATGCGTGCACTCCGATACAACGAGTCATTCCGCTCGATTTCATTCCGCGGTATCAATCTAGACGCTCTGCAGGGCTTGCGAGATGTCCACGGTGTGGATGTCGACGTACACCTCGACCGGTCAGGATGTCTTGTACATATTCCCGGTCAAGCAAACTTGACCGTCCTGTCGCAAGAGGTGCGCGCATTGGCATTGAAGAGCAAATGGTTGCGCCGACTCGACTTTGCATACTGCTTAACCCGTACGCCAACTTTGGATAAGGGCAGTCGTGATCCTGGCTGTGGAATTCCAGAGGCTATTTTCCCCGTTTGTCGTCGTGAATTGACCAGCGTGGATTGGGTTGTGCTGAATGGGATTAAACTTGGCGAGTCGGACCTGGATTATCTGGTGGATGCGGCGTCGCAGAAGCGGAGTCACTTGCGAGCATTAGAAGTTGGCGACTGTGGTTTGTCGGTGCACGATCTGGACCTTGTGTTGTCTACACTGGTGGCACAGGAAAACACCCTCGAGGTTATCAACATCTCGGGAGTGCAGGGACGTTTAAGCCCGGATGTCCTCCAGCAGTATATCGGATACTTTGGCCAAATTCGAAAGATCAACCTCTCCCGCATTTCGCGCACTTCTGGCACCGAGCCGCTGATCACGGCAGAAATGCTGTTCAATTGGGAACTCGAGGAGTTAGTTCTCAGCCGCACGGCTGTCAATCGCGAGACCGTGGACTCCATCGCGACGTATCTGGCTAGTGACCGCTCACGTAACCTGCGCATGCTTCGTCTCGATCAGTGTGGTTTGAGCGGAGAAGACGTTGCCATGTTCATGCACTCGATGTCCCTTGGACCCGACTTGCCACGGAGCTTGCACTTGCATGTCAATGAGAACCGCCTAGACAATGGCTGTTCCTTTCTTTTCGACGCGATCGGCAAGAATATGACACCGTCACATCTGTCCATGCAGATGATCGATTTCAAGAAAGAGGAGCATTTCCGGCTCCTTGTCGATTCGCTTCGCAAGAACCGTACCCTGCGATATCTGGATATCTCCAAGGCTTCCCTGCCGTACGACGCAGGCCCGGAAACCTGCCGTATGCTGCAGTTGATGTTCGAGGAGAACGAGACCCTGGAGGCTCTTGATATCAGCGGAGAGAGCGCGCATCTTGATGTTGCTCGGTTTGGAATCGGTCTTAATCTCGCGCTGACTGGTTTGAAGAAGAACAAGTCTCTCAAGGTGTTGCGAATCGAGCATCAAAAGCTTGGTCTTCAGGGTGCGAATACATTGGCCTCTGTTCTGGAGGAGAATGATTCGCTTCGTGAGGTGCATTGTGAGAACAACGATATCAACTTGCAATCTTTTACCGTGTTGGTCAATGGGTTGCAGTGCAACCGCACTCTGCTTAGTCTTTCTTGCATGGACCGTGACAGGGTTTTCTCGCTGGATAAGGTCCGTCGGGAGGTTGATAATGTTCGCTGGGATACGAGTCATGTCCAACCCTCGACCGCAACCTCCATCCGTCGATCTCTACACGCTGCGATGAGTGTTCGTTCTAACCCCGCCGGCAACCGACTTAGCAAGCACATGCCAGCGAACGTTGCGGTTTCCCCTACTCCAGAATCTGTCCCATTCGTTAGCCAAAACGTGGACCTAGTGCTGCAGTCATTGCAGCACAAGTGGGATGTGGAAGTCTCTCGTCTGCAACGATATCTCCTTCGCAACTACAACATCGCCAACGGCATCGAAGACGAAACAATCGACGATTCCGCCAGCGACGGCCGACCCGCCACAGCAGCAAGCCTAGGCACGATGCTCGAAAACCTCAAATTCGAAGTCGCCGTCTCAGCAGACGAAATCCACGCCTCCCCACCCGACACAACTTCTTCTCCCCAGCTCTCCAGAACAACAACCAGAGACAATCAACCCGTCCAAATAAACATCGAACCAAAAACAAGCCGGAAAACAAGCGCATCAAACCTCCGTCCCCAGACATCCCGCGCCTCGCAGATCCTCCCACCAGAATACGGCTCGTCCAGTCCATCAGCAGCGCGCTTGGCTCTTCCCGTTCCGGCCGTGCCGGCCGCAGTCACAAAGGCGAACAGTGTTCGTAGTGCTCGCAGTTCTAGTACTGTATCTACTGGTACTGGGAGTGGGCGGAGTACTTATGGTATGGCCTCGTCGACGCTGAGGGGATTTTTGACGGGTAGTGCGTTGAAGGATAAGAGACGTGTTGACGCGATGCGTCCTGTGTGTGTATCGACTTCGAATGATAAACCGCCGCAATTGGACTGGGCGCCTCCGAAGTTGGATTTGCAAGAGCTTCGATAGTCCGTCTGGACATGGCAGCGCAAAGTTTTTTGGATGTGTGAAAATGACTAATTTTTCGAGTGCATCCATCGGTTTCTCGGGGGATATTGTATTCACCACGAACTACACCACCCTCTCTCTCACCCCCCATTCTCTTCTCTCCTCATCCGCATTTCTCGAAACTGCACAACAAAGCCAGCAAGCTGGCCCTGATACCCCCAACATTCCATTCCATATTTATCTCTTGCAACTCATTCATCTATCATATTCACAGGCGTTTCACATAATCCCCTCCAAGCCTGTTTCTACATTTCCTTTTACACTATTTCCTTTCTCGGGGGATCTTGATTACACCCCTCCATCTATCCCTGGTCTCTGGTTACCTCACCACAACCGATCTACTCACATAGGCACAGTGTGCCCTGGCGTTTGGCATTCGCAGCGACGGCGTTTTGGAAAATGGCGCTCTTCTTTATTTGTTTCTGTTACTGTTTAGTTCCTTTCTTTTCTATCTGTCTTTCATCTCTATTACTTCTCGGGATGGGAGTCTTAAAGGCTCTTAGCGATGTTAACATGTGACCCGTGACCCCCGTGATACATATATAACGGTCGAGTTCTTTTGATGATGGTCTTGTCTTTTCTTTCAGGTTTTTTTTTGGAGGTTTGGGGCTTCATTTTGGATTTTTGGTGATTGGTGATTGGTTTGGGTTGGGGGTGGTGTTGACATGACATATTCTGGAACGGGTTTGGTAATTGTTAATAGTCTGGTGGTAACCTTTTAGGGGGTTCGAGATTGGTGTTTTGGTAGTGAGAATATATGGTGTTTGATCTGTCTATTGCTTCATCCATTTGTTTATGGATTATTGTAGTGATTAAGGGGGAACGCGTATGAGGCAAGGGAAATGGAAATGGAAATGGACAGTGAACCCGGTCTGGTTAGAAGTACAAGGTGAAATTCTGTTCCATCGAGCGATCAAATAATCGTTAAGAGTCCGTAGGTGATGTGATATACTTTATCCTTAAAGGAAGTAAAACCTGCTATTCTATGAGATAGGCACTGAAGCGAAATTATGTACCATCTATATCCGTAGTGGCTAACAGTAGAAACCGAGAAATCCATGCCCTGCACGTAAGTTCCATCAATGGCTGAATACGAAGAGAAAAATATCCAGGGGCCAATTTTCTACATTCTTTGTGCCTCAAATTCACTTCACTTTTTCTTGTAAGCGAACACAGCACATAGCGGCCTTTGCTTATTGTACTTATTAATCGAGTAAATACTTCGTGATGGTATCCGAGAAACTGTAGTATGACTATGACGTATGATATAATCAGCACGCTTTAGTATTACTCCATTAAGTTAGTAGCCTTGGAATATAGCGACGGAGGGAAGTTGAAGCAAACACTAACAATTAACCCGAGTCCGCGTCTTAAAATCCGATCCGTCGATCTTGGAAATTCAATATGAGATCTAGAATCGAAAAGCGTATAGCGTATAGGAACTCTGAACTTTCGTGATCAGATCATGATTGTTCAGGTGGCTTGGTGGTTTCAAACCCGACGGTCACTAAATGGCCAGACTCCAGGATGACCGCTACGTGATATGATTGGTTGGTTGTGGTATTTTGGATACGTCTTATGTACTGTAACGGCCGTAGATCGCGGGCCTTACACCCGTATCTTCTGGTATTTTATTTTCACGCATATAGACCAAGTTTATGTACTACCTATTAGATTACTTCTTCTATGCGTGGTGAGCAATCGGGATGGAAAAAGCGAGTGGTAAATACTAATCCAGCTGTTCCAGCTGGAGTCGCTAAAGAATACCGCTAAGACTACGTGGCCCCCCAACTTTGAACCGACGCCGTCTCCATTAGACCGAGTTAACTACAGCAGTGTCGATGGATTTGGGAAGACTGATTGGCTAGCCTTGTGAGGGCTCCAAGGCTGTGCAGGAGTTGACCCATCTGATGATTATGATTGCTCACCTCTCATTCGCCCATTCGTCTATAATATGGAGGCAGCTGGAACCTTACGGGTGTCACCGATATCCTTCATCATCCACTACACATAGAAGAGACTGATATCCCCCACCCTAAAAGTTGTTTGCTCAACATCACTAAAATTTTTCCGTCGACAACATGGCGACTTTCAAGCCCCTTGTCCCACCACGCATCATATCCCACGATGACTAAAATCCCAATGGTCCACTGCCTTTGTCAGGCACACGTCCATCAATCTCAGCCGCAATTCGGGATAACTTGACCCTCTCCAGCTGGCTGCCCATAGGTGGCTTACTCCAAGGCCTAAGCTTAATGGCCCTAGGCCCGATAACAATCATACCAACCGCCCTTATCCTAACATACCGCGTCGTGGACCACGCATTAATGGCCTCTGGCCTTACCCGCAACCGCTACCTAAAGGACGTGATCCATCAGAAACATAGTCCGCAAATCCCATACCCAGATGGCAGTTTCGGCAGCGAGCCTTCCCGCGATCAAGTCGTGGTCTTCCACCTCGGTACGCGTGGATTTGTTCGGCCGATTGTGGATGCTCGGACTGGAATTTTGAAGTCGAAGACTGGGAGGTTGTCGATGGCTAATATGGAGAAGGTGAAGGAGTATGATGAGGCTTATGGGGAGTCTTATGTGGGTTGATGGTATGAAAATAAATGTGATAGCGAGCAAGGTTGAATTCTCTGCCGCTAATCTGGTAAATGGGTAGTGTGGATGATGGCGTGGTCTGTACATTTAGCCTCATTGAATTCTAAACAAGAATTTAAAATAATAATCAGCTTGTACTGCTTGTTCGAAAGATACAGGCTCTTCTGGGAGATCAATCTTGTACATTTACCTTGAAACACGGAAACGGTGGAAACTATCCATGTTTGTACTGCTGAAAAAGCAATATTTCAAGCCTCTTGAACTGAATGTAATCTCCACCTACTGTTGAGGGAACATAGAAGAAAAAGGAAAGCAAGAAAGCAGAACACCGAGGTCTATGACACGGAAGCCCTCCAGCAAACAGCACTAGGTCCATCTAGAACTGGAAACAACCACCTCCAAAGGCGAATCTAAACCAGGTCTGGGATGCCTTGACAAGGAATAAGTAAAGATTGCATCATTTCGACCATGATGTACCAGCCTCTCCAAAGGTAGTGTGGTATTCAACCACGGAGAATTCTCTCTGTATATCAACAAACGGTTTGTCGGTGGTCAAAGAGCCACACCCCTAGGTAGTGAGAAGGAACCCATTCTGCCTCAAGTACAGCTGCCACGGGGACTTTTTCCGAGACGCGTATAGAGAGAGGGCAGTACACCAGCGCCCTTATTCCAAGGTCATCTAGCAACTTTCCATGATGGAGGGAGTATTTTGCTGGAAAAAACTTGCGGGGGAAGACTTTGTCGGCCATGAAGGCGGGAGACGACACGGCCACCTTGGAGTTTGTAGATTTCCTCCAAAACTGTCTTTGCATATTTTCCAGTTCGAGATCCATTCTAGCCATCTTTTGAATCTCATCTGGATCATCAGGATCCATGGATTGCTTGATGTCAAGTGTCTCCTTCCTCAAAATAGGAATCTCAGGTGAACCAGAGGCACATTACTCACGTGTAATCTTGATGGGGTCACTTGGAAAGGAAGGGAAACATTCGAGTATATACAGGTTTGCACGCGGACAGATATAGTTTCCTCGTTGCCGCGTAGCCATTCTCTCCCCCGAAACCATCTTGAAGGATTCTATCCTCGGCAGTCAGCTTTTTGAGGGTGATTGAGAGTCCTTCGAGGTTGTGACAAACGTCGTAGATGGTCGCGTTAAGAAATATCTGACCGTCATAAGATTCAGGCAATATCAATCTTGTATGAAGCTTTGACTGAACAACCAAAGCCTGGTTATGGTCAGGTATGACGTGCAAAGTGCAGTGACGTTGCTGAAAGTTTGATCGCGAGTTCGCGCTTGAGTGCCTTGGCACATTTCTGCGTGTTCGTCTTGGGCTTTGCTCGTGGTATGTTGGTTGTGATGGCGTGTAAAGTGTGTGGAGGAGGGGAAATTTGTGCGTGTTTCTGAAATATGTAAGATTAATTCGCATGGAAACCTCAAGGGATCTTTAGGTAGGGTTGATAAATGGATTGCCAGGCAGCTTACAGAAATGCTATATTTTTGAGGGTAAGGAAGTGCCTAGAGCGGCAGCGTTGGCCTAAACCCTTGTAATGCTCGATCTCGATCGTAAGTGTGCCCGATCTCCGTCAACATTTTGGGGATGTTTCTTGTTGTTTCGTAGTACGCGTAAGCCATGTAAAATGTCCAGCCATGCTTTCACCGGTAAGTAGTGTACAGCCGTGGATATTCACAATTCTGTATATTTCGAAGGCTTTGGCAGCAACTACGTGGCTTTCGTACTTTGCGAACCATAAAGTTTCGCTGGCCGTCGATGATAGCCCTGCCCGGATTGCGATGTGCCACGAGAAACGGTACGTGACTTCTGATCGAGACTCTCATGATATTTCAGACTACTCGATGTTGTTGACTTGAAATATGCATGACTGCGTCACAGAACCCAGTATATAGAAGAGGAGAAAAAGAGGGAGGCGCAAGAGGAGAACAATGTGCTCGGAGATTTATTTGAAGAGAATGAGTCCCGAGGAGAGAAGGAAGGAAAGACATCGCAGCGAGGAGGCCTACATAAAGCCAGAAAGGGGAAGCGAAGAAAACAAACAAAGACAGAACGGCAATTAAGGTGGAGATCTCCACCGGGAATTACAGTGGTTTTATATCTAGAAGTAGATAAATCTACATGATCAGTTCCTAGTTATTCCTTGAAAGATATTATGAATGTCGGCACCAAAGCTACTTCCAACCTTTCAAGAGCTTATTTAAAAAGCGGGTTTGAGAGAAAGCTAAGGATTTTATAGCTAGAACATATTTCAACGTCTAGCTTGATGTGTTGACTTGTCATCATTGAAGCCCAAACTCCTATACCAGAGTCAATCGATAGGCCTGTCTGTAGGACGCCCTGTGCAGGTTGGGGCTGATGAAGCCTTCAGCAACCACTCAAAAAGCTAGAATGCAGCTAACACATTACCAAAGCTTCAGGAATATGAAGGCAGTAAATGGCTGGCTATTACACATACAGCCTTTCCCAGTCACAGGTGGTGGACGTGGGGGTGGCAGACCAGCAAGCGCAGATACCGTGTCAACACTGACCCTCCAGCGTTATTTAATGACGATCTCGACGAAACGGGTGGAGTGTGTCTCATTGCCGGATTTTCTGGTAACGAGATCACAACTATTCGGCAGATGGTCGACCCTGTTATTGCCTTTTCCCCGTTCGCAAAGCTCTATATCATTGCGCCCTCATTTCGATACCTCGGTCTCCGTTTAACAATTGCGCCCAGCTACTGTCTATGGCATTCCCGAATCGTGGTTTCGTCGAGTTCGATGACTAAAAAACGCAAATTATCCACCATTTATATGCACCACACCGTCATGGACAGTGGACACGGCCAAAAAAGCCGACGAATCGTGTTCATGTCTCTCGAGCAGACCATGGCCCGTTAACCCCCACGCCTTCGGCTTCTCTAGGAATCGGAAGAGAAGGAAATGCCATCGTGGATCGCTTCATGACATGTATATCAAAGTGATCTACCCTCACCTCAACTCCAGTGAGATAACTACTAATACTGGCACACAGGATATCGCTCTCCAACAAATCTCGCGGCTGTCACAAGGGGTAATTTCATGGCCAACCCACTTCCCCGGCTTCCTTCTCGTGGACTTACACAACCTTCTTCCCAGGCTGGCTGAGACTCTCTAGATTTACAAGAAATGCAACTGATTGCAGTGTATTTGGATCGGTTCATGATCCAATCCAAGCTTGAGATTCTGAACTCATGGCTACTACCGGTTTCCTAAAGCCTGCCTATATACGCCACGTTCCATACCTAAGGGAGCGACAATCCACGACACAGTCGAGAATGGCTGAATCCTATGCCCCCGCAGCTTCGTCTCATTTGAAGAGGAAGTCTCATTACCCGTGTCTCGGGATCAGGGCCTTGAAGAACAGTTAAGGAGAGTCTGGGATTTCAGTCAACCGAGTCATAAACGATCTCCTAAGATCTCTTAGCACATTTTCGACACGGCACGCAACATTAATTATTCTTCTACTTCTCTCATATCACACCTCTTTCTACTATTCCTTCCACCCTCCTCCTCATCTTCGCGACCCGAATTTCATATCTATCACGGGTTCTCGCACCATCAGACACCGTGGCCAAGCTCAATTTGAATCTGGCTGACTCACACGTCCAAATATGGACGCTATCCACTCCTGAGAGTTCCAACGCTCGGTACACGGATTCCATTGATGCATATGCGCCAGTTCCTCAAGAAGGTTTCCGAACACAGGACATACATTTTCATGAACTGCGACAACCTGACGCGAAAGGTGATTGTCCTAGGCGAGTTGGACGGGAGTACTCCGACCCAAGTGATACGATTACGTGACATCGCGGGCTGTAGTGTCAAGAATACATCTTAAAGTAGGATAAGGAAGATGCTTTCAATCTGACGCCAGTCCCAGTCTAATATAATAGGCCAACGAGGATCATCAATAAGAGAAATTTATACAAATTGGGTCTGTAATAATAAACATCATAACGACAAAGTCTAATCAAAGCGACTGATAAATGAAAGATGCAAGCTTAGGGGCAAAGTCTCCCCTCATCATAGTAAAGTGATTGGCGCCATGCGCCCTCTCAATGCGAATCTCACACCCTGGGAACAGCCTTGCCCAGCCATTATCCGAAAAGTCAGTACGAGCCTCAGTCAAGAACTTCATTCCCTCCGTGTCCTCTTCACAGGATGGCGGCCGTGGAATATCCGCATTGTCCATGACACTCGAACAAGCCCAGATCATTGACACACGGGGCTTGTTAGCGTCAGTTAAAGATAGTGGAGAAGCATAATACTCGTGCAGCGTGTCAATAGTGGCATTGAAATGGGGAACCAGCCATTCCGGTGCTTCAGCTGGGGCTTTGTCACCCTGACTGGCGCCAAAGAGATGTACCTTGTTGCAGTAGTCATAGAAGTGCTGCGGGAGACGATCGAGCCCATGAGGCACGGGACTGTCGATGAGCGTGAGACTCGCAACGCGTTCTTGGTAATCCTCAATCATCATCTGAGTGGCGCGATAGGCCAAGATACCGCCAGCGGACCAGCCACCAAAGTGGTAGGGGCCGGTTGGTTGGCGGCGACGGACCTCCTCGATGTAGCTCTTGATCAGATCATTCACGGTGCAGTTAAACAGATGAGGCTGACGGTGATAAGGCGAGTTCAGGCCGACAACGGAAACACTAGAGTTCACGCGAGGAATCCCGGTGTAGGATGTTGCGGAGCCAGCGCCATCAGGGAAGAGGAACAACGTCTTGTCCGTCTTGGAAGGCGAGCCTTGTAAGAGAACTGAGGTGGTACGTGGCACAGGGAGAGCTGCTGGCTTCATCTCGTTGTCATCATTGGAGGGGAAATATTCCGAGGTTTCAGAGGATGGAGTGATGGCCCTTGAAGCTGGAGTCACATTGTTCTCGTCGGCTGAGCTCGAGTCGTCACTGCTAGCTTGATCGGCCAGGAACAAGACTTTGATCTCGCCAATAGTGGGATAATCAGTGAAGATGGACTCAAGTGGAACATCCATTTCCAGCTCTTCGGCGAATCTGCTGACGATCACGAGCGATAGCAGCGAGTCGATGCCCATGTCAGAAAAGACGCAGTCATCCGTCAACTCATCGATACTGATTCCACTCTCTTCAGAGATAATTGACAGTGCAGTCGTCCAGTTGGCAGAAGTGGACGCCACCTTGGTCTGAGGGATCGGAAGAGGGAATTCCTCGACTGGCGTAGGCTCTACGGGAACCGGCGACGGTGCCGTGTCCTCCTCACTTTGATGCTGACCAAGGTAAGTTTTCAAATCAGCCACAGTGGGATAGGTGATGAAGAATCCTTCGACCGGCACATCTATAGGCAGTTCCTCACGGAATCGACTAGTAATGACAAGAGAAAGGAGAGAATCCAATCCCATGTCGGCAAAGACGCAGCTGTCTTCCAGCTCAGATAGCGATACACCGCTCTCATCCGAGATGATTTGCAGCGCAGATGCCACGAGCGAGGATGAGCTTGCTGGAGACGGCGACTTCGCAGCCACCGGTGGCATTGCAATCGGTTTGACAGCAGTGGCTTTCTGCTCAACCTTCTTGGGAACAAGGGCGGCTGTCTTGGGAGTCTGCTTCGCAGAAGCGACAAGAGCTTTCTTAGCAGAGGCCACGAGAGCTGGGTCTCCGCTCTCCATGGAAAGCACGTAGCGCAGGACATGTCTCGGAACGCCTTGGGACTGCAAAGAAAGTCAGCACTTCAACTTACCAAAGTGTTAGGGAAAGAGAGCAACATACCACTACACCCTGGAAGGTTGCAACGACTGTATCTCCATCCATCACGATCATATCACCCTCATACATACGACTCTCTCCTTCGACCATCTGCACAAACGTAGAGTAATGTGCGTCCGATCGCAAGGGCTCATACACTTGCAAACTCTTCCACCCATGGTTGACGAACACTTCCCGGTCAAGGTCGGCGTCATCATTGCAATTCATCACGAATCCGCTAGATTGAGCCAGTCCATCGAGATAAGACGGGTGAGTATGGAACTTTCCAGGGGACTGCACTTCAGAGAAGCAGACACGAGCCGCTGCCTCTAGGGTTGTGCTATCAATGATAACTTCCTCAATGGTTCGGTAGTCTTGGTGGAATTCCGCCAAGGGACGAATCATCTTGTACACCATGGCACGGTTGAAACGCTGGGTTTTGCCAGGCTCTATACCCTCACGCATTTCACGCACACGTTTCTGAATCTTGGTGCGTTCTGCCTCAGCAGCCGCGCGGCGAGTCGGGCTTGAGAGAAGAATCGTGCAGTGTGCGTGCTCATTGGTGGGCTGGCCCTTTGACTGTCATAAAGTAAGCATGATCCATGTCAAGGTTGAGGCATTCTTAAACTTACATCCATGGATAGGAATCGACACAATGCGCTGCCTGCATCCCAATCGACGGTTGTTGCTGCACGCAGGAGATGGGTGCCACTGGGCTTTGCAATAAGCGCCTTCTTGATGGTCATTTCCGTGATGGCAACCACGGTGTCGACATCCTGGCATTGGTGGCGGCTGCGTAGATATTCACCCACCGAGAGGGCAATATCCGCATACACCGACTAAAGAAATTGTCAGCACTGTAAAATCTTGTAGACAGTGGGATCGAAAAGGGAAAACAAACCGGAGTGCAAAGGGGAATCCCATCGACATTGTGACCTTGCACAATGGGACTCAGATCCTTGCGACACAAATCGGCTTCAACCACAATGCCATCCTTGGTTTCCTCCACAATGCGATGGATGGTGGTCGACTCCTCCAGGCGAGCAGTCTGAATGAGTGGAGGATCTCCTTTGCGCAGAGACCAGTCATTGACGTACTGAACCCAGTAATCCTTCAGGTTCCAGTTATATGCTGGAAGGCGAATGACATGTTGCGCGGCGGCAAACGAACGATGGTACTCGTTCCAGGCAATGTCCAATCCAGCACGGTAAAGAGTAGACATGGCCTCTCCCAGACTCTGCCAGTCATCGCGTCCCCGTTGCAGAGTCGGCACTGCATGTGCCTGAGAGATTTTGGAAGCTGCCTTGATTAGGCCGGAAACCACTCCATGTGGGCCAATCTCGACGAATTGGGTGCGATCGGTGATGACACCTGCAGATCGAGCAACCTGCATTGCCTGATGGAAATTCACAGTCTTACGGCAGTGACGCTGAAGATACTCTGGCCCGAAAGTTCCTTCAGTTTCCACGATATCGCCCAACAAGGGCGACAGAACGGGCATCGACGGTTTGTTGAAAACAATCGGTTGAGCCGCCTGGACGAGATCATCCAAAATGTGCTGCACCTGTGAGGAGTGGTAGGCATATGAAACAGGGATTGTCTTCGATCGCACTCCCCCTTGCGAAAGGGTTTGCTGAAGGGCCTCGATCTGGTCGTTGGGCCCAGCCAACACGGTCTCCTCAGGTGCGTTAATGCATGCGATTTCATATTGCATTCCAGCGACAATCGATTCGACACTTGCAACAGAAGCCCGCGCTACCAGCATGCTGTGGGTATGTAGGGTGCAATGCTCCTCCAAAAGCTGCGCCCGCTTACCAACAAGGAAGACAGTATCAGCATCAGATAGAACACCAGCCACGTTCAATGCAGCGTACTCTCCAAGACTGTGGCCAACCACGGCGCTGGGAACGATTCCGAATGACGCCCAGAGCCGGGCCAATGCAATCTGAAGGCAAACACTTGCGAGTTGTGCAGTCATGGGTGAGAAACGCTTTAGGCTAGACTCTGATTCATCCTCGATAAAAGGCAGGAAGCTGTCAAATCCCTGAGATTGAGCAATGCGATCCAATAGTTGCATGTTGCTGCGGAATGATGGCATGGACACGTAGAGCTGTCGGCTCATTCCAACAAATTGGCTGCCCTGGCCGGTGAAGGCAAATACCAATTTTGGAATTCCGATCGGTCGATTGGCACCATCGCCACGCGAAAGAGCTGCTTCCAGCTGGCTCTTAATTTCGGGGATGCTAGAACCTTGGACAATAACGCGATGCAGATGGTGCATACGGCGTGCAGTCGTTGTGTAAGAAAGCTGCGGCAATGAAAGATCATCTCCAGCAGATTCAATAAAGCCCAGAAGTGACTTGACATTCGCTTCAAGGGAAGAGGCACACTTAGCCGAGGCTGCCACAAGATGGTGAGTTCGAGGATCCTCTGCCTCAGTGGTTTGTGGCAACGAGGGCGCGTCCTCCAACAAGAGCGCGGTATTGCCTCCGGCGGCACTGAAGTTGTTCACCAACACGCGACGTGGTTCTCCTTGTTGCTTTTCCCATGCTGTTGGAGTCAATGCAATGTGGACATTGCGGTCGCCAAGATCAGTGGGGAACTTGCGATTAATGCGAGTCTTGATACCGCAGTGGGGTGCGATGGCATTGTGCTCCATCATCAGCAACACCTTAATAAGACTCGAAACACCGGAAGCAGCTTCTCCATGTCCAATATTTGCCTTTGCAGAGCCAAGGTACAGTGGCTGGTTTGGCGTGCGGTACGGAACAGACGAGGGTGCCAGGGTAGACAGCACTGAGTTCATCTCACCAGCGTCTCCAGCCTGAGTGCCGGTACCGTGCATCTCCGCGTAACTAACACTGTATGGTGAGACGCCAGCTGTGCGTAGCAGATTCTGAATAAGATGCTGCTGTGCACCAGAATGAGGACGAGTGATTGACTCTGCATCGGCGGAGTGGTTTGTGCCGGCGCTCAAGATGAGACCACAAATGGGATCACGGTCGGCCAAAGCATCATCCAGACGCTTCAAGATGACGGTGCCAACACCCTCTCCACGGCAGTATCCATCGGCTTCATCGTCGAACGTCTTGCAGTTGCCCGTCCGGGACAAGAAATGGCCGCGGTCGAGACCCGCCGTGAAATCAGGGTTTGTGAGAATGTTGGTGCCGCCAGCAATAGCCGTGTCAACCTCACCACGCCACAGGGCATTGCAGGCGAGGTGGATAGCCGCCAAACTGGACGAGCACGCCGTGTCAACTGCATAGCTGGGACCGGTGAACTTGAAGCAGTAGTTCAGCCGGCCAGGGATGAAGGCTCGATTGCCGCCAGGGATGAAGTATGTATCAATGTTTTGTGCAGTGTTTGTTTCCATCCAGTCATTGGATGTGACGCCGTACCAAACACCGACACGGTCCTTGGCCGTGGATGGAGTCGCATTAGGTACCAGACCAGCGCGTTCCATGGCTTCGTAAGCCGTCATCAGGGCGATACGCTGCGCAGGATCTACCTGAGGAGCCTCGCGGGGCGACAGGTTGAAGAAGCGAGCATCAAATGCCGCTGGGTTCTGCAACCAACACCCGTATGGTGTGGCACTCGTGTTCTTCTTTCCCTTTCCTGGCTCGGCGACATGGGTTCGTGCATCCCAGTGCGAGGCTGGCACGACCTCGTGCACGTCAAGTCCTTTGATGAGCAGGTCCCAAAACTCTTCGTTGCATTCGGCGTGGGGATATCGGCCAGAGTACCCAATGATGGCGATCTTAGATGAGTCGATGTTCTCCGTGGGCTTCAGCGACGGGCTTGAGGAAGGGTCAGGCTGATACCGCGTGAGACTGGTAGCGGCTTCAATTGCTTCGGCAAGCCGGGGTCCTGCCGTACTACCGAATGACTGGACGTGAAACTTTAAAGCGTCCGGCCCTTCGTGATCTGGAAGAGCCGCGATCATTCCATTGACAAAGCTTTGCCAGCGCAGAGTCTCCTGGAGGATCTGAGCGAGGGCATATTCAAATCGAGAGCGAATATTCGTTCCCTCAAAAGGTCTACCACTTGTACTCGAGATAAACGGGATGTTGCTTGTGGTCTTCTTCTCATTGGCAAGAAGGTTACCCAGGATAGACTCAGAGTCAGCAGGGTTAAAAAGAGTAGAAGAATGATACGGAGCAAAGATAGGAATGGATCGTGGAGCAAGAGAGGCAAACTCGGCAGATTGCCTCAAGCTGAAGAGACTTGTTGGTGGCCCACTGATAGTCACAGCATGAGACAAGTATGCGCTGATATAGGGTCGAGTGTGCGATGGTAGGTGCTAGTGGTTGTCAGAGTTCTTGTTCACTCTCCTTTCAATAAAAGGAACACCAACCTGGGCTTCTATGAATCGATCAATCCGGTGTGAGATGTCATCTGGTGACCGTGCAGCAACCACCATAGACCATGACTCCGTTTCAGATTGATCAATCGCACGTCCGACTCGCGACACATGGAGCCCTGTTCGAAATGCGATCTGAATGGTTTGTGCACCGACGTTGGGAAGTTCTGAAATCGACTGGCAACTGCTCACAGCCGCTGCAGATAGGGATCCAAGACAAAGGCCGCCGATAATGGTGTCCGAGGGACTGGTATAAGTAGAGGCGGTATTTTGGGCTCTATAGAGATACCCAGTCAGAATGTTTAACCCAACTTTCAATAAAGGGACTGAACTTACTGGATAAAATGAGCCAGCTGGTTAATACATGTCAGAGCACTGTCAATAGATGGATGCGCTTTCTTCTGGCCATCCCTCCAGTCCAGCAAGCTGGCCACTGAGGAAAAATGAGGATATTGTTGGCGGACTTGGAGCGGCAGCGAGCTGATTTCCGTCCGTACTCCTCGAACGGCCTTGTTCAGAAAGTCATTCAGCAATGGCTCCGCGTTGGGAGAAAGAAGACGACGAAGCGATGTAAAATCGTCGGTTTGGTCTCCGAACAAAATGATCTGTTGAATGCGTGCCATGTTGGTGGAAGATTCGGTAGCACTCAGGGACAAAGTAACTGCATCCCACTATGCTTCTGCGGGTCTTCTGCCGTCATTTTAACATGACATGCTCCGTATCGGTATGGGTACATGGCCCGAGACAGCTGAAAGCAATTCCAGGTGTCGATGTAGCCCCATCGGGTCAGCATAGACAAGCCTCGGGAATACAGCCTCCAACGCACTGACATGCTTACCAGTGACAATCAACGATCGGGGCAGACAAACATGCAGAATCGGAATTGCGATATCATGACCGAATTGCTGAGAAATGCTGATAATCGAGGTCCGGGCTCCGACTTGTACTCGGAACCCGTGGTAATTCAGACCCGGCCTCCGAGCTATATTCGTGTTCGTCTTTTCTGGTGTCTTTCCTCTTGTTTCTCCCTGCTTTGATTTTAGAGATTAGTCCTCTCCGGAGAATTTAGCGCCACCTTTCATAGCATGCTCCACTATCTGTATCAATTTCTTACTCGTGTCATGTCTCCCCTGATCTCCAACGGCGCCCCCTCGCCAGTCCCAGAGGGCCCTAAGTCACTACCTGCTGGAAAGGATGACCTTCTCAGCGAGCTGTCTGGTTCCATTTCTTCAAATGCTCAGATCTTGAGCACTTTTCTACAGTGCGAAGGCCACAGTGCCCCATCATTCGGGCGCGAAGCTGCTTCAACAGTAGTTCCCACAAACGCTCCCGCCGATGTCCAGGTAGCACGCGAAGCGCTGCTGGAGGCATCGATGAAGATGTTTCAGCTTGCATCAGGTCCCAAAGAGTACCTACCCAACCTCGCTGTGCATGTGGGTTTCCCCTTTCCTCAAGCTATGGAGGAACATTTTGTGTCCCCTTTCCCAGTTCCCTGACTCGACTAAACTGTCCATATAGTACCAATATCTTTCATGTCTCCATTGGTTGATTCATTTTGGTATATTCTCACGGGTTCCTTCCACTGGATCAATCTCCTATGCTTCGCTGGCTGTGGATGCAGGCGTTCCCGAGCGAACATTGAAGACAGTAGCACGTATGATCATGACTAGTCAGGTCTTTTACGAGCCCCAGCCAGGAAGCATCGCACACACGGCGACATCAGCGCAGTTCGTGACAAACCAAAGTTTGAACGACTGGGCTCAGTTCATGTGTGAAGCCTCTGTACCGGCTGCCTTGAGTCTTGTGGCCGCTACCGAGCGATGGCCGACCAGCGACTCGCGTACTGAAACAGCTTATAACGTCGCCGCTGACACTGACTTGCCATTTTTCGATCACTTGGCCACGCTACCCGAGCGGACTCGACAGTTCGCCGGATATATGAAGAACGTTACCAGCAGTGAAGGCACCAAGCTGGACCACTTGCTTTCCGGCTTCAACTGGGCGGGCCTCGGATCAGCGAAGATTGTGGATGTAGGTCTCCCTCCCCCGTAGAAAATCGGGCCAATCTGTCGATATGAGACTAACCAACGCAAAAGGTCGGCGGCTCAACCGGAAACGCAGGAATGGCGCTGGCCAATGCATTCCCAGAGCTGCAAATCACTGTGCAGGATCTCCCCGAGAATGCCGCAGAGGGGGCTGCGACGTTGAAACCTGATCTGGCATCGCGTGTCACTTTCCAGGGACACGATTTCTTCCAGCCACAGCCAGTCATCGGGGCTGACATTTACCTCTTGCGCATGATCCTGCACGATTGGGCTATACCCGAGGCGGTTCGCATCCTGCAGCAACTGGTCCCCGCAATGCGTCGGGGTTCGCGTATCGTTATCATGGACTCCGTATTGCCACGCCCGGGGTCAATAGCCTCGACCAAGGAGCGCCTCCTACGGGTGCGTGATTTGACCATGCTGCAAGTGTTCAACAGCTGTGAGCGAGATCTGGATGACTGGACTCAGCTGCTGAGCCTAGCGGATAAGCGTTTGCGACTCACGGATGTGGCGCAGCCTCGAGGAAGTGTCATGTCCCTGCTTACTGTCACCCTCGATGAGTGAGTGCGTGAGCGAAAGTGCATGGGTCTCCGGTTTTCTGCATGCAACATGGCAATGTATGGGCATCACAATATCAGAGCGCAGCTTGTTGCATCTTAGCAATTGGTTCGTGTTGTAAATAGTTGACTCGTTAGGCAACACTCACCAGTCGCTTTTATTATTATGTTTGTATGCAAAGTCATGTGACCATCCATAGATCAAGGCTACCTAATTATCTATCACTTCCCGTCTTTATTTTTCTTCTCTACTTAAATCCAATACTTAAATAGGTAAGTTAATGCAGTTTCTTTTTCTCTCACGTCATGCTCTCAATCATGCAAACTGAGTTTTACGTTACACTAGCAATGCTATTGTATGAAACGATCAATCTTCTAGGGTATAGAGATGACCAAGATATTGAACCATCAAGAAATATATATTGCATCCATGAAAGAAGGCCAAAAAGACTACGATAGCCCACCGACAGCAGGATGCACCCATTCTTCTCCCCGGCTCATCCCTTTAACCAACAGCTCTGCGATACGCTGAGATGTCTCCTTTCCTCGGGGAATATCATGCCCACCACCATGATCCCACAATGGCGCCTCCTCCTCACATAAAGCATGCAACTGCACTGCAGAAGGGAAGCGTGGATCTTTTGAGCCACAAATATGTACAGTGGGAATCCGAATTCTCATGTCAGCCGGCTTAAGTGTAAAATCAAGCCCAAAAACGCTCGTTTGGTGCTCTAGGCCACGGATGACAGGACAGGTACCCGGGACCGGAGCCCATCGATCGGTGGCTGCACCTAGACCAGCGCCGTTCTTCCGGTTCAACCAACTATGATCGGTAGTCTTGGATAGAAGTAGACGCCTTGTTTCGTCATCCCACTGTTGGGCTTCTGAAGAAATAGGAAGACCCAAGTCTTCGAGAACTGGCAAAGGTACCCCGCCACAGATAAAGACCGCCAAACGGAAAGGTGGTGGTGTGTTTGGACGTGTGCGTTCGTGGTAGAGAAGATAGCTGGCAACCAGACTGCATCCTTGCGAAAAACAGAGAACGCCATTGAAGGGGCCATCACGGTCTAATTTGGCCTGTAATCTTTCGAGAGCGGCTTTGATGGCTGGGACTGAACTACCTTGCCAAAAAGTGTAGTATGGAGCCGAGTAGAAGGGGACTACATCTGGAGCAGGGTCGGATTCAAATGGAGCATCGATGAACTCAAAGGTTGTATCGGGTGCAAGAGACTCAAGTTTAAGGCGGAAGGATGCTATATTTTGTCTGTTAGCCTGATACTCTAAAACCTTGATAGTAATGGACGCTCGTACCAGTTTGGGACTTGAAAATATGGGCGCTGGTCCCGCGCCCATGGAGACAGAGGAAGCGCATGGTGGATAATCAAGTAAAGTCAAACTTTCACGAGTCTGACTAAAACTAAATCATATACTTAGAACGGGCCTGGATGGATGGTCGGGAGTGGGATCGGGAGAGGTACCTCGGGGCCCGACATAACCCTAATCCATGCTGACCCGAGCTGCTATCGGGCTGCATTATGCAGAAGAAGTAAGGAAAATAGAAGCAGAAAGACAAACAAAAATGCTTAGAAATAGGATCAGAAAGAGACTCCGGAGACAGATTTAGTAGAATCTTGATTTAGAAGCAGCGAGGAAAAAAGAAGTAATCAAAAAAGACTAGGTATATCTGACTGCTATTCGCGTGTTTAACTTAACCGGTTCCTAAGCCCGACGAGAATCTTGCCCGTATACAACCGAGTTCATCTTCTCCACCATGTACGTCTTTGCCTTAGCCTTGTATACCAACCCACTCGGTACTCGCCAACCCCCGAGTTCCCCGACACCTCCATCTCTGCCCACAGCCACGAATTGCGTCAGCGCAACCTTTTGCTGATACAATCGTGTTTGACGACCGAACGTCCATTCCCACCAGGTCTGGCCCCGGGTCGATATTTCGGGATACAGCGCCAATTGGTCGTCCCGGAAACTGTCAGCGAGGGGTCGAACGGGCTGGATGGCGTCGAAGAAGCTTCCATTGGTGAAGGAAGTAACGGAGCCCAATGCGTAGACTCCCGTAACGTTCTGTACACGAAGACTGGAGTGGTCGGTCTTGACGAAACCCTTCGAATCGAGCCATTTTGATGGTAGAAACGCGGTATTGGGCGTGCTTCCCGTAGCATCAATGTAGACGTCGACTGTTCGGGTAGATTTGTCGCTCAACGTTATCTCCCACGGGCCCTGATCATGCTCCTTCTGAATGGCTGATGTGACCCTCAGCTCGTGGATCACATCAACACCCAGTTTTTGGAGCATTTGCTCAGCAGTCGCAGATGTCTTGGGGTTGGCATGCGATAGCAGGCAAGCGTTGCCAGATAACAATGTAATTGATTTGTTTGCGCCGGGCCAGTGATGTCTCATTGCTCCAATCTCCCCGGCCGTTTCAACGCCCGTCGGCCCTCCACCAGCCACGAAGATTGATTGGGCATCGCGTAAGTGAGTATGCATCTCCCCGAGAATGCGCTTCATCTCGGCGTGGGTCTCGGCAGAGGAGAACAAAGGGCTGTGAGTGGTTGTCCCGCTGGCAATCACAAGAGAATCGTATTCCACAGGAACAATCTCGCTAGTATCGGGGAGTTGTACATGGAGAATTTGAGCCTTTTCGTCAAGGTCTGTAGCACGGGCTTGAATGAACTTGAAGCGTGACTTGGAATATTCCTGAAATCCATCTGCGATAGAAACAAAGGGCTCTGGGAAGCCTGGATTGGGATCCACCAAAGCCCGCGGAGCGGCAACTTTCCAGTAGAAGTGCGATGATGGTGAAATCAAGGTGACATGGTAAGATTGACCAAGGCCCTCTGCCAGAGTTGGCAGTGTTTGTCGGAGCAAATGATGTGCCAGTGAAACCCCGGCAACACCACCTCCCACTATCACGACCTTTCGAATGGTAATTTCGGTCATGGTGAAGAATTTTAGCTCTTTTTTCCTGAACAGAGTATAACGCATAGCAGATCTTTCCATTGGGGCTTCCCCATCCATATATACTCGATTCTGCGGGGACCGAAAGCCCGATGACCGATGAACAGGCCCGATTGAAGCAAACACATCGTGAAGCAAAGCGCCCGGAATAATACCAAAATAAAAAAAAATCGAATTCTAGACCTGAGTACAACCTATGTATCAATTTGACAAATATAGACTCCAAAATTTCAAAATTCCACTCGCTACTGCCACTTCTTGGTCTCGTTCTTGACGCGTAATTCCTCGCTGACCTTCAAGATGGCTTCCTCAGCACCATCCCAGCGCTTTCGCTTGCCCTCAAACAAACGATAATGGAATGGCAAAAGCAGGCCATCCATGAGGGTATTACACAGCGAGCGATTGGTCAGCCAGAAGTGCCATCCTTGCAGGCCGTATCCGAGATTCTCCTTCATCCCCAAACCAGCCGTTTCCTCGACCCAGTCCAACCAGTCCGCACCCTTCACAAGGCCGGGAGTAACAGCTCCTTTGGTTGCCAACTCTGCAATCCATGCATGCTGCTTGTCTACTGCTTGAATCATTTCTTCGCGAGGTGGAAGTGGCGATCGGCCAGACCACACCTGTCCTAGGGCCATTGTAGCCAAATCGAACATGAGGAACGCCGGGTTCATGAACGATAGATTGCCCATGAACGCCAATGATTCTGGATGCTCCAAAGAGAGCAGGTTCTGGTATAGGCGTGGGATTCTGCGCCCATTGGCACTGCGGATATCTGATCCTCTGTAAATCGTAGGGTCACTCTTGCCCAAGATGGAGTAGTCAACAGTGTATCCGGTGCACCAGATGATACCGTCAATTTCAGCAACACTTCCATCTGTGAACTCAATCTTGTGAGAATCTAGTATCTTCTCAATAGGTGGCTTGGAAGTGATCAGTCCGCGAGAGAGATTGTCGACCAAGTAATCACTGATGATGGGTCGTGCTTGGTTGACTGATGGCGCCGGGTCAAATCCCCATTCGGGCTTGAGATCATAGAGTCGATCTCGTAGACCCAAAATGACCTTGTTCATAAGCTTTGTCCAGATGTTCGGGGCATAGCGAGACAATTGCTCGAGGAACACGCCTTTGCGGTAGGTTCGGATGTGATCGACTGGTTTATTATCGACCCATCGAGGGAGCTACAGGCCATTGTAAGCTACCAGGAAGCCTGAAGCCACATTTTTGGGGGCGGATTTTGCTTTACTTACCACAATGCTACCGTGTCGGTGAGACAAATATACCTTCTCTGCCTTGCCTGCAAGCTCACACGCTACATCGGCAGCTGTGTTTCCAAAACCGACAACGAGCATTCGCTTGCCAGCCCAGTCCTCAGGACTGATCGGTTAGCAGAGCAAACTTCACCAAGCACTTCAGACAACTTACCTTTTGAAAGCAATAGAATGCACTGCCTCACCTCCAAAACGGTCCATTCCGGGAACTGAGGGTACATTGGGGGTTTGATCCGGTCCCATGGAGTATACAACCTTGTCAAAGCTGCGAACAACTTTTGCCTCGTCCCCAGTAGAGGTCTCGACATCCCATAGAGCAGTATCAGGGTTCCACTCCGCGCGGTGCACAACTGTGTTTAGCCGAGCCCGTGGTAGAATACCAAAGTGCTCAGCATATGATACCAGGTACTTATGCATATCTGCTGCTGGTGGGAAATCGGGTGTTTCTAAAAATAGTGAGATTCCAAATCCGAGCACCTGGAGCAATAAAAATGGTAGCTGAACTTACCATCTGGGAAGGGAAAATCTGTAAAACATCCCTAACCTAAAGTTAGCTACCATATCCTGCATGTCATTCTGGCGGGAACTCACTCTTTGCTTCGACCCATTGGCCACAGTGGCTAAGTCACTTGATCAGCATCTCATATCACAACTTATCAAGATAGGGACTTACTTTGCAGAACAGAAATCGCATCCTTGCTTTCATTGTAGTTCCACAAACCACCAACATAAGGGTGCTTATCATAACCAGTGACATCAAATCCTACTTCAAGCAGATTCTTCATTGCCACTAGCCCAAGAGCCCCTATAAAATAGTAGAAAAATGGTTAAAAATCATACTTTCCCAAAGAAAGGGAAGCGCTTTCAAAATTGGCATACCTAGGCCAATTACGGCCACCGTTGGGGCCTTGTCAGTCATGGAGTTTTGCGCCGCCATGTCAAGTCTATCGCTAGTATAGTTTGCAAATAAAAACCGGCCAAGTTCCTGCGGCAGAGATTGGACTTCGAGATGATAAAAAGCCTAGAGATTACTAAAACATTACTTTGTTGGAATCCGGGAGCTCAACTCCGGTAGACCATGAGAGCTATAGCTTTTTTCATCACCGAGTAGGGGTGGTCTGACATACTTGGTTGACTCGGCCTTCTGATTGGATGGGCTAATTAATCGGTTCTCGGGGCTCGGGCTGCAGTTCGGGAGGCTGTTCGGGGTAAGATTACCTGGTGGGAATGGCCCATAGAACAACTGACCAATCAGGATCTTTGCTTAGGACAGGGGTGATCTTGAGACGGATTCTTGTAAGTTGCTGAGTTTGTTATTCTGCACGCCCTTCAGATCTGGCTTGAGCCACGTGCCGTTGGCAGTGATTGAGGCCTGGATGAGACAGAGCAATCACCGGTTAAAAAAGTCAGCATGAGATGAAGATAATGAATTTTACTTCAAGAACTATAGGATCATGTTTCAAAGAGGCTCATTTTATCTTGAAATTGTCAAAGATGAAGCGGTATCGTTTCGAGTTTTCTATAAGCACCTGTAGGTATATGGTGAAAGTGCTAGAGGAATGAGAACCGTTATTCAAAAACATTGTAACCCTTGAACGCATAATCTGTCTTTGATGAATCTAAATTCTTAACGATTTTACCTGGTCTTCGCCCATTTTTTCTTGAAAATTGTATATTTTATCGAGCGTCCAAATGAGTATATAGTATATAGTTGACATTGATAGTGTTCATTAGAAATGAGGTAACTAAAGGAAATTTGTAAAAGTATTATGACCCCGGAGTGGACTTGATCGTCTCAAGAAATCCAATCATCTTCTTCAACACCGAGTTCCAAGCTTTCGAATATCGATACGACTCAACCATATCCATCTCAGTCGCCTCCTGCACGATTTCCTCTGCGAGTAAAAGATCGTGGTCCGGCTTTTCCCCTGGTAAAGGCAGATAAATCCCCGGTCGTGGGACGGGCTGCCCCGGCACAAGACCCTTTTGATTGGGGGCATACTCTGGGGGAATCTCCGGCCATACATCGACACCATCCAAAAGAGCAATTGCCATGCCGCCCGCTAAGTGGGTTTCGATGTGGCAGTGGAATAGCCATGGACCAGGATTGATAGAATGGTACCTCAGAACCAGCCAGGAAGGCCCATCAAATGAAGTGATAAATGTGTCGCGGTAGTTGGGGTTCTCGAGATTGAACCGATGTGGCTCGGCTGCCATCGCTTCGTCAACGTCAGTGTAATTCCAGATACCCTCACCTGCCCCAACTTGCCACATCTTGCCAGTGTGCTTATGCATCATGTGTGGGAATTCCTGAGGCTGACCCGGTTGTGATCCAACCTGAATGATTAGATCGACCCAAGACCCATTCCTTGTGCGAATGATAAGATTTTCGTCTTGGGCATCTGGCTGATTGATATCGTAGAGTAACGGTGTGTACGCGCTGCGATCTTCTTGCCACATACCACCTCCGCTAAGGGTATACTGCCATGCGCTGAGCCACCGGTGCGTGTGGAGAACATAGTGCTCGTCTGACCTTGCTGCTGGCTTCAGTGGTGGGAAAGGTGGCAAATGATCGCGATCGAGCGTTACGACCGCAGTAGTATTTTGGCCTCCATAGTTGATAACCCCACGACTGGTCGAAGGAGCACCCATACTCCCCGCATAACGAAGCGTGGCAAATGATGAAATGATCTGGGTCAATCCACTATCCGCTACGCGTATCGTGTAGTCTTTTGGTTCTTTGTCCAGTCTGATCATGACTGAATATCGTTCGCCAGCGTACATTTTGACTGTGTCGACCTTTTGCGGCTCAACGCGGTGCCCATCTACCTCATAAACCCACATGGGATGTTCATCGATCGTAAATATGGTTGTTTTGAAGGTAGCGGCACCGATAAAGTTCAGACTGGCCCACTTAGTCTTTGGGTCGACGTGGATCACTTCTTGATCACCGGTGGCGGGAACACAACCTTTTTGAAGGTGCAAAGGAATTGTCTCTGGTCTTCCCTGGCTGAGATAGGGACCTTCGGTGGATTTCATGAACGGAAAACATCTGACGCTGTAAGCACTCAAATTTTCAATATTCTCGGGTGTGAGGTGTTTACCCCTTGTCATTGACATGGCCCGGATACAGAGCCCATTTCATGTATGAGCTGGTGTGGTTGACCAAATATTCTTCTCCAGGGCAGAAGATACTACCCTTGCCGTTAAGCAAGATACTATCCACGCAGCTAGACCAAAATCAATTAGCGCACAATTCATGAAAACTGAGTTTGATCAAGACATACAAGATTGTAAACCTGGAGGCTTCTTCAGCTTCCATATAATTCCAAGATTTGAAATGCGTCCAGTCAGATACGAGCACCGGGTTCGGATTACTAGAGGCTTTTTCCATCGCTTGGATGTCTGATTTGTCTTTGGAAATCAGGCTCCATGGCCCAGGAGTACCTTGACTCGGCCTAGTTCAGAATTAACGTACGTTTGTGCAAGAATAGTTTTTTGGGATTCAAACCTGATAAAGATGCCTCCGTATAGACCGTCCAATAGTGTCGTTCGTGAATGGGCATGGTACCTGAAGCACTTAGTAAATGGCTGATTTGAACAAAGCTTGATCTTTGATTCTTTCTCTCTCACCAATGAGTTCCACTTGGACTGGCTTTAAATCGGTAGATGAATATCTCTTCGGGTTCAATTGGTAGCTGCGTCGCCCCAGGTGCGCCATCGGACCATGGTGTGCCTTGCATCCTAATTGGTCATTAGAAGTGGGATTTATGACACTTAGGTTAAAGACTCACATTAATCCATGCCAATGGATACTGGAATTGAATGGCATTTTATTGTGAACGATGACCTGGAGTTTCAAAAGTTAAACCTTTTTGCCAGAATCAAAGGGCAGTCTTCTCAATTACCTCAATATCATCATCCTCGTCCCATACAAAAGATGGCCCGGGAAAATCCCCGTTCATCTTAATCATCTCCCTGACATGACCGTTGGGCGCTCCCAGATCCCATGTTAATGTGATCTCTTCGCGGATAAGTTTTCCGACAGTGAGTGCGGGGAGCAGTAGCGTGCACAACGCCCAACAGAGGGCGCGACTGGGCATCATACTTGCCACATGCGTTAATATTGGGAGAGAAAAATTTTAAACCTCTATTTGAAGGATAAATCTAATGAACAATATGAAAAATAAAGTTGTTGTAGATGAGTCTAGCCACGTAACGGAACCCCGAGTCGGCTAGAGGTCGGCGTAAGCCCAGCATACAACCCCGAGTAAGCCCCGATTAAAGCATCCACTGGAGGGATTCACCCAAATATGATCCAGAATGGTGAATCGAGAGTTGATTTTTGCACTTTGAGTTGACACTGAATTTATCATGAAATCATTTGCCAAAAGAGCCCTTTTCCAGGCCCTGCGCGTTGCGCTTGTCGCTGTGACAGTGTCTCTAGCTGTCCAGACATACCTGGAGGGATGGAAGAAGCCACAGCCTGTGGTAATAGAATCTCGAGTCGAGATTAACGAGACATTCCAACCCAAACCTCCCATTGAAGAAATATCCCAGCCTAAAACACTATGGGAGTTTCTTCAGAATGATCCTTCCTTAAGCAAATTCGCCAAGCTCGTGGGAGAATTCGACGATATTGTCGGTGGTCTCCGGGCACCAAAAGCCCAACTCACTGTCTATGCGCCCATCAATGAAGCATTCGACAAAGAAGAATTCCCTTATGACCTCCCATGGTTTTACTGGAAATTCCTTGTTGGATACCACATGGGAAAGGGCGGCGTCTCAGCCCAGGGACTACGCAGTCAAAATACGGTCTCCTCTTTCGTGAATGCCGATATCTTCTTCAAGAACCAGCAACGAATCAGCGTGCAGGACAACTCAAACTCTGTCTCATTCAACTTTGGCTCAAAAATGATATCATCTCAGCCAGCTGTCAATGGCCATCTACATGTCGTTGACCGACTTTTGATGTTGCCAGACTCAGCCGCAGATGTACTTCGGTATACTCCGTCTCTTGGTATATTTCGCCGAGGACTGATTGAGACTGGACTGGCGGAAGTGGTCAACGATACATCGACACATATCGGACAGACACTATTCGTCCCGACCAATGCCGCGTTCCAGCAACTCGGCCCCAAAGTTAATGCCTTCCTCTTCGGCCCGGGAGGCAGCGAGTACTTGAAAGCCTTACTTGCATACCACATCGTGGCCAACGAGACCTTGTTCTCGGATGTTCATTTCCCAGCAAAGAATGGACAACAAGTCGTCTTTTCTCGGGAGACCACTACTCATCCTGTGGAAATGCCTACCCTTGCTGGAGGGCATTTTATTTCAGCAAGTTCTGTTTTAGATTCAAGCAGCGGACGACGGACACTCTCGGTCAATGATGAGTGGAAGGTGAGCCGCCCTGATATTGTCGTTATGGATGGGGTAATTCATGAGATGGATGCCGTGTTGTTGCCACCACTGATTCAAGGCGATGGACAGCTGGGAAACCAGAAGCTAAATTGGTGGTCTATTTTGAAACGTTCCATGAATCTTGATGGGGGTATTACTGTGGAGGAGCTGATGGAGCGCCTTCAGCCGCTGATTGAGAGTGAGGGGTCATCCAGATAGCCATGCGTGATCAACTCTACAATAAATGTTATTTTACCTGAGAAGAATAATTTGTATCACAATATGGTTAACTTGGTTTTATTTCTCATTGTGTATATTGTATGAGCTGATCCTGGTACAATGATGCGACAATGCCCGATTTCTACTGCCTGTGGAACCATTCTCGTATTCTCTTTATATAAACTTCCGTATCTGAAGTTTACTAATTTGAGCATTGGAAGCCAACGGAGCTGTCACAACCGCTAGATGCCTAGAATATGCGCATGTTCTCCATGATCTTTATCTATCACCCTCCATTCGGCTCTAATACAAGAATGGAATCATCTTCCACCGGGTCCGACGCTTGAACTGATCCCATTCCTCACCATACTGGATAGAAAAATTAGCATCTCGTATATTCGAGCACTTTGAGCTAGGACAGTTAACATACCCTTTTTTCACAGTAAGCATCCAAAGCAGGAATACCTCTTCTGCGGAACTCAGCCAGCAACCACAAGAGCGTCAAACCACCCCAGCCCCAACCCGAAGCTGCAAGGCCAGCCGCAGCCTTCCAAATAGTATACCCACCATAGTTGATATGACGCGCAACCCGGAACAAACCTCCGGTATACACCTTCCCAATGCCTTGTCCACTGGGGTCCTTCTTGAACGATCTGCGCTGAAGCTCAGAGACAGTCTCCAAAGTAATCCCGACCGTGAAAACCGCACAAGCAACAGAAAGAATAGGATGCCAGCCCGTGACTGCGTCAGGCTTGTATGAGCTCGTCGCCGAGGTAGCCGCAGCACAGAACATGAGCGAATTGACCGTTGTAGAGAAGGCCTTGAAAATGCCAACCAACAAAGCAGTCTTCACCGGCATTTTTGTTTCAGATACGTAAAAAAGGTAGAAAATGCCCTTTAGACTGCCGAGTAGCGACATACCCAGCAGCGTCAGCCGCCAGGGTGAGAGACCCAGTGCCATGGGGGCGGACTCCAGAGGCAGTGGAGTGCCGCCGAATAAGCCCAAGATAGGGACTGCAAGTGAAGCAGGGCCGGGCAAAAGGATTCCATACTGCAGGACTGGATCAAGGATACGTAGGGCTGCGAAGATGGCTGTGCCAAGAGGCGATGAGCCTTTGTCGCTGCGATCACCGTGAAGGGCTCCTCCTCGTCCACGAGGGCTCTTGCTGACTTTTTCGGAATGGGCCATGATGTTGGTTAGACTTTCTGCAGAATAGGAAGCATCGGTACATTATCTCGTCATTGGCTCGACCGCTCTATATAGAACTGTTTCCCTAATCATCGCTTCTCCGAGGGCGACCTGACATTCTGCAATCGATCGTGAAGGTCTGACCCGACCAGAATCCGAGCCCCGACTACACCGAATGCCGTCGTGGCTCAGCGTTATCGACGTGCAGCCTGCAGGATATACTTGTATCCACATGTCTCAGTGTCAGCGATAATGCTCGTTTCTCACTCAGCCGCGGCTAAGCCTAGTAGTCTAGGCTATCACTGGATTAAATTAACATTTTTGACCTCCTTCCCCTCCAGGTTAGATCTTCCACGGAAAACACCGAAAACAACAATTAGAAACACTCCGTAATCCAGATCATACATGGTGCGTCACTAGCTTCCTACTTGTGCATGAGACTGCATTAGTCTCTGGGCAAGCCCGTTTTCGGAGCTCTGTCTTGGCTGCAGCTGCAATGTTTCGGGACCGAACCTGGGGAGCTACGGTGCCGAGCTCGGACAGTTGCCAAAGGACGCCATGGGTTTGCTAGTTGCAGATCTTTGACCTGTTCTTAGTTTAGTGTAGTACGTGTTTTACCTAGTCTAATACCAGCCCTCTGTATTCCTATTTCTAGGTACTAATATTAGTGGCGAGAGTGAGGAAGATAGCAAGATATTACACTGCCATCTTCACGAAATAAATGAGTCGTTAGACCGGCCGACATGAATTATTCCCGCATGAACAGCGTCATGGTACTGCCAGCAGCCCCCAAAAAGAAGGAGGGGTTGGAAGTAGGGGGAGCTATGTAGTGTTCAGCCGTGTAACACATACTGTACCAGGCTAAGCTAAAGGTGGATCAGAGGGCCCGCACTAGTAGCTCGGGGGTGTACTTTTAACAAATCGCCATCTCGGCGCCGAGATTTCATCCTGCCCAAATTTGAAGTCCGCATACCTGAACACCCCCGAAGTTCACGATCGAGGGGTTGATGTGCATTTCCAAGAAAAAGAGGTGTGACTTGATTCAGATAAGTAAATAGGTAGATAGATCCGTGTATGAAATTGAGAAGGACTATATACTGTATCGTTATTCCGTTTTTCATCATAGCTCGTTCTACATAAAGGGTGCTCATCGGTCTATCATCCTGTCTGTGAAGCTGCGTGGCGTGGCTGGCCAGGTAAGAACACTCCATAAGTGAAGAAAAAATCGCAGAAGAAAACACACAGGTAAGTAAGCAGCCATCATCGTTATCAAGTGACAAAAGTCTCAATGCATATGTACGGAGAACAGAGGGGCGCGAGAAAAGAGATAGGAAAGATACAAGCAAACACGAAAAAAAAGGCAATCACCTGCACAAGAAAAGCACACACCTGCGAATCGTCTAGCTCAAAAGCTCCCGCGCAGTAAGAGCAACCGATTTCATTTGATGCCTTAGGTGAGCTTCCAACGCCATATGCAAGCCCTTCTCATTATCATCACCACCATACATGCCCTTCTGACGACAATACCTACGGCTAAACGCAGCCAAAACTTCCTTCACCTTATCAATCTCCGCCAAGATCAACTGGGCAATCATGCGTCTTGACTGAGCCGGTTCCAAAGTGTAGGCACCCACATTAATCGACGGGATCGACACCCACTCCCGGAAAGACTCCGACAATCCCTGCAAAATATTGCTTTCGGGGGTTGATCGTAGCGAGGATGGAGCACCGGGACTGCTTTGGCTCCGACTTCTGCTGCCGCTGTCGTTACTACTTTCGCTGTAGCCGCTGCTGCTGTCTGGTTCGCGGGGTAGACAGCCGGCGCTACGGTCTAGACTGGCTTGGTACCAGGATAGAACGCGGGTGCATGTTGTTGTGACGAGGAAGATGAGATCTGTTTTGATGGAGCAGGGGCATTCGAGGATTGCTAGGACGTCTTCTAGGGAGGAATGGCTGTCTTTGAGGATATCATCGAAACTTCGGGCTCCGGGGCCGTTGGGGATAGTTTGTATTCGTGGATCGGGACGGTTTGAGCGGCTGAGTGTTGGGCAGGGGGTCATTGGTGCATCTAGTCGTGAGATGGCCGACATGGCTAGTTGGGAGCATTGGTGTACAGATTGATGCTGTGCTGGTAGTGACCAGAGGGGTTGTTTATGTGAATCGGAGGGTAATAGCCACGGGAATTCGTCCAGACCGTTGGTGTTGGTGTTGCTGGTGTCCATTCCCGACTGTGGACTTGCCATTGGCATCTGTGGTATCCCCGATATATTGGGCAACTCATTGGGAGACGGTGTACTACCGTCAAATGATTCGAGTAGCTCACTCCATTTGATTGGACTCAATGCATCGGCGGGGAAACGAGTTCTCTCGGAGAAAGGAGTGTCAATCTGAACCGGTAGTGGATCGGGGCTAGTCATGTCAACGGTGCGAACGTCGGCCATGATCTGCCCCCCATTCACTACTTCATCGTCTCTTCTTTGTGAACCCTGGGAGGCATCTAGTATTGATCCATTCCGATCTCTCGTCGATGCAACCCCTTGAGAGTGGGGAGCGGTGCCCGGCGGAGGAGTTGGCGGGGGTCGCTTTCGGGACCGTTGTGAGGGACTGTAGATGCAGGGGACGCCTTGATACAGACATCGTTGGCAAGATGGTTGATCCTTGCTGCAGCGGACCTTGGATTTGGCACAATTATCACAGCTAGCACGAATGATTTCCACTCTTTGTTGTTGCGCAGGAAAGACCATCTTGATCCATGTGAAAAATAAAATCAATGATCAGATCTCCCAAGTAGTACAAGTCCGAATAAAAATCAAGTTCGAATTGTTAGAGGCCCTTGGAGATGCGTAAGAGGCCCCCAGACCTCAGAGAGATTTTTTTTTTCTGGGGCAGTGTTCAGTTAATGTGGCATTTGCATCAGCTCAGGCAGCTTATTAGGCGCTACAAGAGAGGGGGGTGAGAAATAAAATAAATCCAACAATACAGAATTATTAGTTATAGGATCCATAATAGGTTGACTAAAAAGTACACGAGCTTTGCTGAACAAATGCACGTAAGCTCGGACGAATCTTGCAGCTAAACCCTTTCAAGGCAAAGCAGGGGGCAAATGTAACCCTAACGACCAACCGTTTTTGAACATCTTCAGATCTATGGCGCTTGCTCGCACCTATTTACCCCTCAGGGTGTTCCCCTTAGCTGATTTGGTGATAAGAGGTTCCGACAAGGATTATTGAGAGTATTCCAACGCGATTCAATTCTTACGACATCTTACCCCCACCCATGATTCATTAATCCGTCCTGCGAATATCTTACCTCAATAAGGAATTTAGGCCCCATAGCTACAGCCTTGTCCTTTCAATATGACAGAAGAATACAGATGTTAGTGTAGGAGTGAACCAAGCGAGCCGTTTCTTCACAAAAACACCTCCTATTCTTCGTCGCCAACTCAAAATGCGCCGAGACGAGTAGCTTCAGACAATACGAACGCCCTGCGCTTACACTGCAACCTGATCGACCCGTCCCGTCTGACTGGCTTCAGAGGCGCAAAGTCCCCTCAGGAGAAAATGGAGCATTCCCTCCCCCCGTCTCACCTGCAGATTATACGATCGGCCAAGGATTCGACTTGTCCTGCAGCAATTCCAATGACAGAGGAGAGTTGTGGGTAGGGCTATGTTTTCCTGTGGAGAATTACCACCCCTCGTAGCGACACTTGGGCCAGGTTGCAGACAATTATGGATACAAACTCAAGCAGAGTAAATGGTAAATAAGCCAAATAAGCCTTACGAAAGTCTATGCAGAATGGAGTAAAAAAGGCATTGTAATTTAAAAAGGAATTTTAAAAAAAAAAAAAAAATAACAAGGTAAGCACGAGCCAAGAAGCTTATTCAGATCATTTCGTGTCCTAGTCCCTTTCTGTCTCTAGCTCTGGACTAGTCTCCATCTAGACTCCCGTGAATACCATCAAGGAAAGCGGAAAACGTTCTCCGGATCCACCGATTGTTTGAGAGCTTGCAACCGGTCCCAATGCGACCCAAAAGTATCGCGAGGGTCCTCGTCTTCACCCATGAAACTCACGTACACGGGCTTCATGGCTTGGTGGGTAGCATTCATTTCCTTCATGAGCCCGTTCACCCAGGTCCGGGCCTCGTCCATACGCTCCGGCTCATCGCAAGCGTTGATATGAAGCAGAATGTGGGGTACGCGCGTGGCAAAGGCAGTATCGGGATTTGGTTCTGTACTCTTCCCGTGTCCAATATGCGCAATTACATTATACTGACGACCGTCGGGGATGGCCTCGGAGTACTTTTGCAGCAGGGCGATAGTCTCGGGGCCGAACTTATAGATTGAGGCGCTGCGAGTGGCGACGTTGACAGGGTCGTCCACCACGCGGGAGGTGATCGCCTGAAAAGCCTTGAACGTGGCTGTCGATCAATGTCAGCAATCAGCAACTGGGACAATTACCGGTGGAAAAATAATCCAGATAATGATAACAATGAAAGAAGCAAACACCAAGAATTGCACGAATAAGAAAGAGAAACGTACTTTCACCAACGGTATCAACCTGAATCTCGCCCAGCCCTCTCACAGTCTTCAGCCAAGTCCGACCCTCATCAAGAGTCTTGGAATCAGGCCAAGCGAAAATCAGACTCATTCCAACCCCCCACTTGGTCTTCATAAATCCCATCTGCAAACACATCGTATCGGGAATGCCCCGATCAAGCAAATTCTGCAGGCCAAGGAGTACTTTCTCACTCGCGCCCCACTGGTACGCGATGAAACCCGCCAACATAACGGGCATCGGGTATACTTTCACGGTGGTCTCAACAATCACCCCGAGACCACCACCAGCACCTCGGACCCCCCACAACAACTCCGAGCCCGCATCAGCTTCAACCAGGGATCCATCTGCGAGCACCAACTTCGCAGACAGGATATTGTCCACTCCCAGTCCGACGTAGTCATTCAACGGGCCGTATCCGCCCCACACGGCCCAGCCCGTCCATCCCACGTTCCCCGCGGTTCCATTCGCGGTGCAAAGGCCGTGGTTATCTAGGAATCCGACGAAATTCTGCGATGTCACACCGCCGCCGATGCGGATGGACTCGCGGTCTTGGGCGAGAATTTGCGTGTCGAGTTCGCGCATGTCAATGCTAATGCTATCGGGCTTCAGGCCTCGGCCGTAGACATCGTGGCCGCCGCAGCGTGGCACGACGGGAATGGGTGGGTTTGCGGCGCGGGCAGTGCGAATGATGAGTTGGATCTGTTCGATGGTTTGGGGTCGGCAAATTGCCAGGGGTTGGTGGGTGATTAGTTTGTTGTAGAGGCCGCGGAGGGTTTCGAAGTTTGGAGAGGAGCGAGTGTAGACTTTGAGAGAGTCGTCGGCAGTACGAAGGGTGGTGACGATGGAAGGGGCATCTTTGGTATCGACGATGGGGTCGAAGGAGGATGGTTCATGGCGATGCTCTGCAGGAGCGATGTAGGATGGGGTTGTAGTAACGGTCATTTTGAAGGTACTCTGGCTGTATGAAGAATGTAGTTGGGACAGAACTATCAAATATTCATGCACTGGGGTGAGCTTTATAAATTATATTTAACCAGGGCTATTTGATGAGTATATAATAAAGTGGAAATATGCACGCTGTAATGCGGAAGTCACATCGGGATCGGGGATGTCGAGGTTGAATCAGACGATCCTCGCCCAAAGATTCACTAATTATGCCCGAGACCAACATAAGCCTCGAGATGATTAGACAATTCATGCATCACTACATCCCTAACTCAATCATAACACGTAAATCCATGTACAATACTAAACTCAACTAAAAACAAGTCAAATGCCCATCAATCAAACTCTGCCAAGTCTCCCAATCAATCTGGGTCATATCCATCCCGGGCTCTAAACTCATCCGTCCAGGCATCGACAATCCCTCCGACTCCCCGATCCTCTCCTCCGGTCCCGGTCCCGCGCCCAACATCAGTGGGGCAGCTCCAGGGGCAGTACCGGGGGCCGATGCACCAGGCGACGGAGCCCGGGAATTCCCTCGGAGAGCACGAAGACGCGCAACCGACTGTGGTTCCAACGGCTGAGACAAGATCGGCCCTTGTCTCGTCCAGGCAGTTCGCACCTCCCACGCCCGAAGCGTAAGTGTCCCGAGCGCGAAGTAGAGTGGATTCGTCTTGGCCGCTGTAATCAGATCCCCGTGGTCATGATAGACCTGATCGACCTTGGCCCACGCCTGATCTACATGTTCGCCCTCACGCCGGGACAATAGCTCCGTCAGGACAAGAATAAACGCTTCAAAGGGGAAGCTCATCCCCACATGCCAAAGAAACGGTTGCAAGTCCCGACTGGCATAAGTCAAATTATCATACGAGAGCACCTGCAACCCCAACGAGAACAACCGATCTCTATCCTCCCGCGATAACTCCCCACATCGACGGGGATGTCTCGCAGCCAAACGCATCTGACAGATCGACGAACGCGCCAAATACAACGCCAATTGGTGGAACGGAATCGACGGATCGCAATCATTAAGATACCCTTCCTCCAATCGACCCTCTAACGCATTAATAGCCCGTTCCTCCTCAACCATTCGCTCGGGAATACTAGCTCCAACAAGCTGGTGTTCCATCGCGGTTAACTTGCGCATGCAATCGCCGATCTCGAATCGGATCTCGCAGAATAGCATCTCCGTGGCGCCCGGCCGGTCCCGGGGGAGTTCCTGCATTAGCGGGGATAGGTCGCTGTCACTGAGATTGCGGGGTCGCTCAGTGTCCCAGAAGTGGTAGGAGTGGGCGTCGACGACTATCCCGCATAATTGGGCCGCGCGACTGTCCATGAAGACTATTTGCCACCAGAGGCGGCGCCGCATTTCTCGCTCGAAGGCGAGTAGAGAGCCGAGACTGCGTTCGCGGTGGAGGCCCATTGTTCGGGCGATGCGACTGGCGATTCCGGTGAGAAGCCACCGCGTTTGGACATCGTAGCGTTGCCGCGTTGCCAGCTAAAGTGAATGAATTAGACTCATGAATCCAGAAGAAGTGTATCGCTGGATAACTGTGGCTTACCAGGTAAAGTGTAAGTGCCCGAAGGATCGAAACGTTGGTAGATCGTAGAAACTCAGCATTGATGAGTGCCTGCTCCGCAGCGCGTGAAAATCGGGCCATCAAGTCCGATCTCGATGCACCCAGTACTTGACGACTAGTCTCATCATCCATAGAGGCCACCGCACAGAGGTAAATGCTAAACAGCAAAGCCTCGGTAGGCCGAGAGATATTATCCAAGTCCGACGCAGCTTCCAGGATCAACTGCTGTGTAGACGGGGCATGTAGGAGTTTGACAATGGGATTGACATTGTTCAGGAATATCTGCCACAGCTGGAAATTCTGCGGTGTATTCGGATGGAGGTAGCGCACTCCCTTGGGACAGGATGGCCGGAAGAGCAACGTTCCTGCATCTATATTCTGGACGGACTCGCTCTCACTTTCATCTGCGACACTGCTAGCACTGTCCAGTTCGTTGGTCAGGCCTTGCCAGAGGGGACTATTATAAAGCATATTAGCCGACGTCTTTAAAGATAGAAACAGAAAAGTCCGAGCGAAATACGAATATCAACATACTTCTCCACATATCTAGCATGAGCCGTCTCCTTAATCAACTGTCCCTCCGGCACCGGCCACGACGCATTCGCCATAACCCTCATTGGAGGCTTCCTATCAATCTCGAGCTCAGGCTCTAACGAAATCCCATGAGCCTTAACAGCACGCTCACAAAGCTCCAGTCGTCTCGCCAATTGCTCGGTAACACTATTCACCCCAGCATCTCTGCTATGCGGCCTATTCGGCGGGGGATGTGATTTGGAACCCACGCGTCGAATACATTCCTGGCCATTGCGTAGACAGGTTGAACAGGGTCTGTGGCCATCACAGCGGACTTTACGCTGTTGACAGAAAACGCATGAGTGGCCGCGAGTGATTTTGGAGTTGGGCGATAGCATGTCGTGGTCGAGTCAGTGTTGCCTATCGTAACCGGATTGGGCTGTTGGAGGTGTGTGGGGGGTCCAGAATATTGTAATATAGTGTCATTTCGGAATTCATGGGGTGGTGTTCCTTGGCCGAGAGGACGGAGTTCCGTGGACGGAGGTTGATAGGGGGAAATAAGAAAAAGAGTACTCCGTAGATGGGATGTGTATTGATGTATACAAAGGGCTTACTGTTACAGGACTTCGGGTGGTAACTTTGATGTCCTGACAAACTTCCATCTTTTCTTTCTAATCAAGTGTTGGAAGATACCCTAGAGAACAATCTATAGCATTTTTAGAAAGACAGTTAGAGATACCCTTGGAAACCCCTTTTCAAAAGAAATCAAACTAAAGGATAGCTGGCTGCTGCCTAAGGGATGTTGGGTTTCTAACAAGAACTATCAAACGGCTCCGAATCGGCCTGTATTTTTCGTAAATTCTTGTTTGCGGACTCCGTCGCCTGCGACCGAGACTTCGGCACCGAAATGCCAGTCCAAATTTGAAATCTTCCTTTGATCGCTCCCAGGATGGCTTGTTTATAAGTCCGCCCCTTTCTCTGTAGATGTACCTAAATCAAAAAACAACTCAACCAAGTATCCCTTTCCCTACTTCAACAGACATATTCAACATGACGCATTCCATACAGGAAGAACACCCTCTTCACGACCAACCTCGCCAATCAGTGGATACCACCGAGAAGCCCATCGAGATCCAAGAAGATGAGAGTCATTTTCCAACAGGAGCCAAATTGATGGTGATTGTGATTTCGATTTTGTTCGCTATGTTCTTGGTTGCACTGGTATGAATTCCTCGAATTAATCTTTCTAGTACTCGCGTGGATAAATAGCTAATTACTTGTGTTGAATACTATAGGACCGCACGATCATCGCGACAGCAGTTCCCCGTATCGCAAACCAATTCAATGCCCTCGAGGATATCAGTTGGTATGCAAGTGCGTATCTCTTGACAAGTTGCGCAACCCAATTAGCCTGGGGCAAAGTCTACACATTCTACTCGACAAAGACGATCTTCCTACTGGCAATCCTCATCTTCGAGATCGGATCCGCTCTATGTGGTGGCGCACCCAACTCGAAGGCTTTCATCGTCGGACGAGCGATCGCAGGAATTGGCTCTGCAGGAATCTTCTCCGGTGCAACAGTCATTATCGCACAGATTGTACCGCTAGCTAAGCGACCTATCTATGTCGGGTTGATGGGATCTACATTCGGATTCTCGTCTATCGTCGGTCCATTGATGGGCGGCGCTTTCACGGACAAAGTTACATGGCGCTGGTGTTTCTACATCAACCTTCCCATCGGTGGATTCACCTTGGCGATGCTGTTCTTCTTCCTGCGCGTGCCTCACACGGCTCAGCCATGCGGTTGGAAGCGACAGATCCTCCGCCTTGATCCTCTTGGAAGTGTCATCTTCTTGCCCTCGGTCATCTGCTTCCTGCTCGCCCTGCAATGGGGCGGCACAGCTTATGCTTGGAACAGCGGTCGCATTATCGCGCTATTCGTTCTCTCGGGTGTCCTGATGATCGCCTTCATCGGTGTCCAAGCCTGGTTGAAGAAGGACGCTACCGTGCCCCCTCACATCTTCAACCAGCGCAGTATCATCAGTGGAGTTGTCTTCGCCATGTGTGTCGGTGGTGGTCTTATTTCTATGCTATACACCCTCCCACTCTGGTTCCAGGGTGTGCGTGGTACAACGGCCGTGAAATCTGGTATCGACACTATTCCCATGGTCCTGGCACTCGTCGTCGGAGCTATTACCTCTGGCGGCATTATCACCGCGACGGGATACTATGTTCCATGGATGTTCGTTGCAACAATCCTGATGTCGACTGGCGCGGGTCTAATGACAACCTTCAAGCTGGACACCAACCACGCTGCCTGGATCGGCTACCAAGTCTTGTTCGGTATCGGCATTGGCACCGGATTGCAACAGCCCTCTCTGGCAGCTCAGACCATCCTCCCCATGGAGGAAGTCGCTATCGGTGTCTCACTCATGTTCTTCGCTCAGTCACTTGGCGGTGCTGTCTTCATCGCTGTCGCCCAGTCTCTCTTCCAGAACTACCTGAACGCTGAGATTCCACTTATCCAGGGAATCGATCCGGCTAAGGTTCTGGCTGCTGGAGCTACGGGTCTTGCCGATGTTGTGCCTGCCAACAAGCTTACCGATGTCCTGCTAGTGTACAATGCTGGTATTCACCGGTCGTTTATTGTTAGCGTGGCTGTGTCGGCCTTGATGATCTTGCCGGCTTTGACTATGGAGTGGAAGACGATTAAGAAGGATAATGTTTCTGTTCCTGCTGCTTGAAGAGATGAGGTACTTTTTTGCTTTAGATGAGGAGGAAATTCTGGTTTCGTTTGTTTGTAATACTTTTTAATAGAGATATCCCAATTGAAATGCTCCTCTCAAAATATTTGACATTGCCATGTGTTTTTGAACGGTGCCTAACATTGACGTCTGATTACATTCCGGCTGTTCTGACCATAGTATCCTCTGGGCCTACCGAAGCATCGCCTTGCCAGCATAAAACTCTAACATAAAAAAGAGAGTCTCAATTCGCTTCCTATTCCGATGGAGGTGATACATATTATCTTCCCTTAGCCCTAACCCTTAAGCACAATATTTCCATAGCACAGTTTCTTTAGAGAGTAATAAAGTCAGGAGTGCGAAACTGCGGGCAGAAAGTGCCCATCTTCTATTTCTCTGCAAATTTGCAATATAGAGTACCCATATTATCACCATCCCAACAGCTGTCACAACCTATTAAACGTTTCCAAAAAGTAGTCGCAAATATTTCCTTATGAACCAAATGTAACAGGTTTTCTAAACAAATTGTTTAGATTCATGAATCCCTGGCTATGGAAATTGTGTCTCAAATCTAACCTCCTCGCACACATGTGTATTGATCAACCAGCCGACACATGAACACTTCACATCCTCAGAGCTCCTCCAAATGTCTTCAAATTTCAACCTCTGCATCATCATCATCCTCTCTACACGTGCTAGCTTTATACCACTCTATGTCCAAAGCTTAGACGTAGCTGACCTTGACACTGCTGGAGGTAACAGAGCTGGACGTGAGAACTTTGCCATTCTGCTTAATGTCAATGAGAGTAGCGCCGGAAGGTCTAACCTTGGAGCCGTTGTCGGTCGCCTGAGCTCCGGTAAAGGTAACAGTACCAAAGTTGGCAAAGTTCACAAGAGAACCACCAGACTCAAAGTCCTCCACAATCCACTCAGCATTGACCTCACCCAGGCTGCCCTGGGTGCTGCCTGAATAGAATGTATGTGTGACAGTCTTGCCGGTGGTAACATTCTCAATAACTGCAGTGCCGGAGGACTTGGAAGCAGCAGTCACGGTGACCTTAATGACATCTCCAGCGGAGATTGCAATGCCAGTGAAATCGTAGGCATAGTCGGGGTACCACTCGTACCAGGCATCGTAGCTGACCTTGCCGTTGGTAATAGTAAAGTCGACACCAGTCTGAAGGATGGCGTTGCCCCAGGTATCACCGTCAATGCCGACCCAGGCAGAGGCAGAGTATGTTCCGCTACTGCTGCTACCACTGGGAACCTTCGGGGTTGGGACAGTGAATTGACCAGTGACCGCGGTATAGCCTGAGCCGATGAGAACGGCACCGGCCCAGTTGGAGCTATACTCCACGTGGGCGGTCCCATTGAGATGGAGAAGCTCGTGGCTGTCAGGCTTGTAGGCAGGATTGCCGTGGTGCTCTGTCACACCAGAATCGGCGCGAGCCAGACGACGGGCTTCATTACGGGCTTGACGCTTAGCAGTCAGAGGCGCAGCGAAGGCAGCAGTCGCCAGAAGCGTGCTGCTGAAGATTGCAGAAGAGAACTTCATAATGAAGATTGAGATTGGGTTTTGTGAACGAAGATATGTTTGAAAGGAAGATTGTAGCAATCACAGTTGATTCTTGCCTATCGATAATTAAGTCACAGGCAAAGATAGCAGACTTTATATAACTGTTCCCAGGTCCTTTCACCCGGAGCATGCATATCCTCGAAGAGCCAAGCAAGATCGATTCCTCAGTCGCCTAGCATCTTGCGAACGAGCGTCGATGCAACATCAATATCGACGCAAGATTACTATACGTTGTTCATGATAGAAGAAGCACACTAGAATGGCGAATGTGTGACACCGTCGGAGACCGAAACGGAAAGTCACCAGTCTAGATCGCGCGACGCACTAGAGGAATTTCTGGACATTCTATTTGATAGGCGATCTGGTTTAACTCACGGGTAGTAGACATGCCAAGACCACGGTGCTATCAGCTCCCATCCATCCTATTCTTCCAGTGAACTGGATTGAGGGCGGTTAAATTAAAAGGCATGAAATGAGCGGAGGCCTCTTCAATGGTAGACTTATTCGATTCGAATGGAGATACTAGATTAAAAAGTGTCCAAGGAACACAGAATTGGTCTTAAAAAGGAACTTCGTGATTGTCAGGCTGGTCAAGTCAGTCTACAGGCATGGCTGGTAGACAGACTAGTAGAGCATGGCAGAGAGGGGTAATGCTAAAGTTAGCCCCCGCAAGACTCGGGGTTCCAACGGCATATTGCATCTTTTGCGAGACGGTTTTGTCTTCCTCTCTCCTATCTTGCAAGAATTCCTGAATATGCAAGTCATTATCTTGGTCTCAAGGTATAATCACGACAGTAGTGAGGATATCCAACCATCGTATTCGTTAACCCGGCCCTGCATCAGCCACTGGTGCCCATCTAGTCATATTGTCCAATACAAACAGAGATCAAATAGCCTTGCAGAAAGATGTAATCCGGATCTCCGACTTCTCCGCACGTTAAAGATGAAGAAAGTCCGTTTTTAGGGCGCCGGGAAGCCTCCGAATGGCGGTATGCGTACAAAAGATGGGTTATCTCTGGATAAGCTAGCACTGATAGGGCAGCGACCGGCCATTTAGGACGGAAATTGGAAGTGATTGTCAAAAGGCAACATCCATGCAATGTTACTGTGGCGCACAGGCTAAAAAAGTGACCATCAGATACCGATTGCAGGATGAACCAAGCTTTCAACGTGCAAATGTGCCGAGCGGGGTCAGGTCATTTGTTACTACTACCAGCCCAAGAGTGCGAGTTGTAAATAGAAAAAACGAGTGAGCAACGAGTCCAAATGTTCAAGCAAATCCACATAGGCAACAAGCCACAAGCTTTAGATTCCGAGGTTGTCTTTGCCTCGTTAAAGCTAACTCAAAATGTGGGCTTCTAATGAAAACAAATGAAGAATGCGCCAAGACTTGGCAGCTTGCTTGTTACATAGGCATTTGTGCCAAGCCAAGAGTGAACAATGCTTGACAAGAATGGCGATGACCGGGCGCGCTAACTGTCTTTGTGAATCATATCCGAGTGTTGCGCATAATTCATAAGGGTCCTGCATGGTGGACTCTTCTAATGTATGATAACCACCAATCCATGAATTTTTGCATGTCCTTGGATGTCCAATAATGCCAAATATACCATGTGTTTATTCTTAAATAGTCACGAGTCATGGTCCCGTCAACGGCCCTATAAAGAGGGGTCTTGTGTCAAGATAAGCAAATGTGTTGTAACATATGTTACGCCTCGCGCCAGGTACACAAGCTAATTAGATAAGCTAAATGATCAAACCGTGGGACGTCATGTTCAGTCGTGCCTGAGACCTGTATTTGAAAGGCATGGATGATATAGAACCATGAAAGAGCCATCTTCAACATCTTCCAGTGCTCTTTTCAGTGCTCTAGGTTTTCAGTCACTATATAGAGGCCGGGGGTCTTCCTGCTAAAGTACGAAGTACTCGATTATTTTAATTCCTGACCTTGGAATCGAATCCCTCCTTATGATTCAGGAGTGCCTTCTCCTGCTGAGTTAAGATATCTACATTATGATTCGTGGATGTAAAGCTACAGTCGTCTAATTTTAAGTCTGAAACAGGCATTTTTGCTCTGTAATTATGCCCGAATGCCTGGTTGATTCCTTACCAGTCCACATAATTCCCCCTCTGCACGATGCAAGAACGGAGTCTCGGCCCGAGATGAAAAGATAGCAATGAGAACTAATGAATTCATATAATACTATCCAATCACAAAAAAAAAAAAGAAATGAGCTTCCGCCCTGTGGACAGTAGCCCTACCCTTAAGCTACTAGTGAACGACGAGCCTAGGGCTCTTAATGAGGAGCGTGCTAGCGTTATTCTGCAAAATGAACACTTGGAGATCGAGGTCAACCTTGGTACTGGTGAGAAGAGTGCTTCTGGATGTGGTGAGGATGCCGTCTACTGGTTCTGCTATTTCAGCCACGATGATGTGACCATCAACGGTGACTACCGCACTTAAAAGTAGGAGAATGAGCTGTCGGTGGGCTAGACCGAGTATATTTGATGCCAAAGCAAGTCCTAACAAAGAAAGTCTATACATAATGCAGAATGTTATTGGATTTGCCCGTACCAAATGTGCTGGATCTTTTCCATCACTTTCTTTCGTGCATACTCCCTATTACGTAGCCACACTCCCGGCTTGACAAAACAAGATTTTTCTCTCAAATGAATAGGCCTCATCAACGACAACAACTCAACCATGCCATCTATTCCCTCGAGTCGGTACAAGCCCTCAATGTTTAGCGGTGGTTTCTGATAAATGTACTGAAGTGCCAATGCTGCCGATGCTGCCATGATAGGCGTGGCAATAGAAGTTCCCGATCGACAGCGGGTCGGAGATTTCTCTTCAGTGCCATGTCGAGTCCAAGGCCCAGTGACATTTACGCCAAGGGTACTAAACCCTTTCTTGTGTTCGTGGCTTGGGTTGAATCTCTGAAGCTCTCCCTGAGAGGAGGCAGCGAAAACGGGAAATACCATCATCGCTCTAGCTGGATATGTCACCGAATAGTCATCGGTTGGGCCATTGTTGGAAGCTGCTGCGAAAATGAAAACCTCTCGAGTCATCGTGGCTTTTTTGATAGCGCGTTCCACGGACTCGGGTATGTTCTTCCAACCCAAAGACATGCTGATAATGTGAACACCCCAGTGTTCAGGATCACTAGCATAGTTGATGGCCTCCTAAATAAGTCTTTCGAAGTTGGCAAACGGAGAGAAGCATACGTACCTCTGCTACTGCGTCAGGATTACTGATCTCCCCGTCATCATCGACCACTCGGGCTACGTATACCTTCGCATTTGGCGCGAGGCGTAGAAGAAGCGATGCAGCATGAGTGCCATGTCCATGTGCATCCTCGTCTCCTCTTTTACCCTGTAGGAAGCTTTTGCATTCACTGATAGATTCGCGTCGAGATTGAGTGCTGCCAGTTCGTATTTTCTCGTCGAAGTAGGTGTGACCAAGATCAATTCCGGTATCCAATATGGCGATCCGAATCTTGTCATTGGCTTTCGAGAGCGGCATCCAAGAATGAACAACGCTTTCAACCTCTCTTAACCACTTCTCGGACGATGCATCCCTATTTGGAGAGTCAGCTTCAATGGGATCTTACACGGTACAGGTAATCAAACATACTGCCCATTGCCATCTTCGTTGTGACAAATGGCCCCTTTCTCTAGTTGAATGAAAGAATGAATTGATGGACTACATGAGCTGGCACGGGGTCGTGTCCCATTTGTGGAAGATTTGATCTCATCTGCAGCGAAGCTGGTGCTATTCAAACTCCTCCCATGCCCGAAGGTTTCTTGTACAGGCTTTAGTAGCTGGTCAACTGAACCATGTGTTAGCAAATTTTCATCCAAGATATGTGGACTACTCACCTGGGGTCTGTGAGGGATGAGTTGCCCTTTCACCTCCTAGCTTTCGTGGCTTCCTAAACACGCTCGCAAGGTCAACTGTTCAAAGAGAATTAAAGACCGCCCATAGGGTGTTGCAAAGAAGGGTCCCCAACCTAGAGGTATAAATTGTGGCTCGTCATTCACTAGCCTTTGAGAGTTCTCCTTGTGTACCGACAGTAAAGGAGCTTCAACTGTCTCATTCGAGGTCGCTGGGGTAGGCTGGAGGGTTTCCGAAATCGCTTGCTGGTGCTTTGAAGGTGTGCACAGCTTCAAATCGACCGTGCTTTTGTGTTGATTAGACGGGATCACATCATTCCTCGTTTCTTTGGCCACAATTTTCGTGATCGAATCCTGGGCCCCATGGATAGCCTCCCTCACCATCTCTTGCTGTTCTTGTGGAAATTTATTTGCAGTCATCACGAACAAGGTGTTCTCCAGCAATATTAATGCCTGATGGTGTTCACCCAATGACGACAATTCGACTCCAACCCTATATCTGGTCTGCAAGGTCCATTCGTCTTCTAAGCCATATTCCCGACATTCAAGTATCTTCAAGTTAGTACGCAGTAGTGATAATGCCGCCTCGTGATTGCCCAGTTTCGTATTATTCTCAGCAAGGGTCTCTCGTAAAACGAGAAGGTCCTCGTCGGTAGAATCAAGGAACTTCTCTTTCTCGTTCAGAACTTCAAAATCCAGCTTAATGCATTCCTTGAGATTGCTGAACTTGCTGACATTGGTGGAATCGCTGAGATCACTTAGTCTCTCGAAACATCGCGCCGCTCCGTCTTTGAGGCCCAAGAGATCGGTATCTGCTGGTCTTTCGGGATAGACTTTCATAAATGCCAAACATGCAATCGTGTAGCAGGCAAGTGCGCTCTTGTAGTTCTCCCGAGCCCAGAATTGTTCAGCAACCTCGGCGAGGTGCATATAATCATCGTGCCCCTCCATCAGCCTGAGCGCGAGAGGCCTTCATCGATGTCGATCTGATCATCAAGTCGCCACGGTGCTTTGTGTTCAAAACCTAGTCTAGATTCGGCTTCTCAAGGCATGTTCGTCGAGGTGGTGAACGAAGGGGAAATATTGCCAGTGACGACGCGTGAGGTGCGGGGTGCTACATGTACCTAAGCGACCTAGTCATTGGGTCGCAGACCTCCACTGCCTAATTATTTAGCACGTATGCTTACTCACAACAGAGTTCTTAATTGCTACCCTTCTGAGGCTCGGCATTGATTATATTGATATTCATACTACTCTTTGTGGTTCATTAATTCTCCAAACTGCCTTGGTAGATGGTTCAGATATCGTACAACCCAAGGTCCAGCAAGATGAATCCTCGAAGTTGTTTATTTACCTTGATGACGCTGCTCATAACACTTGAAACGCTATGTAGACGTATCCTTCCCTGTAACTGTTATATCTGGACAATAACTTCATAACAATTCTGACGCTTATGGGTGGAAAATCAAGAGTAATAGCTTGAATAAAGTGTAGCCACCATCATAGATACAGAGAAGCTCGGTTACTTCGAGCTCACAGACGGTAGGCTGTAACACTCGCACTCATCCCCATCTTCTTCATCTACTGCTGTCAAAGGCCGCCCGAACTCTCGCAGGTCATTTTTACCTAAATCTCTGTCAGCAATCCCATCGATTTCAACATCGTCTTCAAATTCCACCCTGTTTTCGTCATCTTTGATTGAAGATAGATCATTCTCCAGTCCATACGCTGCTCCTTTGGTATAGTTCGCTGTCTTGATAACTCCACGTTTTTGACTGTAGTATATTTCCCTCAGGCGATATGCAAACACGAAATCAGTCGAGTTCGAGAATGCGATACCTTCACTCTGTGCGGAAGAGGGCTTTAATTTTGGCCCTGCTTGTAGCGGTACTCCTAAGGTCGTCAAATCAACCCCTATATCCAGCTTCATCCCATGCTTCTTGGATGATAAAGACTGCATATTTGCCCCAATTGCAATTTTGATGCCCGTGATCATGTAGAGATTTTTCTCAAAGTTCTGTTGCGACAGAGCTTTCAGCATCTGCGGGTGACGAAGGCTTTTTTCGATATACTCGATCGTAGGATTGAAGTAATCTGTATCCAGTCGCGAGATGTACATGTAGGAGCTGTTGGATCGAGAAGATTGGAAGCCAGCTTCGCCTCCAAGAATGGAGAGGCCTAAGAATCGCGACCAAACTCCAAAGTTCTTGCTTGACTCTTTCTCGATCAAGGTCTCGAAGGCAGTTTTGGAGGAATGGAATATCTCAGCTGGTGGCAATCTTGATACCATGTTGATTGCGCTTTCAGGGTCAAACGGCGAAGTGATGATCTGTCCCAATGCAACCGGGCCATCTGAAGGACAGTCAAAATTGGGCATCAGAAGGTATGACTTTTTTGTTCCTGCCATCTTCCAGGCGTGCTAATGAACGATCGCTGAGGTTTTGGTGGTCTGTGCTCGATAAAATGAATTCCCAGGGTTCTCGCTCGGGGGTAAACAAGAAGCCTCTCGCTACGACCAAAAGATTTTTACGATGAAAAAAGGGCGGAAGCTGCCTAAGTCATGCGGGGTTGGGAGGGGGCTTTTCTGTCATGAGGCCAAATGTCACTATAAACCTAATGGGGCCTGCGACTTCGGGTATTCAGCGCAGCCATCCCCCGAGCGTTAGGGTGTCTTGGGCCAATCAAATTACCATTTGGTTGTTCCCAGGATGCGGCGTGCATTAATCATGCAAAACAACAAGTCCTAGTGTACCCGTCTCTGGATGTCAAAATGAGTTCTATGGTCCAATATGCGGACCCCTGTCGCACTTGCATGTCACGAACGTGGTGGTCAATGCAATGGCGCGTAAGCATCAAGGGCAATTGAGCCGATGAACACTGACCCCTCTTGCTTTTTTTTCAGCCCCTCTCGTTTGCGTCCTGACTCCATTGGGTTTAAAAACAGATAGTAGGCAGCCTGACCAGAACTGCCTTGACGGCATGTCTAGGCCATTAGGGAATGGCACCTGTGGTGCAAGAACTCACATTGACGATAACCGAGGCGACTTCAACATTCGTGACAATTTTTCCTATTGGAAGTGACCAAGCTCGGACTACAGTGAACTATGTCACTCAGACATTGACTTACCCTACTACAACGATCGTTGTAGTTGATATTGCGTCAACTCCGACTAGCACACCGTCAAACTCTCCTAGCACGCAAGGAGGACTCACAGGACCAGAAAAGGGCGCGATTGCTGGGTCTATTCTGGGCTTTTTTTTTATTCTGATTCTTTTCTATTATTGCTGTGGTTGCGGATCATCGTCCTCTCGGCCATCCTATGGAGAAACTAGAACCACGCGAACTTCTCCTAAGACCGGTCACAGTGAGAAATCATCGACAAGGGGCTACCTTCCTCCAGATTTGGAAGTCTTGGAGGTTGAGACCACCTCCGTTTCGAATGTGAATGTGGGGTCGAACAGGCTTTTTACAAAGCCCAATCAACCAGTGACAGAGATCGCTCCAAGATCAGTGCCGACGAAGCCAAATGACAAGACTGTGCAAATAGTTGACGCGGGAAATCAGCCATCAGGCAGAAATTCCAAAGAGGCCACGACTAAGAAGAACTCACAGCCCTCTACGGACGACCCTGCACCCAACAACGATAATGCAGCTTCGAAGGCAGAGCCACCCCCGAAGACAAAGCCACCCCCGAAGGGAGAGCCATCTTTGAAGAGGGAGCAAGCTTCGGAAAAAGAAACACCTTCGAAAACAGAATTACCTTCGAAAAACGAGATATCTTCGAAGACAGAGCCACCTTCGAAAACAGAACCACCTTCGAAAAACGAGATATCTTCGAAGACAGAGCCACCTTCGAAAACAGAACCACCTTCGAAAACAGAACCACCTTCGAAAACAGAACCACCTTCGAAAACAGAACCACCTTCGAAAACAACAGAGTCACCTTCGAAAACAAAGCCAGCTTTAGAGACGGTACCACTTTCGGAGACAGAGGTACCTTCGAAGACGGGATCACCCAGAGATCTCAACGGGCAAGAGAGCCCAAAAGCAAACCCATCTCCTGATGAACAAAAATCCCAACCTGAGTCGCCAGACGGCTCGACTGAAGCTCTTCTGACAACCGATCCTCTATCATCCAACCATTCCGCCCCCTCTAGCAACAAATCCTCCCCAGATACTCAGTCGGATCAGCCTCAATCACCACCAACGAAACCGAAAAAATATCCTTCACCACCGCCGACTCCCCCTCGCCCTCAATTGATCGAGATTCGTAGTCCTGAGACACAAGATTTACCGGCCCTATACAGGAAAAGTCTTGGGTATACCGACACTACAAGAATTACTAGAGACAATCCGTCGAGGCCCGGAATTTACTTAGTGAGAAAAATGGAAAGGAAGAGTAGATGGGGTGTCTGGACCGGACCTGGGGAGGTTACTAGGCCTTCGACACGAAGAAGCAAAAGCACTAAGCGAGGGGACAATCAAAACGCAAAGCCCTTATAACGAGGGGTGAATAGCATTTACGTTATCAACTTTTTGAATGAAAATGAAAGAGGGTTGGTAGTTGACTGAAACGTATTGATAGTTGACCGTTTGGAATTGTCATGTCGGAGCTCTTCAAGCCTTAAAACCGTCACCCGTTTGGGTATCGGCCTCACGCCCGTTGACTCTCAACAATTTTCCCATCTTTCTCTTTCTACGACCTCTCTCAATAAATCTTACCATAGCTAATCAACTCCATGGAATGCCTCAATTGACCGTTGAAAATATGGAGAGCTAACAACACTCATATCGCCATGAGTTTCGTCGGCTCTACCGGCTGAAGGAAAGTATTTCTTTGGAGTATCTCTCTGTTGATGACCTTTGTGAACTAGGCATCGAAGCCACACTAATTGAGCTGACTGATGGCAAGTTTTAATTCGACCCTTGTTTCTTCCAGCCTCAGCATCATAATCTTCACGAAAGTTACCCCCTGCGGGATAAGACCTAGAAACTCAGAGAGTTGACTTTTCGATCAAGTTAGGATCGCTATAAATTGGCACGTACTAGAGATTAGTCTGCCGAGGACCTTAAGTCTAGTGAGGATACACTCTTTGAACCCGTATCTAATCTGTACCTTTCCGGCCTATAGTACGAACGCTCTGCCGATATAGGCGACCGTTCACAAAAAACTCTACTCTATATGTAGTAATTACTTAGAGCCGAAAAGGTGAACCTAGCTCTCCCTCTATAAGAGTCTCTATTTAACTTAAGCGATTTATCTCCGTTAACTAAAGGATAGAAGTATATACCTAAAGTGTGTCTAGATTATAACCGAAACAATCTATCAATGGCTAGAACAAAAGAAAGCAAACGTAACCCTTAATTAGCTAACCTATATTACCCTCATAAAGTCCGCTAGAGAATCGAAGATATACTAAAAGACTTTAATCCCGAAGATCCTAAGCCCTATGGCTACTATTCTTTAGAAATAGGTAGAATTTAGTTCCAGAGTGTCTCACTATCCACGAAGTTCAATTAATCGTGAGATAGTTCATAATACGAGCTAAGCGAAGTACTTAGAAGCAGCACCGCATCCAGCTAGTAAGTCACTATATATAATGCTTCGATTCTTTAGTTTTATGCCTCGAAAGCTAACAAGACACACAGATGCTGCTTATCTCTTATACCAGTTCAAAGGACAGCCGAATTATTCAAGCGCACTACGATAGGAAGAAGTTGCATCTTCAATTTTCAGCGCTGTTTCAAATGGAAGAACCTTAGAGAAGACCGCGCCCATAGACCTCTTCCTGCCCTAAACTGTCAGTAATCCAATTGGGCATACTTTAGGTTCGGGATGATGCGTCCAGTTGAGGCGATTTCTTTTCTCAGACAAATGCCGAAATAGTCGCACACAATACAAGATAAAAATCGCCTGTGAGTGAGGTACATTCTCGACTATGTAGCATTTATACGATAGCTGTCATCGCTCATTGCTATCCTGTGGCTCCTAATACTTCCCCTATGAGCTCCTAATATCAATCTTGTTACAGGTTACGTCTTTCTGGAAGAGCAAAGTAAAAGGCCTAGAAACGGATTTGGCAATGAATGTCGCTTGTTCTCTTTCTGCCCCATGAGTTTAGCATCAATATTCCAACTATGACTAAAGCAATAAAGGCTAGACTGAAAGGATGTAGAGTCTCATTTGAACGCCAGGAATACGCCATGTACGTATTGTTGGATAGCCGTCTTCGCCATCCAGTGCAAAGATAACGAGCCCCAAAACCAAAATAGAGAACGGGGAATCACATCTAGTAATATACAGGGAAAAGAAACATCCAAGCGCCAAAGCAGGGATGAATCTATCTCGAAAAAGAAACAAGACTATCGCTCAGAAACGAGAGAGAGGGACACCTTATTTCTCACCACTATCCTTCACACCGTCTTCCAAAACAACGATGCCAAGCTCCTTGTCGAGCTCGTTCTCACGCGCGCGGTGCTTGCGTCCCTCCTTGCTGATTTGGCGCAGTCGGCGGATATACACGTTGCTTGCAACCTCGAGCTCGTCCTCGCCTCGGCCCTCAAGACCTCTCATCCGACGGGTCTTGCACATCTTGTAGAGGACATGACCTTGGGCGGGCGACAACTCACTCAGCTCGTACTCAACCTGCCACTTGTCTTCCGCCTTGAATCCTTCCGTAGGTCGATCGATATACTCATCATTGACCTTGTTCCGAATCGTCAACGCCATGGCAAGAAGCTCACCCTTCAGAGCAGCCTCCTCTTCTTCAGCCTCGGCAGCAGATGGCTCTGTCGCCTCTTCGACTTGGGGAGCATCGAGATCGCTATCATCTTCGCTGGGCTTAAGGTTCAAAAGGCGCTGCTGGTAAGCATCGACCTCGGCCTTCTTGGAGGTTTGAATGGCATGAATTTGCTCCTTTGTGACGGGCTCGACGAAAATGTACATGAATGGCGTCACGGCGTCACGAGTCTCGAAGTGGAATCGCAGAGATTGTTCCGGGTACTTTTCTGTTGCTTTGTTGAGAACTTCATTCCAAAGGCCCAAGCTAAGCTCGAATTCTTTGTCGCCCAGCGCAGTGTTCGATGTTCCGTGCAGAGTCTGGTCCATCTCTGGCAGACTAACGTACTGAAATCCGAAGATGCGCTCAACGTTGTGGAATGCAACGAAGATACCATCCATACGACCAATGCGAACCTGGAGAGAGTACTTGAGGAAAGCTGCCCGGATCATGTCGTAGAACTCGCGTTCGTAGGACTCGAAGTCACCAAATCGTGTCTTGATTTCGTAGCCAAGGCCGTGCTCAAAGTTCTTAGCGTCCATGCGGATGGAAACCACGGCGCGGGTCTTCAAATCAAACATGCCGGTTCCGGGGAGACGGGGGTCATAGGCATCCAACTGAGATCGCATGATGAAATCTCCGTAAGTGGAGTAATGGTACGACTCGGGGATCGCTTGCTCTTCCTCGGACGTGATCTTGTTCTCGCTTGACCGACGGTAGCGTTCAAAGTCCGCCTTGGGCATGGTAAGAAGCTTCTCCATTGACTTTCCCAGGTTCATAAGAATGTTGGCCGAGTCGAATTCCTTGTCGGCATCGATAGCATATACACCATCCTGGTAGTGCAAGAACATGGCAGCGGGCGATCGAAGGAGGCGGGTGAAAGACCGAAGCTTGTCTGGGAAGCCTTGAGACAATGTGCGGGTGTCGATACCTCGCCAAGCAGAGAGAAGATAGTGGAATTGAGACAGTACTGAGGTCATACTGGAAGACGATCCGCTGTACTTCTTCTTTTGCTTAATAGCGTGATTGCGGAGTGTGTCATCTTTCGATGAAGTAATGTATTCCTTCAATGAGTCAAAGTCGAATTCCGTGACGGGCATAATCTGGCCCAAGTAGGGATCGAAATTATAGACGCGCGATCGAGGGTCTCGTAGTTGGTATACACCAGGGCTAGAAGATTGTCGTTAGACCATTATAGAAAGAAAGGGGGTTACATGGGTATCTTACTTGAACAAGACTCGATCGAGGCCAAATGACAAACCAGGCACAGGGGCCATGGGAACATCCAAAGCTTGAGCATGTTAGCTGAAGCTCCCGCCTTCATTTTTGAGGAAAGCTTACCTTTGAGTGTATCAGCCTCGGAGTCGATTACTCCAGTATGCTTTTCGTTGATGAAGTTTGCAACGTGTGAAAGTTTGCCCTTTGGTCCCCTCGGTCCCCGCTTTGGCGCCGTCTTCTCATCAAGAATTTGGTTCACTTTATTGATTGCGGTCTTGCGTTTACTCGTGGGACTTTCTTCGCTTTTGGTCTCTCCTTCATCCGATTTTTCATTTGCCTTTGATCGCCGCTTGTCCCGTTGTCTTGATGCACGCCTCGCTCGCCTCGCCGCGGCTTGTTGCTGTTGAAGCTGCGCAGCGTCTGAGGGCAAAGTATCAGGGAGTAGTTCGTCGACAGGTTCATCATTGGCTTCGTCGACTTGTTCGGGAATCTTCTAGTCCAATGTCTTGTCAATTTCTCGTCAGGACAAACGAGCCGCGTGATCGAGGATAACATACCTTGCTGGACGAGTCTTGCTCCCAATGCGCCATTGGCGGCACAGCCGATTTGTCGACTGCACTACTTCCTCCATTCTCGCCGCTGAACTGGGCTCGGAGTGCAGGTACGCGGTGGAATCGGCGCAGATTCGTCGGTGCGGCGAATCGGCGCGCTAAGCAGGAAAAGCAGACATGGTCGCGGAGGGGGTCTGATACAGACCGGAGTGACGCCCGAAACATACGGACCACCGACTTGAAAGGAATAAGGGGAGAAAAAAAATGAACAATGCCCGGGGACTCAAGACACGACGGGACTTGGATAAGGAACAGTATTGATTGACTGGCGCGCCCTGCAGCTGTTTTTTCTGCCTCGCGACGCCGCTTTGATATTTGCCACCTCAGGCACCAAATCTTCACAAGTATATTTTCACTTTAATCTCGGTCTAGGTTGAGGGTCGAATGGGAGAAGATTAGAAGAAATTATAGCTAGCAAAATAGGAGTTGAATATTACATCAACTAGTATCGCTTTGAGCCTCAAAAAATGGAATGAAAGCGGCAAACTACTATTTGCAGGGAGTTCCTGGGTGAGCAATGGCTTTTTATGTATCAAAAGATCTGATCTTTATAGCTAGTTAACGAGATCAGCGCAATCAGAATGACAGGATACGTAAGTAAAGCAGGGATCATGCCAAGTCAAAATTTGAGGTATTTAATATTTTCTAGTCCAGCAAGTCCATCAGATGGGTCCCGTATACAAGAGTCATAACGGGTCCGACTCCCGGAGAAACACCGCCGCCGGCAGAAAAAAAAGTTCCCCAGCACGGCGAGAACCTTACGATTGATCACCACCCACACTTCCTGCAGTTGTTTCTCAGGTCTCTCTCGGCGAGGTTAGTACTTTCAAAGTCTTCAAATTACCAATTACCTCAAGCATCCTTCCTCAGTCCCGTCAATTTCATACCTTTCAACCCCATCTACCAGTGGAGGGGCATATACCCCGCGGTGGGCTCCCACAATCGCTAACTTTATCACAGTCGCTCGAGACACTGCTTATACAATGGCTCAAGAACAATTGCGCGTCCTCGTTGTCGGCAATGGCGGCCGTGAGCATGCTTACGCTTGGAAGCTGAGCCAGTCGCCCCTCGTCGACCACGTCTATGTCGCTCCCGGAAACGGTGGTACTGGTCTGGGTGCTTCCAGCAAGATCTCCAACGCCAATGTCAAGGGCGATGATTATCCCGGCCTCGTGGCTTTCGCCCAGCAGAATGGTGTGAACCTCGTTGTGCCCGGTCCTGAGGCGCCCCTCGTCGACGGTATCAAGGGATACTTCCAGGCCGGTAAGTCGAACAAGTTTAAACCATCTTTGCACAATTGATCACTGAGGCATTTTCCCACTCTGAATAGTCGGTATCCGATGCTTCGGTCCCTCCAAGGCCGCCGCCCGCATGGAGGGCTCCAAGACCTTCTCCAAGGACTTCATGCAGCGCCACCACATTCCCACTGCTGCTTTTGGAAACTTCTCCGATTACGAGTCCGCCCGCCGCTACCTCGACACCGTCTCCCACAACGTTGTGATCAAGGCCTCTGGTCTGGCCGCTGGCAAGGGTGTTGTCATTCCTACTACCAAGGAGGAGGCGCACCAAGCACTCAAGGAGATGATGCTCGACCACCAGTTCGGCAATGCCGGTGACGAGGTCGTCATCGAGGAGTACTTGGAGGGTGACGAGCTGAGCATTCTCACCTTCAGCGACGGCTACACTATCTACTCCCTGCCCCCTGCGCAGGATCACAAGCGCATCTTCGATGGTGACAAGGGCCCTAATACTGGTGGCATGGGCTGCTATGCCCCTACGCGCATTGCGCCTAAGGAGGTTCGCGATGAGATTGATCGCACCATCATTCAGCCTTCCATTGATGGCATGCGGAAAGACGGTATGTCACGCGACACTTCATGGAAAGATCAGCGCATAGTTCTAATACAATATAGGCTTCCCCTTCGTTGGTATTCTCTTCACCGGTATCATGATGACCAAGACCGGCCCGAAGGTCCTCGAGTACAATGTCCGTGGTGGTGACCCCGAGACCCAGACCCTTCTGCCCCTGCTCAGTGAAGACACCGATCTGGCCCAGATCATGGTCGCCTGTACTGAGCACTGGTTGGATGGTGTCTCGATCAAGGTCGAGTCCAACTACTCCACCACTGTTGTCGCCGTAGCCGGCGGTTACCCCAACTCCTACGCCAAGGGCAAGCCCATCACTTTGGATGCCACTCCCGCCGGCACCCTGATCTTCCACGCCGGCACCACCCTGTCTGGTAACGAGCTTCAGACCTCCGGTGGTCGTGTCATTGCTGCCACCGCCACCGCCGCAACCCTCGAGGAGGCTGTCTCCAAGAGCTACGAGGGTATTGCTACCATCCACTTCGATGACATGTTCTTCCGCAAGGACATCGCACACCGCGCTTTCCGCCAGACTGCCGACACCTCGCTGACCTACGCCGCCGCTGGTGTGTCCATCGATGCCGGTAACGAGCTGGTCAACCGCATCAAGGCCTCCGTCGGTCGTACCAAGCGCCCCGGTACCGATGCCGTCATTGGCGGCTTCGGTGGTCTCTTCTCTCTGGCTGCAGCCAACCCCGAGTACCACACCGACTCTCCCACCTTGATTGGTGCTATTGACGGTGTTGGTACTAAGCTCAAGATTGCCCACACTGTCGGTATCCACGACACCGTTGGTATCGATTTGGTTGCTATGAACGTCAATGACCTGGTCGTCCAGGGTGCCGAGCCTCTCTTCTTCCTTGACTGCTACTCTTGCGGTCACTTGGATGTCCCCACCGCCACGGCCTTCGTGACTGGTGTTGCAGATGGCTGTGTGCAGGCCGGCTGTGCCCTGATCGGTGGTGAGACCGCCGAGATGCCCGGTCTGTTCATTGACGACACTTATGACGCCGTTGGTGCCGCTGTCGGTGCCATCAACACCAGCGGTCCTCACGCTCGCCAGATCCTCCCCCACACCGATGCCATGCGCTCCGGTGACGTCCTCCTTGCCCTTGGCTCGTCTGGCCCTCACTCCAACGGCTACTCGCTTGTCCGCAAGATCGTCGAGCGTGCCGGTCTGGACTTTGCCGACCCCGCCCCCTTCACCATGCCCGGTCAGACTGAGCAGCTCTCCCTGGGCCGTGCCTTGCTCACCCCCACCCGCATCTACGTCAAGTCCATCCTGGCCGCGCTCAACGCCCACTCGACTGCCATCAAGGGTCTCGCTCACATCACCGGTGGTGGTCTCACCGAGAACATCCCCCGTATGCTGCCCTCGACCCTCACCGCCGCCGTCGACGTCAGCTCTTGGGCCCAGCCTTCTGTCTTCCAGTGGCTGCAGCGTGCCGGTAACGTCTCCCCGGTGGAGATGGCTCGCGCATTCAACTGCGGTGTTGGCATGGTCATTGCCGTGGAGCCCTCAGCCGAGGAGGCAATTCGTCAGAGCTTCGAGACTGCTGGTGAGACTGTCTACCGTATTGGTGAGCTGCGTGCCCGTGCTGAGGGTGAGGAGGGCTGCGTTCTCAGCGGCCTGGAGTCGTGGAGCGCATGATTTCTCTCTCGGAAGAGGAAGAATCTATCCATTTGAATTTTTTTTTCTGCGATATTTAGTCGTTGATTGTTATGACATTTTTCTCGTTACGCTTTTGTCGGTCTCGTGACACAAAATTAGGGCTTGTGCTGGTCCTGGAATGAATGATGCTGAATTTTCCTGTATTATGGATGAAATGATACATACACTTATATACTGTCAAGAATTGAAAGTTTTTCTAGACGTGTCTCCTGTCTCCTAGTTTTCTTTCCTCTTCACGTTCAAGGTTCGAGAATCCGATCAATGCCCTCGGCATGTATCAATTGTGCACAATATAATCTCTTCCGAATCAAGACCTTCTCGTACTGGTCTAGTAAGTTTTGTCTCATCTTTCCTTTCTCTTTCCTCTCGTCTTTCGAATCGCCTCTCGTCTTTTCTCCTTTCTCGTTCTTCTTGCCAACTTATAAAACAGAATCGAAGGTTTAGTCACACCATGCACCACGCATCAAGCTTCCCGGGCTCTTCCAAGGTAGTCAGAAGTGATGAGAGGAGGATTGATTGTTTACGCCGTCCAGCCATTCTCCGGCGAGGGCGAGACGGAGGCCCCACGACGAGACGGGGGGTTGGCCTGCTGGGCCTGCTGAATCAAGGCTTGGATAGCCTGAGTCTGCTCAAGCAAGGCCTGTAACTGCGCAGCCAGGTCGAGAGGCTCCATCGGCAACCAACACAGATTTGAATGTATCATCCATATCCATGTCTCCATCGACGGCGACAAATTGTAGAAGACCGGGGTCCTTCCTTGTTATTGCTTTTTCGCGATGCTTCCATTGAATGAGCAGGCGACGTTGTTGCTGCCTTTTGGAAATAATGTACGAGGTAAGCCACTAGGTTAGGAGCAAGTGGCACCGGTGCGAGGCGAGACTCCATTCCATGGAACTGGAAGATCAATGGGGCCAGGACGAGGCGCAACCGAGGCAGGAATGGTGGCAGCAACAGCGATATTTGAGTCAGGGGCTGTACCAAAGTAAAGATTCCCAGTAACATTAACATTCCCGAAGCTTGGGGTCGGGGTTTGTCTCCAGCTTGCCGTGGGTAGGGGCAGAACCGTCGTATATGACCAGGACGACGGCATCTTAGGCAAGGAGGGGAAGGGAGAGGTTGCTGAATCCCGTTGCTAAACCATGATATCAGTATAACTAAATCATGTTGAAGTATTTGGAAAATGTGTAGGGTAGGTACATAAGGATACATCAGTGGTGAGAGTGATAAGATTCAAAGATCTTTGGGTGAAGACATACTTTGATACATCGTGGTTGGATTAACGAAGAGACGTGAAAAGAGATGTAGGCAGCGAGTGGAAGAGAAATTCATGGTCATTCGAATGCAGATGACTTACTTATTAGGGATACTAGCCTAGTTTATAATCTATAGAGGGCAGGTCGTCTTAAAGGCAGTATAAGAACGTCACTTGCACGAGGGTGGCTAGGGGACAAGCTAACCGCGAATGCTGTTCTTACGGGCCAAGATCAATACCCAGTTCCTAGAGTTTAGAGATATTTCTTATCCAGTGGAAACCGATTCAGTTAGTCTCTTCAGTCTATCCTCACCAATGAACGATAATTCTCATTGTTATTCGTTTTCCAAATTGTATGCCGATTCTATTGAATACCGCAATTGCGGACAAGGGATCTTTTTCCATCTATCGGCCACCGTACTCGGCTCATTCATTCTACAACAAAGACTGTTCATCTATTTAGCACACCTCTTCTTATCTTTAGACTTATTGCATAGCAAACATTGCCCACATCTTCATGTATGACCGACCTGCTTTGGCAACTTCGCCATGACAAACAAAGATTGTTGATTTATCAAAGACAATTTTACGAAGAGATGGTTCAGAACAGATACTCGTTGTTCATTGGGATCCTTACTCGCCAAAACACACTGACAGGGTAAGATTGTACTGCTCACCATAGAGTGAGTGCAGCACAGGTATGATATTCAAGCACCACACTCCAGACACCACAGAAACCACACACCATAAGCCTCCTGGCCGGTTCCAGGGCAGCCGTGTTGAAAATGAAAAGTACAGGAAGAAGGCTGTACTAGAAAAAGTGGGGGCGAAACACGCCGTCCGGCCGTTCTCCAGGGCAGGCGTGGTAGAAGAGGTGTTGGTCGAGCCTCACGCCGTCCAACCATGCTCCGGGGCAGGCGTGGTGGAAGAAGAGGTGAAAGAGGAAGACGCCGTCCGGCCATTCTCCGGGGCGGGCGCAGCAGGCTGGATGTTGGCCTGCGAACGAGGTTGATAAAAGGGTGCCGCAAGGGCAGCAGGGGCAACGGGGAGACGGGGACCAACGGTGATGATGCCATGGTCCATGATGAAAGAGCCGTTGTCCACTGTGATAGAGCCGCCGGCAAGGTTGATCATTGTACCGTTCAGATAGACAGTACCCGTTCCCGCAATGGTGTTACCCTCAATCCGCAACGAGCCACCACGAGGAGTCTGACGCTGGCGGTCTTGTTGTCGACGACGGCGGCGGGCACGAGGACAATGCCGTGCCGAATGGCCGACGCGGGGACCGCAGTTCGAGCAGTATGCCCGACATTGGCCAAGGTGACGATTGTCACAGGTTGCGCAGCGCGGCCGGCACTCGCCACGGTGGTGATTCCCACATCGGGGGCATCCGGGGGGAGAGAGACGGGGACGGGGACGGGGAGGCTCCTCGGGCTGGTCGCCCGGGCGTCTGACACCAGCAAAGCTAAAACATCATATTAGAATCAAAGAACTGCACTTGACGTGGATCTGTGACGTATCGGGGAATTGTCTTGGAAGCATCTGCGGCAGATGGAGGATGATGGAGGAGGATAATGGAGGAGGATAATGGAGGAGGATAATGGAGGAGGGTATGTCGGTTGAAGGAGATGCGGTTGTGAGTGTGAGGAAGGTGTGAGAGGGTCATGCGAGGGCATTTGAGATCCTTTTGAGATGAGATTCAAAGATCTCGAGATGAAGACTCACTTTTGATTCATGATGGGTGTGTTGAAGAAGAGAAAACGCGAGGGGAGGGGAGGAATGGCGTTTTGTATTCTTTTGTGCTGTTTACATGCTGAAAGAGGAAGGTGTGATGTGGGAGGGGAGGCATACTTGTTGTATAACAGGCAAGAACGGACATTGACTGTTGACGGAAGACAGCAAAGGTCAATGCCCGTGTATGCGTATTAAAGATAATTACAGACAGCCAAATTCAATACATCAAGAGAAACTTATAACAAAGCATCACCTAAATTTATTCGTCTAAAGATCTCTGTCCTTACCTACCTGTCAAGTTGAATTTTCATGGAGGGTAAGCAAAGGCTGAGGTTAATCGCACGCCAACTTTTGCTTTCGCACGACAGACTATTCTATATAGTGGATGATAGGTACATCGAGTACCTAGATATCCTCATAATACCTACTAAGCCTTTTACTTTAGCTATTAAAAAGATAGTTTAAAAGACATTAATAAAGATCTTTTATGAAAGGTAAAGACAAAGCACATATATTACCTTTCTCCAGTCTAAATATCAAAGCTCCAGTGTACCTATTCTCCACCATATCCCAGGATGGAATACTCTGTCGTGCGAAAGCACAAGTCAGCGTACGATTAACCTTATCATAAGCAAAATCTAGTTAATGATGGACAAGAAACGACTGTTCAACTCGACGTGTACACCCAAAGAGTTTTCCCAACTAGCGTACCAACAGTATAGCGCAGGAAGAGGTCAGTAGGTGCAGTCTTTTCATCTACCATCTGGAACAGCGGCGAGAATTGCAAATGTAGTTTTGTTCCATCGTAGTGTGCCTGAATAATCCTGCCATCTTTGGAGCCGGTATAAGAGACAAGTATCATCTGTGATATTACTTAACACTTGAACTCTTTTGAAGGGTAGGTTGACACAATGACAGTATCCCTTCATCCAGAAAGTGATCAGGGACAGATATAAGTTAACATACCGGCTGATTGCAATGATTCTTGTAGAGACTGCGCCGAGCCCGTATCATGAACCATCTCACAATAGACTGGACTTCATGGATGATCAGGCTCTCTGGAGCAATGCCTGCTGCAAACTCTACCCAGTTCCAGAGAACTGCAGGTGGCAAGGGATCTTTCAATGTTAAGTCCTCGACCACATCCTCAATTCTCCAGCGAACATCAGTAGGTGGCCCATATAGTCCCGCTAGCTCAAGGTCCCCTTTCCCCGCTCTCGTCCTATCGACAGTCAAACTTCGATGTTTCAATAAACATACTCATATACATACCTCCATCGACAACTCAAGGGAGACAAATCACTCAAGTAGCAGGGGTCGAAACCATCCTGAGGAGGGCCTGGGATCCTATCTCTCCGGGCTCTAAGTAACGCCTCCATATGAAGAAGGGTATCTTGTGCGGGGTCAATCCAAAGATCAGGACAAGCGTCCCGGATTTCACAGTTATACAAATACCGTGCGCAACAAAACAGTCCTTCTTCATCGGCTTCTGACTACTTAGAGGTCCGATACCCAACGCTAACCCAGTGTGCCATCTGATCGGCAGCTCGACGGAGGCAGCGATCCCAACTCGGTACGAATGTTAACTCTGGGATTGTTTGGGGGACATCCTTGTCTTCCTTTAGTGGATGCGTTTCGTGAAGATTGAGATGCTGAGGTTCGAAGAAACAAGGGTCAAATTGAAGCTTTTCTTCACCTGGACTCAGTTCAACTTGTTTGGCTTCGATGCCTAGTTCATGGAGGTGATCGACTGATAGGTACCTCAAAGAGGTACGTTCTACCAGTCGGTAGATTCGACAAATCTCATGACGGTATGAAGGCTGTTTGGTTTCCATAGTGCTGAAGAGTGATTATCAGCTCTATATTGCACACAGGTGGTAAGTGGTTTGATGGGGATCAGGAATGGTGAGGGAGGGAGAAGAATGGATGGTTATAAAATGGGGTGATGGGGGAAGTCACAAATAGCTTATGGACCGGAGGTTAAAACTTTGACAAATAAAAACCAAGGATATATGCGTTATACTCATCTTCTTTAAGTCTCAACGAAGCCTTTTCAGTCACGATCCTCTTAGGTCGGAGCATAAAAACGGTACTTGTACCGTCAAGAAAGATTAAGAGCAATTGAATCATATCTGGATGGAGTGTTTCTCTGGTTTTGTAAACTCGGACTCTCACAGTATCAAAACGAGGCTTTTTCAGGTATTGTCTTGTAATCTGACGAAGCACCATTGTGCAATCTGGTGATGTCACGGGAGTTGGTTGAAAAGGAAGGAGCGAAAGGTACCCTGGTACCTTCTGCACTGCCGATGTATGTTTACGTCCTCGCCAACTTTCCCTTTCCTCTTCCCTCTCGAACTTCCCTTTCTCAACGTCTCCTCTCAACCACAAGTCCCCTTCAATGACATCGAAACTTGTGAAATTTGCTGATCATGGCTACAGAAGCACCAAACCATATCCCGGCTACGAAGGATGCATGGCGACAAAGGGTTCAAGAAATGGGAATTCCCGGCCTACACCAAATGACGACCCTGCAACCCGCTTCCAATATTAACGAGCCACAGTTCCTCGCGTTCAAGGTCATCTGGCCCGAAAGAAAGCCAGCCACGGAGTTTTCCTTTGATGGGGTGTGCGCTGATCTTGAGACAGCTCGTCAAATGTTGGCAGAAGATCCTGGGTTCCAAGACTATCTAACCCATATCCTGAATGGCGAGACGGAGCTGAAGCCAGGAGAGAACGGACTGGATTTGGGCGCGTTCACAATACCGCGAGATTTTCAGCTGTTGATTCTACACCATTTCAAACGCGTTGCGAATGATGAAGGCATCAAGCTGCTAGACGACCTGGAATCACGAATGAAGCAACTCGAATTCTCAGCGTCGAACCGCAAGTGTGCCGAAGACATACCTGGTCCGAAGAAAGAAACGCTTTACCCAACAATGGTTGACATTGCGGCAGGATTGTATTTTCAAACAATTGCTTTTGTTTCTCAGAAGGCCTGCGTCTTCATGCCCTTCACACTGCCGTTCCAAAACGTCAAAGTCCTTTCGGGTGCCAGTATGCAAGCACGAGTCCTCAGGAAATTGATGGCGGAAAACTGTGACGACGTCTTTGCAATCATTCGGGTGGACAGCAAGCAACGAACACGCAAGAGCAACCCCAGAATTCTCTGGCAAGATTCGGCCGCAATCATTGCCTGGATCAATCATGAAGTCAAAAACAAGCGTGTCTACGAATTTCCGATGTGAGTAATATCTTCCCCCTCTGGTTCGATTTTGGGCCGTGCTGATCCGGGAAAGGCGTCTCTTGATTGCCCAAAACCACGATGAAGTCTATCTCTGTGTCCCCAAATACGATGATGGCTATCTGAAGTTTCTCATTGAAGATGACGACTTGACGGACAGTTTCCTGGAGATTCAAGAATACGGTCCCTTCTTCATCGACGAACGCGACGACATGGAGCATCTGGCAGTCATTATCACCACATACTGTCGGGCCGTTAAGGATTTTATCAGCCACAGAAGAGCACTGGAATGGATGACTGAGTCACGGATTGATACACCACTTCCACAAATGACAGACAATGCTTATCTTCCCCAATGCCGGACAAAGACCATCTGCGAAAGGGCAGACAATCATGATGATGATGATGACCATCTGCGAATGGGCAGAGTATTAACCACCTGCGAATGGGCAGACCACGAACCACCTGCGAATGGGCAGACATAACCATCTGCGAATGGGCAGAGAATGATGTTGATGACAATGGTGTTGATGATCTTCTGCGAATGGGCAAAATCAAAATCCCATCTGGCTCTGAAATAGCGTCATGAAATCAAACATGCTGCCTTTATCACCATTTCCATCCTCCCAATGGTACGTAGACTTAGAGATAAGCCCAAGTCCATCCGAAATGAGACAGACACTCCAGACCAACCCCAGGCACGGACCAAAGACCTACTACTCATGAAACATACTCCTTCCTTTTAATTCAAATATGGCGGACTCGAATATTCCAGGATAGAAAGTCTCTTCGTCATACATGCCATCCTTTACCCATGAACTCTTCGACTTGATACGTATAACAACCACCCCACCCCACTCAAGTCTAATCCAGCCCAGTCATTTCCTCAACACAACCAAATCCAGTCCATTCACGCAGAGTACGACACACTAACCACACCCCCTCCCCCAATAGTCCTCAACACTACGAAGTGAATCACCTTCAAAATGAACCACTCACCGAGAGACTCTTCCAGTGTATTTCCATTTACCATGAGAATGGATGGACATCCACCTCAAAGAATTCATTAAACAGGGCATCCGCAGTACACGACAGCATCCTTATGTAGACAACATTGTATTCCAATATCCATACATACATACATACGAGTCCGCAAGGGTACTAACAACTAGAGCATCAAACAAAGCAAATTAAAGCAAAGCCAAAACTACCTAGTGAAAGAGGAAAGAGGAAAGAGGAAAGAGGAAAGAGGGAAAGAGGGAAAGAGGGAAAGAGGGAAAGAGGGAAAGGAAACTTGGCATAACCGAGTTAGACTTTGCACGTTAAACTTAGGTAGTAGACAAGTACGGAGTAGTGTGTTGGAAGATGGATAGATAAACCTCAGTAAGGTAGAGCAGGGAAAAACGGGGGGAACAGGGTAAGGCGAGGAAAAGAACACTCAGGAAGCCATGTCAACAAGTAAAAACGCAGAGCGAATGAAGGTGGAACCCCATGAAAAAAAAATAAAGAGCTGTGAAAATTTGGAAAGTTTCAAAGAAAAAAAAGAGACAAAGACTCTATTCCACTAAAATCGAAGAATTTCCATTTTCAGGCTATCCGCTTGATAATGCGAGTCCAACAACGCTTGCGATCCACCAGTTGCCTCCATCCTGCCTTTTGATACACCAGGAAAGTACCGAGCGACGACGATCAAAGCTTCGAACAAAGAGAAGAAGAAGCTTAGAAGCACTTGCGGTGAACGATCGAGGGACCGCTCTCGTCGTACTCCTGCTTGGAGATCCACATCTGCTGGAAGGTGGACAGCGAGGCGAGGATGGAACCACCGATCCAGACGGAGTACTTGCGCTCGGGGGGAGCAATGATCTTGACCTTCATGGAAGAAGGAGCAAGAGCAGTGATCTCCTTCTGCATACGGTCGGAGATACCGGGGTACATGGTAGTACCACCAGACTAGAAAGGAGAGAGTTAGATGTGGAGTCCAAGACATGAAATGCAGGCAGAGAGAAGGGGGTGGGGGGGGAACATACCATGACAATGTTGCCGTACAGATCCTTACGGACATCAACATCACACTTCATGATGGAGTTGAAGGTGGTAACGTGGATACCGCCAGACTCAAGACCCAGAACGTTGGGCGAGAACAGAGCCTCGGGAGTACGGAAGCGCTCGTTACCAATGGTGATGACCTGACCGTCGGGCAGCTCATAGGACTTCTCGAGGGTGGAGCTCTGGGAAGCGGTCTGGATCTCCTGCTCAAAGTCGAGAGCGACGTAGCAGAGCTTCTCCTTGATGTCACGGACGATTTCACGCTCGGCAGTGGTGGAGAAGGCGTAACCGCGCTCAGCCAGGATCTTCATCAGGTAGTCGGTCAAGTCACGACCAGCCATGTCGATACGGGAGATGGCGTGGGGGAGGGAGAAACCCTCGTAGATGGGGACAACGTGGGTGACACCATCACCAGAGTCAAGGACGATACCAGTGGTACGACCGGAGGCGTACAGGGACAGGACGGCCTGGATGGAGACGTAGAAGGCGGGGGCGTTGAAGGTCTCGAAGACAATCTGGGTCATCTTCTCACGGTTGGACTTGGGGTTGATGGGAGCCTCGGTCAGGAGGATAGGGTGCTCCTCGGGGGCCACACGGAGCTCGTTGTAGAAAGTGTGGTGCCAGATCTTCTCCATGTCGTCCCAGTTGGTGACAACACCGTGCTCAATGGGGTAGCGGAGGGTAAGGATACCACGCTTGGACTGTGCCTCATCACCGACGTAGGAGTCCTTCTGGCCCATACCGATCATGATACTGGAGGCATCATTGTGTTAGTTTTCGGGGGATTTTCAAAGGTAAAAAAAAAACTTGCGGTTCTTTCGGACCAGCGCATAAAAGCAACAGGAGACCGATCGAGACCAGAAGAAATTGGAACAAGGGGGAGGAGATATTTACCCATGGTGACGGGGACGACCGACAATGGAGGCTATTCATCATGGTCAGCAATTGTTTTTTTTTGTTTTTCGTCCATTTCTCGGTCAAAAGTTTAAAAGCGACAAATTTTCCGACCAACTCCCAGCTTAGCCGGTCCCGACGCAAGGGTTGGTGGGATAGGCATTGCCAGGAGGAGGGGGGAGTGTTTGCCATTGCAAGTAAACCTGTGTGGGGAGGAGGGGGGGGGGGGGTTTTGGTTGGGACTTACGGAAGACAGCTCGAGGGGCATCGTCACCGGCGAAACCGGCCTTGCACATACCCGAGCTACAGATAAAGCATCAGTAAAGAGATTCTTCCATCGAAGCCAGGGAGGGGGAATAATAAGGATTCGAGTTGGAATCCTGGAGAGATGGTCTGGGCAGCGATTGGGATTCATCTGTGTCGTGGCGGTGGATAGGGGATGATGGAATCGGGACCGCGCGACCGGGGGACGGTGGACGAAGAACCCAAACACAGCCAGACCAGCTCTCCCCGAGCATCTTGCCCCCATTTCATCACGTACCCATTGTCAATGACGAGAGCAGCGACTTCCTCTGTAGATGAGTCGATGAATTAGCATCCGAGTTCTTGATTTCGAGGTTGAATTCAACGGTCATCACGTCAGCTTCGCTCAGCGCTGGTTCTCCAGACCAGCTTTGAGGGGGTGAGCCCAGGCGCTGAGGTGGCCACAACGGGATTAAACACCGTGAGAGAGGAGGGTAGAGAGGATAGAACATACCTTCCATTGCGAATGAGATGGATGTAGATTAAAGTAGGATATGGGGAGAGGAAAGAAAAGGGTGAAGAGAGGGGGGGGGAGGTTGGAAGAAGAGCGTATAAAGCGGGAGGTCCGTTAAGGTGTGTGTAAGGGGGGGGGAAGGGAGGAAGGAAGGAAGGGAAGAGGGAGGAAGAAGTGGAGAGGGGCCAGATGTGGTTTGGCTGGTTTGTGATGGTTTGTTGGTTGGGGACCCGCTCTCTCTCTCTCTCTCTTCTCTTGGGTTCACACTGGAGTCTGTGTGTACGAGAGTCTTGACCAGAGTGGTGTTATGCTGATCAAATCTTACTCTGATTACTGCAGTTATCAATTACTCTTGACATCCTGCGTCTCTGTAACTATTTATGCAATTGCTCTATCCGCCAATCCCCAAGGCAGACACCATTCCTGCTGAACCTTTCTTATTATTGCTCTGCCTACCACACCCCAGTGGCAAGCCTTTTTCCTACACCACCCGTTCTGTATTGCGTACACCCTCGCGGGGCATCATCTGTCAAGGGACAACGGGATTACTTGACAATCTCTAGACCCTTATTTTGGGGGGGAATGACATCCATTGACATGGATATCTGCCTAGTGGCATCCACCACGATTGTCATAACGGTAACCTTTTTTCCCCTATACAGTACTATACTCACGTAGGCGACACTCTATACTCTCCTCCATCCTAGTCCAGAACAGGCTCCGACATTCATAACCCAGAGTCATTATTCAAGTGGCGGGGGAAATGGAAAAAGGGCCAGCCAGGACGGAGGAGTTAGTGTGGTTTACTCCGTTCAAGGTCACTTCTAAGTATAGAACCCCTCCATGTCCGTCCACAGCACTGCCCCCGACCCCCGAATGGTACTTGACCGGTACGACTCCGTACCAGACCACTACTAGACCCCGTCATTGGCATCATAGCCTCAGACACACAACCCACATACCATTTTGGTTCGTATAACATACCACAGGCGTCCCGCTTCTTCGCATTGAGTACTATGCCATTGAGGCCCAAATCATTGTCGGGCGATATAAAATGCTAGTTGTTCGTTCTCTGCAAGAAGATCTGTTATCGGGCCTTACGCAAGCGCCATGCCAGGAAACATGGTTCTCACGAGGTTCCAGCGTGGCTCCGGCGGGTGAACCGTTACCGCCATTTGCCATTTGCCATCTGCCATTTGCCATCTGCCATTTGCCATTTCCCGTTTCATTTCCCCGTGTGCGAGACGGTGAGTGGCAAGTCACGTGCTTTAGAGGGGGAACAAGGTCCCAGTCACATGATCGAACCTGCTGGGCGCCGCACGAATCGTCCAGATTCGACGTCAGATTAGATAATCAGATCGCATTCGCGGTGCATATTATCACGATTCTTAGAGTATTGCAATTCTCTTGACACCAGAAACATATCGACACACAAACCCTCCTACACAAATAACACCTCCTCTCCTCTACTACTACCAACCCTGCCACCACAAATTATGGACCCCACAATGAACAAGCTCCTCAAATGGAGCGTCACCAACTCCTCACAAAAAAACCCCGACGGCACCGTCGCCCCTCCCAGCGCCGAAGAAGCCAAGCGCACCCTCACCCCGGACATGATCAACGCGCTGATGGGCGGTCCCTCAGACGCAGACCTAATGAAAGCCGCCATGGAAGTCCTGCACTCGGACGAGTCCGATCTGGAAAACAAATTGATCGCCTTTGACAACTTTGAACAACTCATCGAGGGCATCGATAATGCGAATAACCTCGAGCCGTTGGGCTTGTGGACTCCGTTGGTGCAGTTGCTGAAGCATGAGGAGGCGGATATGCGTCGGATGGCGGCTTGGTGTATTGGGACGGCGGTGCAGAATAATGAGAAGGCTCAGGATAGGGTATGTCTGTCTACATTGCGAGATACGGATCTGCGAAGATTTGAATTATGCTAATGCTAACACTGAGTGATGTGTAGTTTGTTGTCTTGAATGGTATTCCTACCCTGGTCTCCATGGCTACCTCCGATTCCAACCCCGCCGCCCGCAAGAAATCGATTTATGCGCTTTCGTCTGCTGTGCGCAATTACCAGCCTGCTATGAATGAGCTGGTCAAGGTTCTTCCTGAGGGGTATCCCACTGATAAGACTGATGCTGGTGATATGGAGGCTGTCGATGCTATCATGGACAAGTTCCGTGCTCACCCCGTCGGCTCGGCGTGAGCGGTGTCTGATGGAAACCGAATTTTTTTTTTTTCAGTACAGCCCGGGAGATGGTGTACGACCTCTCCACCGTGGCATGAAGTGTATCAAGCCTGGTGGATTGTACCATCGATGGAGGCTCCAGCATAATGTCCCCCTGCTCCAGGCATACATAGCTGGAGAGCGAGACTGGCCCGCAATCACTAGGCTTGGCCGAAACCAACCTCCTGCGCAAGTCATCCTTTTCAGGATGGCCCTATCAATCACATGGATAGTGTCCCGCTGATATAGTCTCGGGTTGCGGTATCATTTGTCGAGCAACCCCGACATCAGCAGAAAAGGGATTTGATCTGATATGTTATACCCCGGACTACAGGTCCCATACGTAACGATTTCAATTTAATGCAATGCATAAACCAAGAACATAAACCAAGAACATAAACCAAGAACATCCACATAATCCAAATAAGATCTACCTAATTAAAAACCTGGGTACCTAAATTGTAGTACGCGTCAAGCACTCGTAGATCTCGAGCCGTAGCTTGGCATCCGAAATATACTTCGCTGCCTGAACCACCACCATAACCGCTCCGACAATTACAACAGCAGTTTAACCACTCATCCACGATAAACACCAGGCAGAATGATATCGAAACAGCATCGCTAACCAGATGATCCTAAGGTTCACATACACTCTCACACGCTCTAACCTTGGTGATCTACCATCCAACCTTGAGTCGTGTAGTACTCGACCAACACCTCCCGGCCCGACATTTCTCCGCAGCCCCAGGCCCATCGTCATCGGCATCCAAAGCTCACCACAACCCCAGCTCACCCATCAAATACCGTATAACATACACCACCCACCACACACGGCCACCATGGACGTCTCCGGCAACCGGCTCTTCCGGTTCTCCAAGCCTGAATGGCTGAATAACTCCGCCGTCCGCAACGCAGGTGTTTACACCTCCGGCGCACTGGTACGTATAGCCCCCGATGCGACCTCATCTCCAATTCCCACCCCTTCAAAACCCCAATCTAACAACCTTATCCACAGTTCGCAGCAGGCTTCTTCTTCCTCATCGACGTAGCATCCTTCTCCCACAGCGCCCGCAACGGCTCAGACGTGCACATCAAATTCGTCGACTGGATCCCCGGCATCTGTTCCGCGCTGGGAATGCTGGTGATCAACTCGATTGAGAAGTCTAGGCTGCAGGCCGATAGTTTCAGTTACAGTGGTGGCGGGGTGGCGTGGAAGGCACGGTTTGTGTTGTTTTTGGGATTTGCGCTTTTGGCGGGGGGGTTGGCGGGGAGTGTGGTACGTGATCACCCATAACCCTGCATTCATTTGATTGGGTTTGATGAGAGTCGAGTTATTCGAGGGTTTTGCCTGGAAGAGTGATGGGGCTAACGATGTGTGTGCTGTGCTTGCAGACGGTTATGGTACTCAAGTACCTCGTTAAAGACTATCCCATTCAGACGCTGTACTTTGGTATTGCGAATGTGGTGGCTAATGGATTGGTTATGCTGAGGTACTTTTCATCCGAGATCGATCCTTTTTGTCTGATATATTGTGGCTAATTGTCTTGTCTTGCAGCTCTGTCGTGCTCTGGGTCTCCCAGAATATCGAGGATGATTACACGTATAACCTGGCGCTGTGAAGTGGAGGCATTGATCGATGAATTGACCGAGTCCTGATCGGATTGGACTTGATATACCTATTTTGCGCCCTTGATATCGTTTGTATTTTATGCGCGGATATGATGACTTGGATTGGGTGTTTGGCATTCGCATCTTGGCTTGAGGGCTGGGGCTTAGCGTGAATGGAATGGAATTTTTTTTCTTATGATTATTTTGATTTCAAGGGAGTGGGAAGCGTACGTAGGAATTGTAAAGTTATTTCCTTCGAGAGAACCGCCAATATATGTAGATGGAGAGGAAAGTTGAAAAGAAGGTAAATCGCTATGACAATGACATTTCATTATGGCGTAAACACCCAACGCCTAACAAGTAAACCAAATCATCGTTAAATCCCACGACTCAATCCCCAAAAAGAGATTCATATCCAATCAATCCAATTCCACAAAACACCACAGTACCAGATGCAAGTTCATATTCTCATAACATAGCATACCCCAACCCCAAGAACCAGAACCAGATCAATGATCCTCACAAAACAGCCTCAACAACTCATCAATACACGTCATAGCCTTCCCCTTCTCCAGCAAAACAGGCGAGACTCCAACACCCCCATCCTTCAGATACTTGCGCAACGCAAACGCAGAGGCCTTGTACGTGGCATGGTACATGACTTTGAACTCGTCATCGTCCGCGACGGCTCCCGGGACAGGTGTTTCAGCGCGGAGAGTCTCTGGGGCTGGTATTGTGTTTTGGGTATCTGGTTCCGCCTCTGCAGTAGACCCGGAACCAGCGGGGTTAAGCTTGCTTGAGAAGGACGAGGATGTAGAGCGTGGGTTTGTGCGGTGGAAGCCATATAGTCTCATACAAGTGAGGATCGTGCGGGTGATTAGGTTCTTGTTTTCGGCGATGATGGCATCCGCGGATTTAGGTGGTGAGCTTGGTGTTGCGAGGTTGTTTTCAGATGTTGAGGTTGAGAGGAGGGATGGAGGTTGGACGTGCTGGGATGCACGGCGGGATGGAGGATCTAGGAAGGGATTTGGTGTTGCGGCGCGTTTTTGAGGGTCTGCGTTTGGAGCTGACCCTGGACCTGGAATTGGGGTTCCAGGTCCTCGTGCACCGAGTCTGCTGGCTGGTCTGTGTAGGCCTGCTCCAATTGATACAGATCGTGACCTGCGTGCTGCCAGCCGGTCTAGTGTTGGTAGACTCGGCGGGTCATCTTCTGGTTCGCGCTTTACTCGTAGCGTTTGGAGGTTCTGTGATGAGGACGATGGTCGAGACGAGGCCATCAGCTGGGAGACGGCCTCGCCGCCGCGCTGCCGGACGAGCCGGTGGTGCTGGGCAGCGACCTCAAAGAGGGTTGCTACCCGCTTGCGCTTTGGACTAGGCGAGTTTATATCCGGGAGGAATTCGGCCTGAGCAGAGGCACACTCTCCATCCGAGCTTGGTGGAGGAGATGGGAAGGCTTGCGCCTGAGTGAGGAGTGATGTAGATAGCGGCGCCGCATATATCCTCAGCTGGTATGGCTTCCCCGGAGAGGGAATGGGCTGGCCCGGGACATCAGACGGCGATGAGTGCGGCGGGGTCGGCGGGCGCGCGCAGGACGTCGCGGTCGACAACACGCCGTATATCAAGAGATCCGACGTGACAACGCTGGTATTCTTCACCGGGACACCATCGACACTGACCAGCAGGCCGACGGGGCATTGCACAGACTGGTGAAGTTCCAGTTCATATTGGTTCAACCATATAGCTCCCGCCAATTTGTTCTGGAGCCATTGGGACGTCCCCGCGTTCAGAGTATGTAGTTCAAGGTTGGGGCCTGCTCGGGCATGAAGTGGGATCAAAGCGGGATTGACGAAGCTGCGAAGACCGAGTTTGGCAGTTTTGGATATGTCGCATTGCCAGTGGGAAGTCGGGTCGACTAAGCGGATCCCTAGTAGCAAGGTTAGCCAAGGGCATGGCCGTCACGAGGCGCGTCGAAAGCTTTTACCTTCAAGCTGGCGGTCTTGGTTCAAGCTAATGGACCCCGACCAGATGTTCATTTTTTGGAGTCTATCGCTTGGACTGCTCCCCCATGGCAGTCTTTGTGTTGTTGATCGTGTTGGGCGGTCGATTAGTTGCGTCTGATAAATCGGCAATTGCTTGTCGGCGGAACGCGCTATGACGCGCGACGTCACGTGAAACTATATATCAAAGCCGATTTGGTGAAATGACTTGACATGTTTGAAGGCCCGACAAACCTCAAGAAAGTATTCCCAGTCATGTATAGGTAGAGGGATAGAAGGGAAAAACTACTTGGTATTTAAACAGATTATTGAGCACCCTGTCAAAATTAATGAAGCCAAAGCATTTACGGCGACCCTTTGTCCCGCCTTGGATTTCGAGGGCTTTAACTGCCATCGTACATCGAACGAGCGAATCGTAGATAGTAATTAGTGACGTGGTAGAAGCAAAAAATCCATCAGAAAGACTCTATATATACACTGCGTTAGAATACACCCAGAGTAACATAGCCAAATACATGCTAAAACCATCAAGCGGCAATCGACGCTAGAAAACCATTCCCCCGCTCCGAGAATATCGTGGATACGTGTAAAATCAAACTAATCGCGCAAAAGAAAGGTCATCATGGAGGCAATTTGGAAGTTCGTCGAGCCCCTATAGCCTAACAAAAGAAAGTATAGGCATAGGCACACAACCCATATTCCATCCAGTCATCAACAATCAGAACTCTTCCTGCTCCTGGAAAAACATCGAGAAGCTGATAATCGTGCCGTAAATCAATAGACCGCCAACGATGGACATGATCATAGCTGGAATCTCGATCGCTCCGCTGTGTGCTAGAACTGCGGGGAGTGCTAAAGAGAGTGGGGTGTCAGCAGATCGGGTCAGAATAATGGCTGACCGCCAGACAGTCACAGCAACAAGTCATCAGAGTCATGCGAAATCAATTCCAGAGAATGACGAACTTGTCCAGGCAATGACTGTTCAAGGTACGCTGCCGTGTCTGCTAAGCCAGGCGGTAATACGACGGACAACTCACCGATACCGGTCAGAACCAGGAACCCAGTCATGAACCGACCAAAGTCCATGGCCGAATTGCTCGAGCTGTCCATAAAATCATCTGGGTTCGCACATCGTCCACAGATCCAATTCGGGAGCGGCGCAACGATATAGATGGCAACGACCAACAGGGGCCAGTACTTGTGCCATAGAGCGGAGGAGAGAATAACAAGTAGGAAACCGATCGCAAGCACCTATATCAAGTCAGAAGGAAGTCCTAGCCATGTGTCTCAAGCTAGCAGGTGTCGGGTTGCGTACAAACGAGAGCGCGATGATGGTCTTGAGTCCAGCTGCCATGATTGCGGAGTCGCCAAAGTCGCCCGGTTCGACGAGATAGGAGGGGTTCGGTTAGAGTATAGTAGCGCGCAGTTCAGACGGAAAACTCAGAGGTAGTTTGAGAATGGCAGCCCCATTGGCAGGGATTGAGGGGAGAGAGTGAGCTTTGGAGATGGACGAGGAACGAGTGACGTTGGCGCCTGAAGGTCACTGGGTGTTGTTGCCTCAGGCAGCAAGAGCTCATGCTTCACACCGCGTCACCTTACCTGCCTGGCTCCAGCGTCTCCGTCTCATCCCCAAGCTCCATCCGCGCATTCTATTGCCCTCCTTTCTGTTTCCCCGCTGAATTGAAAGGCTTCTCATATCCCTCTATAATCTCCTTGTTTTTCATCACCTCCCGCCGCTATGTTCAGAAACAACTACGACAACGATGCTGTCACCTTGTAAGACCTACCCCGGCCAGTCCGCGAGGAACCAGCAACATACTAACTCGAGATTCGTAACAGCTCTCCACAGGGTCGGATATTCCAGGTCGAGTACGCACAGGAGGCTGTGAAGCAAGGATCCGTGGTTGTGGGATTGGTGAACAAGACACATGCCGTCCTGGTCGGACTCAAGGTTCGCCCTACACCCCATTATTGACAACCATCAGGGCATACCAGAAACAAGAAGCTAACTCGACCCCGGGAAACCAGCGTAATGCCGAAGAACTCTCCTCCTATCAGAAGAAGATCATCGAGATCGACTCTCACATGGCCATTGCCATCGCCGGCCTGGCCTCAGACGCCCGCGTCCTCTCCAACTTCATGAAGCAGCAATCGCTCGGTTCCAAGATGACCTACGGCCGACCAATCCCGCTGGAACGCATCGTCACGCAGATCGGTGACCGCGCGCAAACCAACACCCAGCAATACGGCAAGCGGCCCTACGGCGTGGGCCTGCTCGTGGCCGGTGTCGACGAGGCCGGTCCGCACTTGTTTGAGTTCCAGCCCTCGGGTCTGATCCACGAGATGGTGGCTTGTGCTATTGGCGCTCGCTCCCAGATGGCGCGCACATACCTGGAGCGTAACCTCGATAAGTTTGCGGACTGCAGCCGCGATCAGCTGATCAACCATGGTCTGCGGGCTCTTAAGGAGACGCTCTCGCAGGATAAGGAGCTTACAGTGGATAATACTTCTGTTGGTGTGGTTGGGTTGGCTCCTGAGGGATCCACGGGTCGTATCGAGAGCTTCAAGTTGTACGATGGTCAGGAGACCGTGCCGCTGCTGGAGGCTTTGGAGCGGTCTGAAGCGTCTGGTACTGTGGAGGACGAGTCGATGGAGGTTGATTCATAATTTCCTGATTTTAATGACTCCGCATAGACATGAAATCCTTGCTTATGCCGTGCTTTTTCTCCTCTTCATACTCTGCTCCTTTTCACGCTTACTCTATTTATACTCGAAGGGCCTTGACATTGTTTTGTTCTTCCAAGTCCGTGGATTCTATGGTCTACCGATTTATCTGGATAACTCTAAACCAATACACGCAGGAACATCAGCACATCCCAAAGCAAACCGTACTCCACCGCGATGATTCAGATCCACAAATGCAAGCGATTATTCCTCGCCCCAGTTCAACTGCATCCGATCACAGCTGCATTGATACTCCAACAACTTAGGAACAACCTCCTCGACAGTATGCGCCTCTGCCAAAATCGACCCATTCTCCACCGAAATGAATCCTTGCTCAACAGCATTACGCCTCCAAGCAAGCAACCCATCCCAGTACCCATTAATGTTCAACAACACAACACCAACACGGTGAATACCCAACTGATTCCAAGTCGTCATCTCCATCACCTCCTCAATCGTACCGAACCCACCAGCCAAAGAAACAAATCCAGACCCGGGCCCACCCTCAAGCACCATTGTAGCCATCATCCGCTTGCGCGTATGCATATCGTGAACGATCGTCGTAACACCGTATTCAGACTCGGGAATCTCTTCTCCCTCGACGGCCTCGGACTCCGCGAGAACACGCTCTGCAGCCTTGCCGCCCTTTTCTTCGGGGGTGGACGTGCCGTTCTCGACGCCCTTGGCGGCGACTTTGATTAAAGCGCGGGGAATAACGCCGTGGACTGCTTTGGGACCGGAGAGAGAGACGAGGGTCTTGGCGATCTCACCCATTAGTCCTGTGGTGCCCCCGCCGTAGACGAGTTGGACATTGTGCTTGTGGAACTCGTTGGCTAAAGCTCGGGCTGCTTCAAGGTGGACTGGGTCTTTGCCTGGTGTTGAGCCGCAGCTGGATACCCCCGTGAAGGGAGATTAGTTAGCTCTAGTACTCATCGTGTAGCCTCATACCGGACAAGACGTATACAACTCAGTCATCAAAGTAATGATGAGCGGGGTGGCGGAAGGTATGACTCACAAGACACAGATGACGGCGGGCTTATTCTCAGCCATGATGGATGATATTCAAGATGCAAGTATGTGTGAAGCTGTAAGTATGTATACAAAATGTATTCCTCTTTGCGAGAAGTAACAAGAAGAGAAGTGGGAGTGTTATGATGTGGCAATGGCAAGGAAAGAGTCGTTGGAGGCCGCGGAGGGCCAATTCTGGGATGCAGACCCACTCCGATAAGATAAAGCAATGCAGTGACGACCACGTAGGCTCTTGCTAACCCGTGGTTGGTTCCAACAAAGGCGCTTTTGCTTTGTTTGCTGGTTTCCAGGGGGTTGTGAGTCAATCAATCATGGCTCTGGGATGGAGGAGCTAAATGAGATCGTTCCTTGATCTACCACATCTTTTTGAACTAGATCTACTATGTATAGCGGGGTAGCTTAATTAGCTGAGAAGTCAAGTGTTGAATGGTCTAGAGAGATGGTGTCTGAGCCATGAAGAAAAACGATCCAGACGACCTTTAGAAAGACCTTAAAAGAATGGTGTTTAAGGGCAGGAAGTGAAACAACATCTGGATGAGCTGTTTCTCTGGCCTCTGCATTCGAATTTCCGAGCTGCTACTGTACGGTGCATCTACCGGGTTCGTTTCATCACCCAAATTGATAAGCCGAACATGACACAAACTGGGATAAAGGACATGTCCAAAAATGAGAGCCAGATGGAAATAACTAGTGTCTTGATTTCGTAAATTCTATTAATTCATACCATCCAGACGCCATATAGAAAATGTGCTTGTGCCCCATCTTGACACAGCACGGGTATCATTGAGTATGCAAATCAGCTCGCAATCCGGTTCTTCTTTTTCTTCCCCTTACTCTCACCCGGAGTCGGTGGGGCGCTGCTCTTCTCCGACGCCTTCCCTGGCGTATCGATTCGAACCTGTGGGGTAGTCGATCGCCCTCGTACCCCAGACGGTGTATTCATTCCCGTGCCTAGGGTGGCCTTGGAAGCGGGTTTCCCTGCGGCACCAGCGGCACGATCACCATCGCCAACCCGTGACAAGATGAAAGAGCCGGGCTCTCCAGTTAAAGGATGCTCGTCCATGAATTCATCGCCGTATTTGGTGAAGAGGTGGAATGCTTCGGCCAGGTTTCGCGTGTCTTTGAAGTTGGAGCTGGTCGTTGAGACGCCGAGACCGGCCTTGCCTGTGGATTGTGTTTCGCCAGCAGAGGACTGAGTGGCATCGGGCATTGGTGTGTTTTCCTTGCTCTGCTGGGAGGACTGCTGACCGGGTTCCGTGTTGCGGGCTGTGGGTGGTAGGTATGTGTGCCCTGTGGATGGTGTGAATGTGGGGAGGGTCGAGGCTGTCTTTAAGAGTCGGGAAAGCGACGTGACGGCAGTGAGCTGGAAACAAAGAGCGAGTTAGCATTCAGCGTTCGAGCGGGATGCAAGGCCAGTCCCAGATCACAAAGGATACAGCTTACAATTCGGTTCCCGACCACACTGGCAACCGACGGTGCCATGTAGATAGTGTCGCCGACCACGAAATAAGTCGCGATCACCGTCACCTCATCCTCCATTCCACTCCGCTTCCGCCGGTCCTGCTTCCGAATCACCCAAATGTTATTTGGCTCAAAGTCGAAACGATTCGGGTTAGACTGCGCCGCAGCCTCGAGAGGATCAAATGAGACAATGAATTCCAGGCCTTGCATTTGCTTCAGTTTCCCCTCAAAAGTCGCACGAGTTTCAACGACGTGCCGGAGGGACTCGTTGTAGGTAGCTTGAGTCGCAAGGATACCATTGTTGGATTGGGGGTCGAAGAATGCAGACTCGGCAAAGTAAAAGAGAACTGAGCAAAAACAATCATGGTTAGCGAGTTCGCTTCAGCTTGAAAGCAGCAGACATACTGTTGTTGGAGTGTAGGTAACCCCCCATCATCTGCACGTGCTGGGGAGACCTCCAGATGATCTCCTCCATCGGAGCCGCCTGGCCAGCCATGGTGGCGCGAGTGGATGAAAAAGGTCAATGCCCTTGGTGTCAAGATAGACTCGCTCGGATATCAATCCCTTGGACTGAGTTGAAGGAGCTGGGAAGCTGGTGTCTGAGGCCAACGGTGATCGCGAGCGGCGGAAAAGCAAGTTTAGCTTGTTTGCACCGGAGTTTTGAGTATGGAGCCGCGGGCGTCATTCAACAACCTCCACCAGGCACCACCACAACCGGGATTGGAATTTTCCGCTCACCCAGGATTTCTATATCATTCGATAGCTTAAGAAACTAGCTTGAAGTGGCACCCGGCAGCTGTAACACTGACTCAAGGCGACGGTCAGATCTGTGTTGGTATATGTCGTCTATTGCGCGGTCTCAAGTATGGAAGAAGCTTAATGATATCCAAAACACAAATACTGCTGGCTAGATCACTCACTTGACACTATGTCCACAACGAAGCGTTGGCCATAACCATAACAGAGACTTGTCATACAACTTAAGTTCATCACATAGAATCCAACGGCAACAGACACCACAGCCAGAATTGCTCCCTATAGCACCAAACCCCGTTTGATATGATACTGAGCCGTACGCTCGATTGCCTCCGAATCATTGATGCGTGTGAATGGAATATTCTCAGGGACCTTCTTTCCAAGTACCTTGCAAAGAGGCTCCCAACCATCCTTCACCTCAAAAAAGACAAGACGATCTTCAGGCACATTCTCCTTGAGCCAAGCGATATGTCTCGCATATGTATCACGACCATGATTACCAGCTTGAACACCATACAGTCGCTCCCACTGTATAGCAAGTTGATCAGTATAATCCACAAAATGCCTCATCCCCGGCAACAGAAGAAGAACAGCACGAAGAAACCAAGCCATCGCCAAGCCTTGTACTTGAATCATGCTCTTCTCCCACGCAATCGGATTGCGGGCAGTGCAGATAAATTTCGCATTAGGGTATATCTCCAGAAGTTCCGGGACAAATTGTCAGCATGGGGCATCGGTGACGGCTGTGTAGCCGTTTAATCGCTGGCGCACGATTTTCTGCATCTCAATCCGACTGGCTGAGTCTCCCTTGGCCCAGTACTTCAATGCCTTGATCCATGATTGGACCTCGATAGGTGGGCCTCGTGAGATTTGAGTGCCGCTGTGGTAGGTAGGCCCATCTAGAAGGATTGCAAGAGCGGACCGCTGAATGATGAGGTTCCAGTTCGTGGGAGACCGGCGCCAATGACTTGAATCTTTGCGCCCGCTTGGGGGACGGATGCTTGTTGGCCCATGGTGTTTTTGGTGGTGGACGAAGCAATAATAAATGGGTTGAGTGTCTTATTGAAGCTGAAATCTGGGTTGAGTTGATTTAAGTAGAGATAAGCTTGTGTTTTGGCCCCCACAACGCTACATCAGCCTTGTTCGGGCGACCCGGATGCTCTCGTAAGATGTGGCTACAGGTAAAACCGTATAAGGCTGCAGCCAAGAACAAACAAACAACGACGGAGGGTTCTGCTTGGCTTCTTCAAAGGAAAAACAATATACATATCTTAGTCTAGAAAATATCATGAGCGAGACGTATCTGATGCCAACAGTATTCGTTGTAGAGCGCTAAACTTTTTGAGGACGTCTTCATGTCTATGCTAATGACAGGTGCGAAATATTGCGACACCAAAAAGTGGAGTGCTCTGCGGAATTTCTACCATTGAACGGCTATTCTTACTCTCTTATAGGGATGGCGGGCAAGTAGTACATGAATAATAATTGTGCCTTACAACTATTTAGTTCTTTCTTGCCTTGACCTGACTCTTGTGCTTGCTTAGTCGTTGCCTCACTGCTATGGAGCTCTTTACCATGTTCGTCGCCGAGAGTAGGACAGAAGTCTTTCATGAATTCCCAAGAGTTCTTTCAAGTCCTTCTTCCAGTGCTCTTTCGAATACATGATCTATTCAAAACTCATTACTGTCAAGGCAGAATTTACCGACGAACCCGTCGTATTTAATACGAAGGACAATCTCGAAATACTTCAAGCTCTCTCCTTATTCCAAACACCAATAGCGCGCACGATGGAGTTGCCCAAGCCTTTCGTTCATCCTTGTGAAGGACAGGATACCATGCCAAGCGGCATCGATATTTGGTTGAACAAAAGTAGTACTAAGAACTTGGGAAATGACCGTATCCAATCTCCGGTGCGACATCCAATTCCTCTTCAGATGGGGCATCTAGCCTCTCCCCAGCATGAGTAGCTTGAACGAAAGTCAAGTCCCCTTTGCCCCTGACGTAGCCATGAGAAGTGGTATGGGTGTTTCTTGCAAGCTGGACGTCGTCCTTGAAGCAGAGAGTGACATGCCAACCGAGGGGATCCGGCCTATGCATGCCTCCTTGACTTGTACTCGGGTGCTCATTGGATCTACCGACCGGGATGCATCAAAATATTAGCAAGATCTTTTCAAATGACCCTCGCCATAAGCCAAATCCTTCCCGTCTCTGCCCATGATTCACTCTTACCTGATGAGGATAGCCTTGGGGTAAAGTTTCCTATCTCTGGCGGTCTGATATGCGAGAGCGATCAAATTCCGCAACCGCTCTTGATTCCGTGGAAGCATTCCCCGATAGAAATAATACTTGACAACATTGATGGTAGACATTTAGGCAAGAGATGAAAGTATTCTAGAACTATTTTTGAACAGCGCGAGATAGAAGTAGACTGGAGAGGCACCATTTTGAGTAAATGGGGGAAACAGCTAATCATCAAAAGTGATAATGACCGTCGAGGAGCTGCGTTTTCTAGGCCTCTGATATTCTGCGGGGTACATATCACTCTCCACTCCAGAGACCTAACATGCTTAATTTAGAGCTAGCTTCGCATTAGTTGGCGCTCAAGTTCGAATAGGTTTTTCGATATTCAATTGGCTGGGTACAAGTGTACGCGCCTCCAGCTGTATTTGCATACACTGGTAAATTCTTCTTCCAGTGATTCCCTAAATAATCAGTGAATCGTTGCCATTGGTGAATGTGGATCTCTGGCGTTGCCTACATGCCGGGTGCTAGGTTACGGCGGAACCTGAAACATCCCGTGATTTCCCCTTTGGGGAGGCATACAGGCCTTCGATCGAGCACCAGTGTGTCTCGCATGCTCCTCTATAATTCGTGCCACCGGAATCCCGATTTGAGCCCGAGAGAAACCTTTCATTTTCAGCTGACATCTGGAGTCTCGCCTGTTCCATATGGATAATACTTGGTCAGCGCCATTTATTCGAGGACATTCTTGCCACGCCAGACGACATCACGGCTGAGCAGGTTGATACCATGAGGAACTTACCTCCACGATGGTGGAAGGAATGGAAGGCGAGAGATGAATATTTTGATGAATTTGGAAACCCAAATCAAGGTCGGAATGTGAGGTCTTGGGAGGATCGCTTCGAGAAACATATTCAACTACCACGGCAGAAGGCTGGAATGCCAACTTTCGGTGTAGAAGAATAAGCTGCTGTTATGGATATGCTGAGGTCGATGCTGTCTTTTGAACCAGAAAAGAATATACTGCCCGAGAAATACTTCAGTGTGAGTGGATGGAGAGATGGGCACTGCCAGACTTCGAAAGATTTCACGTTGAAAAATACGAAGGCCTCGAAGGATCGTCTTGATGCAGTTGAGTCTTATGTCTCAAGTATGTGAAGGCGTAATTGCTTAGCAGTCCCATTTGTAATCATTTTTATAGACTGGGTGTCATAGATAGGCTCTTGTGTTCTGACGCTAGCATGGAAAAATAATACTGGATATCGTGAATGAAAATACAAAACAGTCTTTGAAAATGAATCTTCACCCATGCCTTTTCCTTTACTATTGTGCAACTATCTATGGGTTGAGTTTCTGACGTACAACATTCAAATCGAAAATGATCACCTACGTTTAGCTTGACTTTGATTGAGTATCAAGCCCTTAGAAGCCACAGTCTACAGCTGATTCCTGGAAAATTCAAATAGCACATGTAGCCTAATTAATGAAAATCGTAGTATTCGATCAACGATCAACCTTGCCATACCTGAATTTCATTGCGCAAATAGCATTATTCTATCGAATTAGATGTATTATAGCGTCAATGAAGCTTGGGTATTTTTGAAGTGGGCTCGAAAGAATATATCACATTGATAGTATGTAAGAGCAAAAACAAGCAAGAGATGGAAACAAAAAGTAGGAGCAAAAAAGTAGAAGCAAAGGACGCAAAGCTAGCGCAGCTCACTGACCTGACTCTGGAAGATGGCATTTATTTCTACCTTCCATAGGGTGAGTTATCCCTACTCTCACCCATGGTCATACCCTAAGCTGCGCCTCCCTTCTTCTTCGCGGTGCGAACAGCTAGTCTGGTACGTTTGGCGGGGCCATCGTAAGACTCGATGTACCAAGCTCGTTTCCTCTTTTTCGGTTCGCCTTCATCACCATCGCTTGATCTGCGACGCCTTTTCACTGGAGCCTTGGCTTGTGCTGGAGCCTTCACTTTCGCTGGAGCCTTGAATTTTACGATATCGAATTGCAAATTCAGCTCCCCGATTTCTGAGAACCACACCGTAATTTGAGAAATTCGTCGTGTTCCCCCCGTGAAAGCCCCAAGAACTAGATATGCAACGACTGAACCAATCCTGGTGCCTAGCAGACCTTCATATTCCGCGGTGCCGTACAAAAAGGGTTGAGCTTCAGATGCTCCGTATTCAAGCCCATTTGCAGCTGTATAGAGCTGATTCTTGATGAAGTCCTTCGTGTCTTCGTTTCCTACGTTGATTGCAAGGACATACTTCAGAGTATTGATAGGGGCTGTATTCTCATACAGAACCTGTGCAATTTGTGAAGCAAACGGACCCGAATGTCTAAACATTGTCATAATTGTCAGATAGCCAGGTTTAACATAAAACCGCCAGTCGGTCCATTGGTCTGTTCCACCCGGCGACGGTGGTTCTGGATGCGAGATCGTATGCATGCTCAAAGTCCCTGGTAATTGGAGCTGGTCCATTACCTCGGGAAAATCCTCGTCGTCAGAACCAGGTTCGTCAATAGTCTCGTAGACGGCTTCCCAATCCATGAGGTCATCCAATGTTAAATTGCAAGGCCCAATAGGACATCCAGGACATAATGGATCGTTGATCCATTCTTTGATCATCCTCCCGCGGCCTTGATGAACACCGTATGGAAGTGGGGGCGCAACTTCTGCCATTTTGGATTTGGTGAGGAAATCGATGGATGAGAAATTTAATGGTCGAGGAAATTGGTACACAAGCATAGAGAAACTGAAAATTTAAATAACTAGAGACTATTCATTACATGTGATTTTCTACTACCAGGGAAAATGAACTCGAGGAATACTTTTGAACAAAGGACTTCCAGAATCATGAATCTGTGTGGCATGGTCAAATAGAATGGTTTCGAGGTCTGTCTTTGTTGAAAAAGGTTTATACCCTCTTGGCCAGTGGAGGGCACAAACAATTACACTAATCGTACCCAGAAGAAACTACAGACAAAAACCGTCCAAGGATTACTATTGTGAATGAAGGACCTCGTTCAATAATTCAAAATAGTGTGGTTAACAAATATACGTGCACTTCCACTATTTATAGCTGCGGAATAAAGCCGAAGTCCTTTGATTTGGACACACAGGGCTAAAACTCTTTTTTTCAAATTAGTATTTTTCTCATCGATGGTCAAACGGCTAATCAAGTCAAAGAGGGCTGGGTGGAAGCCCATGTTATCGCATGCTAGCAAGATGTACTAACTCCCAATGGAGAGTGAATCATTCAACGTTTATCGATATTAGTAGCAATTCTCTATTTCACAAGTTGCTCCAACCAGAGCAGTTGTTGCTCTCCCTGAGCTCCCGCCAGGTCAAGGCTCTTCCCGCGGGACCAAAGATTGGGATTCATTCAACGGCAAAGAACAATACGTAGGACAAAGCCCGAAAACATCCAACAGCCAGGACTCGCATATGGTCACCCACCTTACTATCAGTTGACTGGCTTGCGGCTTCTACTTAATCAAATTTTCAGTCGGTATTAACTAGGTGAGGGGGTGTCGCCGCTTTTGGCTCGCATACCCCCGCTCACCCAGGGTGAGTGTGTTATTGACGAACTGAGCAGGACGGTGAGTATCCTGCCAGGGACCGTATTCAGGCCGGCAGAGCAATTACATTCCTCGGGTCCGAGTTGAGAGAAAAGCGTCCCGGTTTACTTATACTATTTTTTTTGCCGTCGAGATGCGGGCAATGAACTGTTACGTTTGATTTCATTTCGATTGACTTAAGAAACCAGACTCAAATCCAACTAAATGATCCTCAGCGTCAAGGAGTGGTGGGTAGTGAAGCAGTGAAGTATCTTGAAATATACAAGCCTTCAACGGAAGGTGTGAAAGTGAGGAAGAGCGTAAAAGCAATTCACACAAGTCTCTGATAAAAAGAAATGATGAAAGAATGCCCGTATTCAAGTCATGCTGGATGGGCAATCGGTGTGCACCGGTGGGATCCCACCGCAAAAAGGAGCCATGGATGTAATCCCAGTTGGCTTTGTCTGGTGCCCATTTACCTCCACCATTTCCAGGGGCAGACAGCCCATCCTTTGTACTGATCACCAATCGGAGCGATCTCTTCTCGAAACTATTTTGAACTTCAGAGTCTACTTTACATGTCACGAGCCAAGGACTATACTTCAGTTCATAGCTACTTGGTGTGTGAGGTATGAATTCAACCAGTGCTTTATCAGTATACCATCTTTACTATGATAATTATTCATGAATTTTGGAGAAGTCAAAAGATCCTAAATTAAGCTGAGCTGTATATGTACATGCATCTCCTGCATGGTGGTGACATGTCCATGAAGGCCTCAAGTGGCTATAAAGCCCAACGCAAATGATCTCATGCCACCAGGCATATGTGTTGACTTACCGATCGACCGAATCATATGTGAGCATGGCTCTAACTCGACAGATCAAGCAAACTAGTTAATAGTCTGAAGATCCATAGCTTTGATCAAGTCGGAAATAATCTGTTCTGGTCAGCATATCCCACATCAACAAAGAGGAGAGCTAAAACTCACCACTCCGACATAAGTATCAATGTTTCCACCAACGCTCTGGAGCTTGTAGTCGATCGGATCCTCGCCGTAGAATATCAGGTCCTTGGTACCTGCAGCTGTATTCAACTCCTTGAGAGACTGTGCTGCCGACCCATCGGTACCCACGCGGCAGAGACAGAACAAGACCGCGGGTCCAGTCTTGTTCGCATTGTTAAGCTGTGATTTGAAGTTGTTGACCTGCGCGCTAAATTCAGGTACGCTGCTTCCGAGCTGAGAGGATGTTAGTAACTCGTGCACTAATATTGAAATTAGAAGAACAGAAAGGGGATACATACATCTCCATCAGTAATAATGACCACGATAGTTGGATTCAGTTTCTTTTCTATCGCAGCCGTAGCCAACGGGTCCAGGATTTTCCTCTTCAGTGGTCCAGCAACATTCGCGCCAGTCTCAAACGTCATGGCCGAGATGATGTTCGTCAGATCCGACTCAGTAGTTACATTATCAAACTCCGATCCTTCGAAAGAACGGATCGAGAACTTGTTGTCGGGGTTGAGCGTCTTGGCAGCCTTGTAAAGACCCTTGATGGTCTCCTTGGTCGTTGGGATCCGGGACGTTTCACTAGTCATGGAACCGCTGTCATCTGTTTAATTCTCAGTAATATGCACCTCACATGTAAAGTTGACACTTTTTGTCGGGGATATGGGGAGGTATGACCGTAGAGAATGGTGAAGTCGTAGAAGGCTAGCTGGGCTGCCTTGGGAATTTCCTCCGCGGGGATGTTGGACTGGGTAGCGATGCCCTGGATGTTCGTGGCTGCCTGGCTGGTAATTTCTTGAATCTTGTCCTCGGAGAACTGAGGGAAACCAGCTAGGTTCTTGGTAGCGAACTCGTTGAGCTGCTTCTTGGTCTCGACCTCGGCCGGAGGAGTCTCAGGCTCGGCGGGAACAGGCTCAGGTTCGGGGGCAGATTCGGGGACAGGCTCCGGGACAGGCTCGGGCGTAGCTTCAGACGGCGCGGTGCTGGCTTTGCCGACGTTATCAATCACCGGCATGCTGACACCTTGAATGTTCTAATACGTGGAGAGAGGAGTGATCAATGTATAATCCCTTTTATTTAAAAGTAGAAGGAAATACCTTTCCAGTCAGCGCAGCCAGCTCGGGCACAAAGTCCGACAGAATCTGATCCGCAACTTTGCCTGCAAAGAGGGTGAGAGCGCCTTGGAGCTCAAAACGACTGAGCCCAGCAAGAGGGCCATTGGTAAATGACTCAATCTCCTTGCGATATCTCTCGTACTTGCATCCTCCGAGGGTAGAGCTCAGGATGAGGAGGAACTGCTCCATGATAGTGTTTTCACTTATCAGATGGGAGACCACCTGGACTCCCACCGGGACACGCAGGTTGAACGTAAGAAGATTGTCCATGCTGGAATCAGATATCGAGTGGAGGTGTCAATTAGAGTGACGTTCGTGATTGTCAACCAACTGGTGGCTCAATGTTTTTCGGGGTGCCGTAAATATATATGTAGCCTAGCACGCTAGCCGGACAAAGCTATTACCATGTTGATTGTCGATATGCCACATTAGGACAGGCTCATCCTAACCCAGGCGAATACCGGCGAGGCCGATTCAAGCACTTGCTGTTTATCGCATAGTGCTAATGCATCTAGCGTCTTGCACCGATTCGAAAAATTGATAAACAAGCTATGCAGGCCTCTTCCTCCAATAATGACAACTGCGGGCGCCGGAGGTATGTGTATTCTCTCCATAAGTTCAGCCCAGCCCTCATGTTTGTCTCTGTATGCACATGTACGGTTGAGAACCGGTATTTCACTCCGTGGCTGGCTGAACAGCGGTTCATCCGGAACTGGACCAGACGATGAACGATGGACAGAATTACGGGGGGTATAAGTGGAGCTTGTCCCCGCAGGATGTCTAGGCCTTATAGCCCGAAACCCCACAAGAGTGCAGACCAATCACTTGGTTACACGACCTATCGCTTGGAACTCCTGCAATACATAGACATTTTGCATGTATACAGTGAACGGTAACGTAAATCGCAAAAAATAGAATTGACTTTCCTAGTGATCCTACAGCAAGTCATGGCTGTAATTGTACTATTCAACCTCCACTACCTCCTCTACATCCACTTAATTTGTTGATCGCCATTTGTTCCATTACATCCCTTGTCATTGTTCCCATTCGATTGACTCCGCCTCCGAATACAAGCCAACCCGAAGTCTCTCTGCGCTCTAACCCTCAGAAGACTGTCATGAATGGCACAGAACTGCTGCCAGGGAAGATAGTGCATAGTGATGCAATTGGCATGATTCGCGTACATCTTGATACAGTCGGCTAGGGTGTTTTTGGTAGCGGTGGTTAAAACGTAACTACAAACCTGCCGACAAAAGTCACTGGAGTAACGAGCTGTAACTCTTGTGACTAATCACCTGCCCGTGGGCCCCTTTACACTTACGAATGTAGAAATGTCCGGATTTGCCTTCTTTTGGATCCTTAGTCCTCTTGTCGCTCACCGGTACCAGTTTTACCCGATTACCCCTCGGCGAGTTAGCCACATTAGAGGCTGTTGATGTTGACGGGCGGAATGGCTACCGGGCCGTACCGGCCGGACCACCGGTATGTGGTTGCTCACTAGCCTAATCGAAGCTCAAGATGGTTGTTTTGGTGTCTGTATCGTGGAATTGGAGAAGTGCTCTTGGTTCGCTGGCATTGAGAGCAGATGGGACTTGAGCATGAAGGTCCAACGTGCCGACCACGCTAGTAGTGACGAGTACGAGTCTAGAGATAACGTGAAACGGATACATTAAAGCGTGATATTTACCATAATATCAACGCAGAAAAGTCAGAAAATGTGATATGAACCTAATCAAATAAGCCTGCAGGCAGCGAGCTACTTTGTGCTTTATATGGCCGGCTTTACAGATATTTATTGGTCTTTATTGTAGCTATTTCCAGTATACCCTATGCCCAAGTAGATCCCCCCATTTCACCACTCATTCTAGATATCTACCAACGCAATATTTAATGTTTATGCAATCTCTATGCATGTCAATCCACGACGACGGATACGGCATATGGGGGACACGATGCATTAATGAGGTGGAGACAAGATAGTGACGGCTGTCAGGGCTGCCTCTCCTGCCGTTAATCCCATAATCCTTCAAAAGAGATGTAAAATACTCAACTTATTCCTGAGTAAATAGTAACTAAAGATGGGACGAAGCGGCTTCCTTTAATAGCGTGTGAATTGCCTTCCAAAATATTGACTGAGAACACTCACCTGAGAGCATAGAGGTTTAGGTAATAATTAACTGACGAACGGTCTAGATCATACGAGTTTTTGATTACAAGGTAAATAGGTTCGTGTCTTGTAGCCTGCTAGTCTAATGTGCGCTTATAGGATTGATCTTACCTTTGAGTCAATATGCCACGACCTAGGTATGAAGTACGGCTGCTGACGTATTGTACGCCTATGTATATTCTAAGTCTAGTACTGTTGTCTATGTGGAGAGGTTTATATGTCGTGTAGTTGACGTTTCTGCAACCCAGAAAGGAAAAGTTCACCACCTAAGGATTACTGGGGTAAGTGAGGCCAATGGACAAATGTGAGACACGCAAGCCCTCATAAAGCCTCCGGGCCCTAGCCAGCCAGTCAGCCAGCCACACTGAGTAGCAGTGATAATACGTGGACCTGAACGCCGACGGAGATAGCCGCAGCCAGTGATATTGTTAGACTTCGATTGATTGCAGTCCCGATTGAAGGCTCGTCCCACGGGTTTGCTTGGGCCCGTGCTCCGGGGTAAAGATGCGCTTCTTCATCTTGTCCTCTTGGCTCTTGCTGACAGCTTTAGCGGCGGCTCGGCCCACCCGTTATGAACCTATCCAAACAAAGCCAAACTGGTAACACCTAGTAATGAAGACGACCAAGAAAAACAAAAGTGTGTATTGTAAAATATCGTGTGGAGGATGTTTAATTACGTATGTGTAGCGAGAGGGGATAACCCGAGTAGGCTAGTAGCTGACTGGACAATGTAGCTGCAGGTTTGACAGAACCTACGAGCTCTAGAGGGGCGACAATTTTAGTCCGAATAAGATGTTTGACTCAGTGAGCACAAGCCTAGACTTCATTTGCTGCCTTGTAAATATAGACTCATTTGTTTGGCAAGCAGAGAAACATCAACTACACCAGCTTTTCGTAGTGTATTGATAGAAAAAAAACCCCGAATTTGTCCCTTGTCTATACCGGTGTGTGGCTTGGTGCAAGTTTACAAGCACGGCTGCTTAATTTGGGCATGGTGATCTCTAAGCGAACCGAGTACCAGTAGATCGCGGGACCTAACACAATCTACTCGAGTACCTCGTGCGCAATATCCGACTATGCTTTGATGTTAGCATGGTTCAGCTTCATGGATCTGTTTCTTTCGTCGATCTACGAGTGGTTAAATCCACAATTGCTTCGCTCTATTGGAATAGCGTAAATTGACCAAATTTTCTGTTGCGGGAAAATTACAGCTCCAGGCCTAGGAAGCTGGGGTTAAGTAGCTGAGAAATTATGCGGGGCGATGTTACGATGCGGGTTCTTCAGCTTAGTGTCACGATGTCACGACTCTGGCTGTCATGTTTATTTCTCGTAATGTTTGTAAAGAATATTCGACTGCTCTGATGATGCATAAGAGAGTTTGACGAGGCTAGGTAAGGTGGTAGGAATGAGTCGAGTCTAATGCTCTTTGAAGGCATCGTGAATCCGTGTCTCTCTGCAGGTTTAAGGGCCCCGGTGGCTACTGCTTTCTTTCCAATGAGCCTAGAGGCGTGGGGCTTGCATTTTCCTCATAGTCAATGTGTCTTGGATGTGTAATCATGTGCTTGCGGGCAAGTTTTACCCCGTCTGAAGTATTACAATGATTAGCAACATGCATGCATTCCTTCAAAGTGTTCGGAACTATAATTAGAGCACTAATTTCTTGAGTAACCAGAATCTATACTCGACCCCCCATAGCCCAACAAGTAGAAAGCAACGGGTAATACTGTTCCACTCGGGTTTGAACTTAGTTTCCATGATTTACGGAGCTCTGCAAAGACAATCTACCACGAACCCTAACGCAAAGGCCATAGTGTAGTCTATCTAGGCCAGGTGCAGCCCGCCTGCATAGGTGTTATCCTTGTGCCTAAAAATGGAAATGCTGTCTGAAAAAACAAACAAGAGCCAGAAAGTTAATTGCACGTCACGCATATACGCCCTCTCCGGCTTGGGAGTCTCCCTATTCGCCTGACCAAGTCTAACTTGTATTCGGTCCAGGTTTAAGGTTCAACTTCCACTAGTACTTTAACCTCCGCCGCGTACGACGCAAAATGGTCCAAGTCTGCTCCTACTCTCTAGTATACGAGCATTATTGCGAGATACAATAGTGTTCTGCGCGGGAGTGGGGGGGGGGGGGGGGGGGTAATGGAGATAAAGACCATTGCCAGCCCGGATCCAACCCTGGTGGCCCCGTTATCGGAAACGAGGTTATGCCCCCGCGAATTTAAAACAGTGCAA